>CM053774.1:118603829-118620372 GCA_028658325.1 Potorous gilbertii | reverse complement strand
TCCAAACCTTTAATGTAGAAGCTTGTAAATCTTGCAGTATCCTTACTGTGGATCCATGATACCTGAACTGTTTCTTTCTAGCTGCTTGTGATGTTGTCTGCTTGACCAAGGAGCTTCAAATTTGGCTAAAATATTACTGGGTGCTTTCATTTTGGGTTCTCTTTTAAGAGATGATTGATGAGTTCTTTCAATTTCTATTTTACCCTGTGGTTCAAAAATATCACGACCATTTTCCTTGATAATTTTCCAAAAGATGAGATTTAGGTTCTTTTTTATCATGGCTTCCAGATAGTCCAATAATTTTTAAATTGTCTTTCCTGTATCTATTTCACAGGTCAGTGCTCCTAATGAGATATTTTACATTTTCTTCCATTCTTCATTCTTTTAAAAATACTTTTTTTGGTGTCTTATAAAGCCATTAGCTTCCACATGCCCAATTCCAATTTTTAAGGAATATTTTCTTCAGTGAGCTTTGCAACTCCTTTTCCATTTAGCCAATTCTAATCTTTAAGGAGTTCTCTCCTCAGTGAATTTTTGTAGTTTTTTTTTTTTTTGTTTACTTATGGTCAATTTGACTTTTTAAGGAGTTCTTCTCTTCAGTGAATTTTTATACATTGGTTTCCATTTGAACAACTCTGCTTTTCAAGTCATCTCTCATTGGGTTTTTGTACCTCTTCTACCATTTGATCCATTCTGGTTTATAAGGTATTTTTTCATTAATTATTTTTGACCCCTTTACCAAGCTGTTGATTCTTTTTTTTTCATGTCTTTCTTGCATGACGCTCATTTGTCTTCTCAATTTTTTCTGTACTTCTCTTTTTCACTTTTTAATTTTTTTAATTCTTCCATGGACTGAGATAAATTCATATTTTCTTTGAGACTTTGGATGTAGGAGCTTTGTCTCTGTTGCCTTCTTCTCTGTGTTCATTTCTAGCTTCTTCTCACCATAAGAACTCTCTATAATAAGATTTTTTCTCCTGTTTGTTCAATTTTCAGTCCTCTTTCTTGAATTTTAACTCTTTACAAAAGTGGGGTTCTGCTTCCAGGGTGGATGGCACACTTTCCCAATATCCAGAGTTATTGTGTGGTGATTTTCATGGCTAGTTCTATAAGGTTTTAGTTCTTCCAAGGTGGTATAATCTTGGGAGAGGTGTGTTTACTCTTCTTCTGGCCTGTGTTCTACTGTATGAGTGACTACTAACCATTTTTTTCTGCCCTGAAACTGTGACCAGTATGTCTACTTCTCTGGGGTCACAAGCTCTGGTATAGTAGTGCTGTTCCTCCTTCTGTGAATGTGACCCAGGACTGTGATCTGGATCCAAATATGGCCAAAGCAACAGAGTCTTGTGCCCACTGTCAGCAAAGAGAGTCCTTTAATCTCCTTCTTAACATTTTTCTGTCTCATTACTCTCTGTGGGCTGAGAGTTCCAAAAGCAGTCAGTGCTGCTGCTGATTCATTTGCCTCCAAGGCCTGCTCATGGTTTTCTGGGCTCCAGTCTGAGTTGGCAGAACCTATCTATACTAGACTGTGCTTTACTATCACCATGATTCAAGAGACCTTTCCTGTTTGCCTTCTAAGCTGTCTGGGGCTGGAAAACAGTTTCACCCCACTCTTCTATGAGTTTGGCTACTTAGCATTTGTTCTGAGGAAATATTTTAAAGGTATTTGAAGAGGAACTTGAGAGAGCTCAAGGAAGTCCTTGCTGGTTTTTTTTGGTTATATTGGTTCTTTCCACTCCCACACCCCTTTGTGAGGTCTTGGTAAAGATACTGTAGTGATTTGCCTTTATAGATGATTAAACTGAGGCAAAAAAAAATAAGTAACTTGACCAGGGTCACATAGCTGGTATCAGAGGCCAGGTTTGAGTTGAGGCCTTCTCGATTCTAGACCTGGCACTCTATTCACTATGACACCTCCCTGCCTTATTTCACTCTAAGTCATGGTTCTCTACATTCATTACACATCATTTCTTATAGCACATTATAATTATGTACCACAATTTGGTAAGTTATTCCTCAGTTGATGGAAGTCTACTTTGCTTTTAATTCTTTGTTATACCATGTTATAAATATTTTGGAATAAAAGGATGGGGATTTTCTTCCTATTGATGACCCTTTGTAGTTTATGCACAGTAATGAAATTTTTATTTAAGAGTAAAACTCTTTTAGTAATTTAATTTGCATAATTCCTAATTGCTTTCCAAAATAGTGGAACCATGTGACAGATCCAACCACAATATATTAGTCTTCCTGTTGTTAAACAAATAGACCAATATTGACTCATATACTTTTTTCTTATTTTTAAAAAAATTATTGATTTTTAGTTTTCAACATTCATTTCCACAAGATTTTGAGTTTCAAATTTTCTTCACATATCTTCTCTCCCCCACCCCAAGACACCATGCATTCTGATTACCCTTTCCCCCAATCTGCTGTCCCTTCTATCACACCCTTCCCTTCTCTTATCCTCATCTCCTCTATTTTCTTGTGGAGCAAGACAGATTTTTATGCCACATTACAGGTATATCTTATGTGACAGTTGCATGTAAAAACAATTTTTAAAATTTTGAGTACCAGCTTCTCTCTCTTTCTGCCTCCACACCCATCACCACTGAGAAGGCAAGCAATTCAATATAGCTTATATGTGTGTAGTTATGCAAAAGACCTCCATAAAAAGTCATATTGTGAAAGACTAAATACATTTTCCTCCATCCTATCCTGCCCTCATTTATTCTATTCTCTCTTTTGACCTTGTCCCTCCCCCAAATTTTTACTTCTAATTACCCCATCCTCCAGTTTGCCCTCCTTTCTATCATCCCCCCACATAGAATCTTCTCCCCTAATTTTCTGTAGTGTAAGTTAGATTTTCATACCAAATTGAGTGTACATATTATTCCCCCCTTAAACAAAATGAGATGAGGGTAAGCTTCACTTTTTCCCTCTCACATTCTCCTTTTCCCCCTACATTGAAAAAGCTTTCTCTTGCCTCTTTTATGAGAGATAATTTGCCTTATTCCATTTCTCCCTTTATCTTTCCAATATATTGCTCTATCATCCCTTAATTTTTTTTAGATATCATAAGTTCCTGTTCAACTCACCATTTGACCTCTGTCTATATGTATATAATTCTTCCAACTACCCAAATACTAAGTCTCAAGAGTTTCACATATTATCTTTCCATGTAGAAATGTAAATAGTTCAACTTTCATAAGTCCTTTATGATTTCTCTTTCCTGTTTACCTTTCCATGCTTCTCTTATTTTAGCTCTGCTTTATTCATCAAGAATGCTTGGAAGTCCTCTATTTTATTGAATGACCATTTTCCCTGAAGTATTATGCTCAGTTTTGATGAGTAGGTGGTTCTTGGTTTTAGTCCTAGTTCCTTTGACTTCTGGAATAGCATATTCCAAGTCCTTCAATCTTTTAATGTAGAAGCTGCTAGACTTTGTGTTATCCTGATCATATTTCCACAATACTTGAATTGTTTCTTTCCAGCTGCTTGCAATATTTTCTCCTTGACTTGGGAACTCTGGAATTTGGTGACAATATTCTTAGGAGTTTTCCTTTTGGGATGTCTTTCAGGAGGTGATCAGTGGATTCTTTAAATATTTATTTTACCTTCTTATTCTAGAATATCAGGGCAATTTTCCTTGATAATTTCCTGAAAGATGATGTCTATGCTCTCTTTTATCATAACTTTCAGGTAGCCCAAATTTTTTTATATTATTTCTCCTGAATCTATATTCTAGGTCAGATGTTTTTCCCAATGGGATAGTTCACATTGTCTGCTATTTTTTCATTTCTGTCACTTTGTTATATAATTTCTTCTTTTTTAATAATGTCATTAGCTTCCTTCTGCTCCTTCCTGATTTTTAAGGAATTATTTTCTTCAGTTATTTTCTTTTGGACCTCCTTTTCCATCTAGTCAGTTCTGCTTTCTAGGACATTCTTCTCTTCATTGGTTTTTTGAATCTCTTTTGTCATTTGTGTTAGTCTATACTTTCAAAGTACTATTTCCTTCAGTATTTTTGGGTCTCCTTTAATAAGCAGTTGACTCATTTTTCATGCTTTTCTTTCATCACTCTCATTTCTCTTCCCAGTGTTCCCTCTGCTTAACTTACTTGATTTTCAAAATCCTTTTTTGAGCTCTTCCATGGTCTGAGATCAATTCATACTTTTTTTGAGACTTTGCATGGAGGAGCTTTGACTTTGTTTTCTTTTGTTTGCATACTCTGGTCTTCCTTGTCATCCAAGTCGGATTCTATGCTCTGATTTTTTTTCTGGTTTCTGCTTATTTTCACTTAACCCCAATTGCCTCATCCTGAATCATCTCCAGTCATCCTGATGAATATCTGGTCACTGGATTCAGATGATTCTGAAGGAGAAGTGAAGCTGGTGACCTGTACAGACCTCCTTCACTCAAAACAAAGTAAAGTACAAGTCATGTCATCATTTCTCTAATGTCATGGTCTTTGGAAATGAAGGATGAACACATACACACAATTTGTTTATAGTATCAGTTGTTATACTTTGATTATATATCTACTTGGATTTTATTCTTATTCTTATATATGGTGCTTTGCATTAGTCTGTTCCCAGTTTCTGCCACACTGTTATCCAGTTTTCCCAGCAGTTTTGGTTAAACAGTTAGTTCTTATCCCAGAAACTTAGGTTCTTGGGTTTATAAAATAGTAGAATACTATATTCATTGACTTCTGTGTGTTGACTAGCAAACCTATTCCATTTACCTACCCCTTTGTTTCTAAGTGAGTACCAAGCGATTTTGATGATTGCTGCTTTATAATACAACTTGAGATCTGGTACGGCTTGGTAACCTTCTGTAGCCTTTCTTTTCATTAATTCCCTTGATATTCTGGACCCTTTATTATTCCAGATGAGTTCTGATATTATTTTTTCTATCTCTGGAAGATATGTTTCTGTTAGTTTGATTGATATCGCACTGAATAAATAAATAAATTTAGTTAGAATGACCATTTCTATTATATTAGCTCAGCCGACCCATGAGAAAATGATGTTTTATTTAATTAATTAGTAAAAATGATTATAAACAAATTATAGAGCAGTAGAAGCCACACCAGCCCAAGACAATTTGCAAAGCCAACAGGAAGAAAGTTCAATGTTGAGAGGAAGATACTAGGAGAAAGGGAAAGGGAGAGATAGAATGTACTAAATCATCTCACACAAAAGAGGCAAGAACGAGCTTTTTGCAATGGAGGGGGAGAACGGGGTGATGCAAGGGAGTAAGTGAGCATTCCTTTCATCAGATTTGGTTTCAGGAGAAAATAACATACCCAATTACTTGAGTATGGAACAACAGTAAAGCAGGGAGTAAGGGATAAGAGAGGGGATAATAGGAAGGACAGCATATTGGGGGAAGGGGGCAATCAGAAACAACACTCATGTAGAGGGACAGGTCAAAGGAGAGAACAAAATAAATGGATAGAGGGAAATATAGTTAGTCTTCCACAATGTGATTGTTAGCGGAAGTGTTTTGCATGACTACACATGTATAACCTATATAGAATTGTTTGTCTTCTCAATGAGAGTGAATCGGGAGAGGGGGAAGGGAGAGATTGTGGAACCTAAAGTTTTGAAAATGAATGTTAAAAATTGTTTTTATATGTCATGAAGAAATAGGATATGTAGGTAATGGGGTACAGAAATCTATCTAACCCTATAGGAAAATAAAAGGAAAGGAGATAAAGGAGCAGGTGATAGACGTGAGGGACATATATACACATACACACATACATATATACAAATACATACACAATACACGTATATGTGTTTTTGTGTATATATATATATATATATATGTATGTATGTATATGTATATACACACACAATTATGTCATTTGATCCTCAGGATAACCCTGGTAAATAGATGTTATTACTATTTCCCTTCTACAAATGAAGAAACTAAAGCAACCAGAAGTTAAGTGACTTGCCCTGGGTGACACAGCTATTAAATATCTGAGGATTTGAATTCAAGATGAAGTCTTCCTGAGTTTAGGATGAATAATCTATACACTATCCCACCCAGCTGCCCCCTAAACAGAATAAGTGATTTATCCAGGGTCACCTTACTAAGTGTCTGTGACTGGATCTGAACTCATGAAGGTAACTCTTCCTGATAGCAATACTTTCTCTGCTCCACCATTTGCCTGCCACATTGTAAATCTTGCATTCCAATTGTTATTGGCCATTACTATTTCTTATATTTTCTCAGTAGGGTGCAATCTTCTCTAAGATAAGGATAATTTTATTTTTTATGTCTCCACAACCTACCACACAGCTAAAGTTGCTATAGATTGTGTCATGACATCTCACATTTATGAAACAAAGTATTTATTAATTGAATAGACAATTTAATCTGATCATCTGTGAAATCCATTTCAAGTGAGGGAAAAAAACTCCAAAAACTATGCATTTAGGAAATGTGTCTCTGCTTCTCTTTGTGAGTCAACAGTTATTATAGATTTTATCTGGGGTAAATTATTTTAACCTCAAGGAAGGATAAAACATCATCCAACAAAGGGAAATTTTCCATGTTGGGAGCTACCTAACATCTGTCTATTTGGTGAAAGGCTTGAATAAGGCCTGAGACACTAAAAGGTGTTCTGACTCAATGACATCTCTTTATCAATTGGTAATTTTTATATGGGGAACATTAACTGAGGAAATGACTTAAACAATGTCTGGGTCAGTGTATCATGAAGGCCTCATTTCCTTGAAGTATTTCTAAAGTGTGGCAGAATTAATTGTTAATCATTAAAAGCCCATCTAGATTTTCATTACAGTCTAGTTTTCAGATGTTCATCTTTTTTTTAATAATACCTTTTTTGACTGCTACTTTCCATTCTTGACCTTTATTTAAAAACTTTTTTCTACCCAAGAATGATAAGAACAATTTGTTCAGCTGTTTTTAAGCTGTTCAGGGATTCCAAAAGTAAACTTTTGCCATTTAAAAGGTAATTTGTAATAAATGTCTTCTGAATTAGGAAGTATCACAGTGGAAAATTAGAACCTCACAAAATAGAATACATATATCCCTTATGTCTCAACTTCCCATGGAAAGTAGAAAGAGAAAATCAAGGTAATGTGATGATCATAAAACAATTTTCATTATTGTAGACTCTGTTTTCCTAATAGAACCTTAAAAGCAGTGGCCATTTTCCTAGGGTTATGTAGCGTACATATGACAATAGGATAAAAATCAATTCATTGCAATGTGACCTTAAAGGCAATGGTATTACACATGGGTGTGGTGTTCTGGTGATAAAAATTTTAAAAAAATGAAATATTCCTTCTAGTTTAAAGAACTCATGTCTTATTGGGGAGATATGGCATATACGCAGATGTAAATATAGAAATTGTGCAAAACATTATAATGGAACTTTATGGGGGGTGGAACTGGAGGCAAGTCCTGAGAAGGAAGGCTATACATGAAAGACTCTTCTTAAAAGAAAATAGAGGTCTAAGAAACAAGGTGAAGAAGGGATGCATGCCAGACAGAAGTATACACATGTGCCAAGGCACTGGGGTTTGGCTAGAATGCAATATGTGAAAAAGACCACTATCTTCAGGAACTGGAATGCATCTAGGATCAGCGTCTTCAGGACAGAAGAGAAATTCTCAGTGTGTTCTGATCCAGGGACTGTGTATTCCCTTTGGTCTCCATTTTCTCCCTTCACATCACTCAGATGTCTTCTACCACCATCTCCACCTTCACCTGTGTTTCTCATGAGGAGATAGACCCACTCACGGTCAAGCATCCCCTTCTGCACACACCAGAGATCCCATTCTATACCATCTTTGCTCCCTGGTCATCCTTACTCTATCTCTAATCCTCAATTTCTTCTCTATTGCCTATAAACATTCTCTCCTACTTCTACTCCTACTTTTCTGATCAATTAACCTCTCATTTTTTTCCTGGATCCTCCCTCATATCAAGCCTGCAAACCATGAGATTACTACAAGCTCTGTCCTGAACTCTTATCATGTGTATACACATACATACATGTATGTTTGCTTATGTGTATATATGCACATGTATGTGTGTACATGCACATATGCATACATACATATGCATGTGTATATATCAATGTATGTATTATGCATGTGTATACTGTTTTACTTGATGATCGCATTAACAACTTTGGGTTCAATTATTACCTCTACACAGATGATTCCCAGATTTCCTATTCTAGCCCAAATCTCCTTCCTAGCTTCCTCTCTCACTTACCCATTATACATCTTGAACGTTATGTCCCATAGTTGTATTAAACTCAACATTCCCCAGTCTAACTCATTTTATCTAACTCACCCAATCCTGCCTTTTTCCTAAATTCTGTACTATTTTCCGAAGGTACTATCCTCCTCCTAGAGATCTGAAGCTCACGATGAGGGCCTAATCAAGTCAACAAGTATTTATTGCTATGTTCTAAGCACCAAGAAAAAATGCTAAGGATATAAATAAAAGCATAATCCCTTTCCATGTTTCCTTGGCACTGTTGAGTGGCCTCATCATCAGAGCAGCTGAGGCTCACAACTTTGATGTCACTCCAGAATTCCTCAATCTTAGTCACTCCACGTATCCCACACATGATCAAATTATTCGAAAATCACAAATTTTCTTATTATATTTCATTTATATCCCACCCATATACATCCACAGCCCTAGTTCAGGCCCTCATCACATACCATCTATATTATTATAGTGACTGATCTCTTTCTCTTTATTTGATCTCTTAGAATTATAAGCTCATATGGGAATTACTGTCTGAAAGAACATTCAGAATTTTGTAGCTTTGGGGGCATTATTCCAAATTGCTTTCCCGTTTGATAAAACAAGTTCATAGACCCACCAACAGTACATCAATGAGTATTTTCCAATACTTTTCATTTTCTTCTTTTGAGGGTGAACTTTGTCAATCCGTTGGATATAAGGAGGAAATTTAAAATATTTTAATTTTAATTTCTCTAATCAGTTTTTTTGTAACTTTTTAAAAATATCGTGATATGGATATCTTGGATTTATTCTTAAAAAATTCTATATTTATATCCTTTGACCATTTATGAATTGGATAATTTACTCTTATTGCAACTTTGAATCAGTTCCTAACGAATTTGAAAAAAGAGCTTTATTAGAAAAGTTTGCTACAAACAAGTATTTCCCAATTAAATCTTTCCCTTCTAATCTAGGCTGCATTGGTTTTGTATTACCTTTATTTTTAATTTGGGCAATCTTTTGTTCCCTTTGTATTCTGAGATACCTCTGTTCCTTGTTTGATCATGAACTATATACCCCCATCCATAGAACTGAAAGGCAAGTTCCTCTTTGATTCTCATTTTGAAAGTTATGGTTTTTTTTATATCTAGGTCACATGTTGTGTATCCATTTGGAGCTAATTTTGACACACGGCTAGTGGTGTTTGTCTAAATCTTATTTCTGTCAGAATGGTTTCTGTTTTCCCATGCTTGTCTGTTTTCTCATTATTCCAGTCTATTCTTCGACTTCAAAGTTCATGTTAAGTTTGTGAACTGCAACGAAGCACTACACGGGTTCCATTGCTACTGATGTTAGGAACAGTTCAGCATAGAGATTTACCAGATTTTAGAGCTTCCCAAATGGGCTGATACAGAACAAAGCACAGCCTTATCATTTACCCCTACCCCCTCTTGTATGAACTCTTCAAGGTTTTAACCCGACTTTGGGTCTGAGCAAGAGCAGAATGTTTCAGGATTCAGGTCCTATCAGCCCTGTGGGCAACTGTGCTGTTTCAGAGTGGCAGAATAGCTTACTTCCCTTAGGTCTGGAATTACTGTCATTGTTATTCCTCTGTAAGTTTGAGACTGGGATAGAAGTTTGAACTGAGATTCCAATCTTCTTCTAGGGTCAGAACCACTATCGAGCTTCTGACCTTGATCCACTTTCATATGCATCAAAGAGCTCATGGCTTTTTCTTAACTCTCAATACCACCCCCAGGTGCAGTTACCTTCATTAGTCAGTATTTGATTTGTGGCCTGAAACTGAGTAGTGAGAAGCTTCAAGTCAAAACTTGCTCCTCTACCCTACAAACTATCACTGAATAGTTCTTAGACTTTTCCTTTTCCCAGATTCTCTCTGTGTTTGAGCACTCCAGACAGAAAGTTGTAGGATAGACCTTGTCTCCAGTGTCCAAAGAACTCTGTTTCCCTGTATGAACCTGGGTTAGAAAAATTATTCGCTTTTACTTTTCTTGAATTTCTCCATTAGGATTCAGCCTAGTTAATTTTTTTTTAGATCACATGAAGAGTTAGGAGAGGAAGCCCGCAAAATTTTTTCCTGTTACTCCATATTGACTCTGCTTCTATCTTTTGCTTATTTGTATTCCATTCTTTCTCCTCTTTTTTGGTGGTACTGCTAAATTTTGTACGTTTTTGACTCTAGTCCTTAAGTACCGAAATTATTATTTTTCTGACTGCTTATCATATAGACGTTCATACATATATGGCATATGTACATATATATAAACACACACATGTATATGTATATATACACATGTCTCTCCATATATATGTATATGTGTACATATATATACATACATATATATATATATATATATATATATATATATATATATAAATGTATGTATGTATGAGCACACACAAACAAACATTTCTTTTCATTTGATATGGAGGTTCTGGATTTCACCTATGATGCTCCTGGGAGTTACTTATTTATTTTCACTTGGTAACTTATGGATTCTTTCTATTTCTATTTTGCTCTGATATATCAGGGATTTTTTCCCTTCATTTATTGCAATAAGATATACAGGTATTATTTTTTACCATGGCTTTTAGACAGTCCTATGATTCTTAGCTAGCCTCTCTTTGATATGTTTGCCAACTCATTTGTATATATTATGAGATATTTAATTTATTTTTTAATAGATTGCCTTTGTTTTAGTTTTTCTTTTGTTGCATGGGATTATTACCTTCTTCTTGGTTCATTTTTATTTCCAGGGAATTTACTGTATGGTTAAGGATTGTATCCACCACACTAACTTAAGAATTCTCTTTCTAATACTTACATAACTCTAATTACCCCTGCCCCACCAATTCTTCCCTCTAGCACTCTCATTTCATTTATAATGTCCTTTAAAGAAAACACAAAGATGTCGTCCTTCATTTCTTCTGGAAATTCTAATTGATCTTTGTAGCCAAGATGTTATTTTCATCCTTATTTTGTTTTCTTTTTTGAGGTTTCACTTGTGCATATCTTGAAGTTATTTTCTTTTTTTCTGGGTTTCTGACTTGGGAATCCCTTAAAATTCAACATATTAAAATAATAAAAAAAATTATAATATGGCATATAATATAATGCTATAAATCTTATAACAATATCTTATAACAATGCTAAAATGATATTGTCATAATATGCTTTATCATTGTATTATAATATGCCATTTTATAATATGATGATTTAATAGAATAATACTGCAATAGCTTTTTAAAAATTGTTTTGTTAACCTTTTCCTCCAGGTTTGAAGGCTTCTTGGATTAGTACTTTTTACCAAAAGTATAGTTCTAATTGCACCATTTAGTACTTATTTGGTCTTGGTCTACCACATCTATTGTCCAGCCACTTTATTCTTTGAGTATAGCAAGGACCATATTTTAATTCAATATATATAACTACTCATTTGAAAGTACCCTATGTAGTCTGTATAAAAGCACAATTTGTTATGTGAATTTTTCTCCTGGACTTTTTCAGGATCCAGATCCTGATCTGCAGCTACGCAACACAGCAGAAAATTTCTCCAGAATTGACATTCAGTAGGTAGTTTCTGATGTAAGACTCTATCAGCCTGTTATAAAATTCTTCAAGTTCAGCATTTCTTCAATGCCTTCTTATGTCTATTTTTAGTTGGGGAGGGAACTAAAGAGGTTGATTCTAGGTTTTTGCTTTAATGTAAAAAAAATTCCAAGCGCTATTGGTTTGTTTATGTTCCAAGAATTCATCTTGTTTGGATAGCAGAGGAGCAACTCTGTGTTCTTGTTCTGCAGTCAAAGGCTAGGTTTGTGTTCCCCTCTCTGGGTCAAAGTGACCAAACTGAGATCTTATGTTAAATCCAGGGTTGAGATTAGGATACCTTTTCATGTCAGATCATGTCAGGCTTTTGAAGAGTCTTGCTATGAAGGCAGGGTCTGCATCCGTGATTCTAAACGACTTCTACTCCATAATTTGTTCTCTGATCCCTTGTCCATGGATCAAATTTATGTTCTTCTACAGAAAATATGTCCCTGTCCTTTAAGTCAAGAAATATCCTGGAATGATGAGCAGGAACAAAATTCATCAGTTAAACTTAAAATAAGAAATACATAGATACTACAATAATTTGTGGCATCTGGTCACTGCTCCACCTGGGCAGGGTTGCTCAAACCATGTTCCCAGCTCTTTTCTCAAAATGGGGCTTATGGCAGAAGCAGATGGGGTGGCAATTGGGAGAGTGAGGACTAGATCTTTTCTGCTGTAACAGAAGATATACAATAAATATAGCATGTTACCTTGTCAAATATCTGAGGTTTGCTTGAAGAAATGAATGTCTGACTTTTTATGGGTCGTGAATTATCATGAAGTGGGGCAATTTTCTTCATGCTCACTGTTTTTTGCAGAAGAATTTGAGCAGAAGCAAACTAGGAAGTCATGTTGTGCTCAAAATATCCCTTATATCAATCCTCTTGTAACAAATTCATGCTTTCAGAACACATGCTATAGCAGAACTGATGATACTCCAGGTTGATCAATTAAATGTAGACTCTATAAACCTTTAAAGGTAGAAAATATTCATGGATTTATTATAAACGAATTATCTCAAATGATGTCTAGAATTTTAAATAAGGACATTATAAGAATATAGAGTAATATTCCATTCCATGCATTCAGCAAAGGTTTTCTGCTACTGTTTAAAATTGTCAGAAGAAAGATTTTTTCCTTTGATCTTCTGTGATCTCATCAGTGTGGATATGCCCAGTAATGATACATAGCGATGCCCATTTATGCCTTCTCATTCTGTGTTGTTCTAGTTCATATCCTCTCACTCCCATGCACCACCTAATGAGCTGGAGGGCCTGTCTCTGGGCAGCAATCAATCAACATTTCTCAGAGTGAAACCAAAAGTAGGTTAAGGACTGATGAAAAACTTTCTGGAAAAATTCAATAACTAACAATACACCTCATACATAATGCAAAACAGTGTTAATGCAGTTTCATAAACAAGACCCAGCAACATTGCAAGTGTTGGAGTATGTGATTCCGATGAGTAGGTTGTTTATTGTCCAGAGTTTGACGGGCTAATCAGTGCTGGCAAGGGCTCGGATTCCCAGGAACGCTGTGCAGCTGTGGCCTTAGCTAGACTTTCCCTCTTCGGAATGCTCTAATCCTTTCAATATTGCCTTAAATATGTTTTCAATATTCATCTGGATAAAAAAAAGTGCTGAATGTTGCAATAGTTTAATTCTGATGCTTGTCACACAGGAAATCTGGGTAAAGCAGAAGGTAACAGCATCTTTATTGTTAAAACCTAACACAATTGACTTGTCTTGAACTACTCAGTCTTCATTGGATATATGGGATATTTATGACCCTCGGTGAAGCTTTGAAACAATTGAGAAGTAGGAGTGTGCTTCAAGGGCTGCAGCCAAACATTAGACTGCATGGCTTGGCTGCATTTCCCAAATGCCCCCTTTGCCATAAACAAGGATTGGTGTCCCAGCAGGCCTCTGTGTCTGCAGGCAATACAATGAAATATAGAATGGCTTTTTGGGTCATTACATACAACAGGCCTAATTCTTGACAAGTTAGGAAGAGAAATTGTTTAATGGCACATCACACATTTTTTTTATTCGTTTTCCAAAATGATTAGTCAAATCATTGTTACCTAATCTCTTACACAGAGTAATAGAAAAAAAATGCACTTGTTTCCCTTTCCATCCCGAGTTAATTGTGTTACCCTGGATAAGCTACAACATCCTTAAGCCTCAGTTTTATTAAATATAGAGATGCACTAAATGATGTCAAATTTTTCTTCAACTTTTTAAATTCAATGTCTCTTTTTAGTTATTTTAAAGAAAGAAATAAAACTATGTTGTATATATACAAACATTTATATTGATGTGTGCACGTAAATACATATCCATATGATTTATGTATATGTACATGTACACATGTGTATATACATAAATTATGTGTGTACATTTATAATATATGTGTGTGCACACACAGAGAAACAATAACACATGATGTCCATTTTAAAGTTATTAAAATGGATTTCCATGGGGAATGGAGCCAAGATGCAGAGTAGAAAGAAGAACATACTCTAGCCCTTCCCCCACATCTCATAAAATACCTGTTTAGGATGACTCTCAACAAATTCTAGAGCAGCAGAATCCATAGAACGACGGAGTGGAGGAGATTTCCAGCCCAGGGTGACCTGGAAGATCAAGGAGAAAGGTCTGTTGCAGTGGACGCAACGTAGAGCACAGCACAGCATTATCTGCATGGCTCCAGGAGAAGCAGAACTAGAGCAAGCTCAAGGGCGGGGACATCAGCAGCAGTGGAGGTTCACAGATCCCTCAACACACAGGCACTAAAGACATATCAAAGGTCAGTGAGAGAGTTTTTCACCTCCGTGAAAAGGGAGCAGTGTCCTCCCTTAGCCCTGGCCCCAGATGGCAGCAGTGGTAATGGCAGCATCAGGCTTTGGTTGTGGTGTCCATGGATGTTGCAGTTAGCTTCCATTGTTGGAGCCTCAGCTTAAAGCCTCTAGGGGAATTGAGCAGCTGATCTGAACCTCAACCCTGAGTGACAGCCCTAGCCTTGCCTAAAGCTCCTGGGGTAATTGAGCAGCTGATATGATTCTCAGCCAAGAGCTAGGCAAGAGAGTAAATTCCTCTCCCTTAATTGTGCTACCTTGGAGGAACTGAGATCTTACACATCCACAGAGTATTCCCTAATTTTGAAAAAGGCCCCCAAAAGTCAAGTAACTGCTTTGGAAAATGCCTAAAAGAGGGGGAAAAAATAAGACTAAAGAAGGTTACTTTCCTGGTGAGCAGGTATTTTCTCCCATCCTTTCAGATGAGGAAAAACAATGTTTACCATCAAGGGAAGACATGAGAGTCAAGGATTCTGCATTCAAAACATCGGAAAGAAATATGCAATGGTCTCAGGCCATGGAAGAGCTCAGAAAGAATTTCGAAAATCAAGTAAGATAGGTGGAGGAAAAATTGGGAAGAGAAATGAAAGCAATGGGGGCGGAGCCAAGATGGGGGAGTAGAAAGACTCACATTTGCTAGCTCCGAACCCACAGCTCATGGATTTCCTGTAAAAAGAACTCCTGACAAATTCTGGAACAGTGGAAGCCACTCAGCAACACAGTGAAGGAGATTTCCGTTGCAGAGAGCCCTGAAAATCCGACCCCAGGCGTCCATTGTGCCGCCGACGGGAGCGAGCCCTCCCCTCCCCCTGCCCCGGCCATGCAGCACTGAGAGGAGCGAGCGGACCCTATCAGGCTTCAGGGACCGTAATCCCGGAGTCCGCGAATTCCCTCCACCCACAGATGCACAGGTCAGTGAGAGAGACGGGCTGAGAGGGGAGCGGGGTATCTCTGGGACTTGGACCCCCTCGAGAGGCAGAGAGGCAGCCGCTGCGGCAGAGGCAGCTGTAGCCAGAGGCTCCCAGAACAGGCAGGAGCACAGCAGCAGCTCCATTACAAAAGATCTCTGCATAAACCCCTGAGGGAACTGGGCCAGAGGGGTGGCCCTGCCCCCACCTGACCACCAGCAGATAAGCCTCCATTGAAGAGCAGTCAGGCCTGCCGCCAAAAGCCCTGAGGCTGGGGAGCAGCATTTGAATCTCAGACCCCAAGCACTAGCTGGGCAGATCTAAGGCTAGGGAGTGGAGAGGACTCTCAGAAGTCAAGTAACTGGCTGGGAAAATGCCCAAAAAAGGGAAAAAAACTAAGACCATAGAAGGTTATTTTCTTGAGAAGATGATTCCATCATTCCTCCCTGACGGTGAAGAGATCTGCTTACCATCAGGTAAAGACACAGGAGTCAAAGCCTCTGCATCCCAAATATCTGAAATAGTTACTTCATGGGCTCAGGCCATGGAGGAGGTCAAAAAGGATTTTGAAAATCAAGTCAGACAGGTGGAGGAAAAACTGGGAAAAGAAATGAGAGAGATGCAAGAAAAGCATGAAAAACGGGTCAATACCTTAATAAAGGAGGCCCAAAAAATAGCTGAAGAAAATAGCACCTTGAAATATAGGCTAACTCAATTGGCAAAAGAGGTTCAAAAACTCAATGAGGAGAAGAATGCTTTCAAAAGCAGAATTAGCCAAGTGGAAAAAGAGGTGCAAAAGCTCACTGAAGTAAATAGTTCTCTCAAAATTAGAATGGAACAGATGGAGGCCAATGACTTTCTGAGAAACCAAGAAATCACAAAACAAAACCAAAAGAATGAAAAAATGAAAGAGAA
>CM053774.1:118575167-118603329 GCA_028658325.1 Potorous gilbertii | reverse complement strand
TAATTTTGAGAGAACTATTTTCTTCAGTGAGCTTTTGCACCTCTTTTTCCACTTGGCGAATTCTGCTTTTGAAAGCATTCTTCTCCTCAGTGGCTCTTTGAACCTCTTTTGCCAATTGAGTTAGCCTATTTTTCAAGGTGCTATTTTCTTCAGCATTTTTTTGGGCCTCCTTTATTAAGGTAATGACCCATTTTTCATGCTTTTCTTGCATCTCTCTCATTTCTTTTCCCAGTTTTTCCTCCACCTGTCTGACTTGATTTTCAAAATCCTTTTTGAGTTCTTCCATGGCTCGAGCCCATGGGGAATCTATTTCAGATATTTGGGATACAGAGGCTTTGACTCTTATGTCTTTACCTGATGGTAACCAGATCTCTTCATCGTCAGAGAGAAATGGAGGAATTATCTTCTCAAGAAAATAACCATCTATGGTCTTGGTTTTTTTTCCTTTTCTCGGCATTTTCCCAGCCAGTTACTTGACTTTTGAGAGTCCTCTCCACCCCTCTGGCTTAGATCCCCCGAGCTAGTGCTTGGGGTCTGGGATTCAAATGCTGCTCCCCAGCCTCAGGGCTTTTGGCGGCAGGTCTGACTGCTCTTCAATGGGAGCTTATCTGCTGGTTCTCAGATGGGGGCAGGGCCGCCTCTCAGGCTCAGTTCCCTCAGGGACTTTATACCGAGAACTTTTGTAATGGAGCAATGGTCAAGCTCCAGCCTGCTCTGCCTGTAGCTGCCTCTGCCACAGTGGCGACCTCCCAGGGGGTCCAAGTCCCGGAGATACCCTACTCCCCTCTCAGCTCGTCTCTCTCACTGACCTGTGCGTCTGTGGGTGGAGGGACCTTCGTAGCTGCCGGAGATTCAGGTCCCTGATGCCTGCTTGAATCTGCTCGCTCCTCTCAGTGCAGCGTGGCCGGGGCGGGGGAGCGTTCTGCAGGACAGGGCTCCGCTCCCGTCCAGGGTACATTTGCGGTGGGTTTTTCAGGGCTCTCTGTAATGGAAATCTCCTTCACTATGTTTCTGCGCAGCTTCCACTGTTCCAGAATTTGTCAGGAGTTCTTTTTAGAGGGACTCCATGGGCTGTGGGTTCGGAGATAGCAAATGTGAGTCTTTCTACTCCGCCATCTTGGCTCCGCCCCCCTCACTGTTCTCCACAGAGAGAAATGCCATATGAGCAAGTTGATAAAGTCTGGCACCCCTATTACTAAGAATTCCAGAGGATCCTTGCTTTTGGACAATGAATTAAAATCAAGAGTAAGTATAAGTAAAAGAGCAGGCTGGATTTTACTGAGGAAAAGGTAAAGCATTTTCAATGATCCTAAGTTTCTTCCTCCCTGTCACAAATATATACATGTAAATGCATATGTACATAGAAATTAATAATTTTGAAAGAGTTTTGAAATATTGTGCATGCATGTATATGTGGTGTATATCATATATATGTATAAATTTTTATGTATATGCATCTGTTTCTATATGTGTATATTACACACACACACACACACACACACACACACACATATATATATATATATATATATATATATATATATAATTTTTTTTACGCAGGTTACAATATTCATTGGGAAAGAAAAATTCTCCCCTAGACTTTCCAATGCTGATAAAAGCACAGATCTTTCTTATTCATGTTTCCATGTTCTTCTGTTAATATTATAAGACTGCAACTCATGAAACCTTGCCATCTATGAAAGAAAAAGGCTGCAATTTATCAATGCATAGATGCCTGGTGAAGTTAAGGGGTTATAGTCTCATGTTTAAGAAACAGAATAAATGATCTTGGAAATGCAGGATTGGAAAATGAGGTAAAACATTCATTTAGCTAGAAAAGAAATATTAAGTGGATAGGCAAATCATTGCACTGTTGCCCACAAGAGGATACAATATCTATAGGAGAATCTTGAGAATAAATCTTCACTGGAGGACTGAAGGGAGAACATTGGCCTGCCTATATATTCCCTCCCTCTGCCACTTCACAACTACAAGGAATTCCATATCTGATGTGGTTATGGTGCCATGTGGGAATGAGACCTTAACTTATCATAGATTTAGAGAATCCTAATCAGAACCCTAATGTAACCCCTAATGATGTGTAACCTTGGACAGATCACTTAGCTTATCTGTCACAGTTTTCTCACCAGTAACTCCGGGACAACCTAGGTGACTTCTAAAATCTTTGGAGATCTAGCTCCAGGAAACTAAGTCACAAGAAAAGTGATTACACTCAGTCAAACTCACAGAGGCATTATGGTAAATAAAGGAGTTAGATTGGAGCCTAGGTTTTCACATACAAAATCCAATACTCTTCCTTTAAGAACTTTAATTTCATTCTGTTATACAGGGGAAAACTTTGCAGCAATCCTGTGCTTCAGTTACTATTCTTTTCCATTCTTGGCCTGAAACTGAAACCAATTTCTCACTGAAGCAACAAGGTAAGTCTCTTTATGACATTTAGGAAACTACATTTGCTCAGGAAAAATAGCATCATGTGGCAAAGACCTGGCAAGGCTAACACCTTGGGTGGCTGAAAACACTCATTCTGGTGTCTCAGATGACTCTGAATGCTTTGGAGCACTTTTTCTTAATGCTAGAGATTCCCTGTAGGATATGAATTTCTACTGGGTGCTAATATCAGGCCTGTTTTTAAAGTAACTCATTTTAAGTTTATTAACTTGCAAGACAGAAGAATAACAGGCATATATCTGTGAACAAAGTTGGCCTTCATGCTCTCCCTTTTTATTTGTCTTTTTAATATACTCCCAAGTTTCTCTGGCCATAGAAAAACATGTCTTTTTTTAAAGGTGATCCAAGTAATTTCCCATGAAGTGGTTTCCTTCCAATTCCAGAATTTCTGAAGACTTTAGAATTAGTAATATCTTGTTTCACAAAGTATCAGAGGTTTGTGTTATATTGTGTTTGGGTAGGATGGTGCAAAGCAAACTGTCCTTCCCAGCAGCTCTGCAACCTTTCCCCACCATTGGTTGGAAGGAGGCTATGTATTGCCATGGAGAGTCTGAGTCTAGGATCAGAAGACATGAGTCCCAATTGCATCTTTGTTACCGCACCACTTGTGTGACTTAGGACTGATCACATCCTCCCTCCTTGCTCCATTTTCACTTGGGCTCTGTGATTTTCAGAGTTTCTTCTAGAAAAATGAGAAGAGCAAGGAGATTATTGTGCACAATAATAGTAATGTTACTCTGATCATCAGCTGTGGAAGACTTGGTTACTCTGATTAATGCTGTGATCGAAGACAGTTCCCGAAGGACTCATGGTGGGGAGGGGGGCAACTAGATGAAAAAATGGATAGAGCACCTGGCCTGGAGCTAGGAAGACTCATCATCCCTAATTTAAACATGGTCTATTATATTCAGTAGCTGTGTGACTCTGGGCAAGTCACTTAACCTTGTTTGCCTCAGTTTCCTCATTTGAAAAATGAATTGGAGAAAGGAATGGTAAACCACTTCTGTATATTTGACAAAGAAACACCAAATCATGTTATGAAGAGTTGGGCACAGCTGAAAAGTGATTGAATAGCATGATTAAAAAGCACAATCCACATCCAGAAGAACTGATGAATTCTAAGTGCTAATGAAAATATCAGCTCACTTTTTTTACTTTGTTTTGTGATATGGCTAGTGTAGAAATATATTTGTATGATTTTACATCTATAATTGATATCATATTGTTTGTCTTCTCAGAAGGTGGGGAAAGGTTAGGAGGGAGGGAGAGAATCTGAAATTGCAAATTTAAAAAGCAAAAGGGTTTAAATAAGTAATAAATTAACAAACAACAAAGAAAAGCTAATGTTGATGCCTAATATATACTGAGAATGTTCCTCATGTCATTTAGAATTAGAAGTGATCTTAGAGGACGGACAGTCCTAAACTTCTACTTTACAGATGAAGAAACAAAGGCTAAGGATCATTACCGACTTGTCCAAGGTCATAGAGGTATTAAGTTTCCGAATTATGGAATGAATTAAATTCTCATGAGTCTAAGTACTTTTCACTGTCCAAGAGTAAGCAAGGATTTTATCATTTCTAAATTTCAAACATCAATAAATGGTTCATTATTTCTAATACCATGAAACAGAAAGGAAATACATGCTCATCATGAGGCCTGGAAGTAGTCGAGACTTCTGAAGTTTGGACTCTTGACCTCCCTTCTAGTACTAGGCTTTTGATGTCATTCTGAAAGAGGTGGCTTCTTCCGTGTCTTCTTTCTTGAATGGGTAATGTGGAGTGATATTGAGGCATGGTCTTTTCATGACCAAATACAGAAAGATAAAGAAAAATGGAGACTATTCTTCAACCTTTGATGTCTTGCTGGATATGGAGGGTGGAAGAACCTAGTGGTTCTTCTTCTACTTTTCTTCTCTCTCTTTCCTCCTAACCTTGCTTTCTGAGTTGTCTATTTAAACTAAACCTGAGTTAAATAGTGGAATCCTGGTTTTGTTTTCCCTTTCCTCCACTGTTTTTTTTTCATTTTAAGGAAACTTCCCAGGTCAGCCATATTCTCTTCATAATTACTGCCTGGACTCTGTGCTTTACTCTCTGAAATTCTTCCTCCACCATGATGCAACAGTCTTCTCAGGCTGGAAGATCACTCCACCGCTTCCTTCCTCTGCTTGGTTAGTTACTTCAAGAACCTCCACTTTAAATAAAGTGCCCAGGGTAGTCATGTTCATTCCTTAATTAGGAAAGGGTATAACTTCTGACTTTCCTGACTTCTTTCTACTCTGTGCTCCCACTCAGTTACATTCTTCCATCTCCACTTTTCAGCTTCACTTTAGTGTTATCTTTCTCCATTAAGATGTAAACTTTTTGACTGTAAGCAAGGATGGTCTTTGTTCTTTTCTTAAATCTGTCTTCCCAGGACTTAGAATACCACCTTACATATAGTAAGTGCTTAATAAATGCGTGTTGACTTGACTTGTTGAATTGACTTGACACATATTCTAACCTATGCTATCATTTTTTAAAAATCTTCCTTCAATTGGTTAGCCTCATTGAACCTGGGAAATTTCATCCAACATCATGCTTTATGCAGAAATAATTGTACTTTACAAATTGTGTTTATTGTTGATGAATGTATTTATATTATATCAACATCATATTAATATATTTGTTAGTGAATTATCTGATAGTTTAAAACCCATGCGTTTGGCAGTTCACCTTATACTCAACTCACATAGTATCTTGCATTTGGATCTAGAAGACTTTCAGGAGCCATCTAGGCTAGCCTTCTCATTTTATGGAAACTGAAGCCTAGAGAGGTGAAATAATATTCTGAGGGTCACCTAAATAGCAAGTAGTGGAGCCAGGATATGAACTAATGTTCTCTGACTCAAAGCCCAGTGCTCATTCCATTGCACTATACTTTTTACTAAGCATGAGTTCCCCTCTCACTTATATTCAGATGATTCTCATTAAATATATCTCTATGTAGAGACCATGTAGTTATTTTGTAGGTAGATGTTAGCAAATACACTAAGATCAAGTCAAAAAATATATCCCCAGAGTCCTGAAAGATGTAGGAATATAGCAAGGAGGTTTCTACAAAGTCCAGCTAAGAGCAGCTGGGAGTTTTCCCCATCAATTAGGCTTGATAGCAATAATGCCTCTCATTTTATAGATTACTCAAATGGAAATTGTTTAACTACCCAGCTCCTGACTGTATGTTCCATAGAGTTCTGTTGTCCTATTGCCAAGCTGGGCAAAAAAGGCTTCCATTGCTTACTACTTTTAGAAGCAGGCTAAAACAAATAACTGTTTGAAACTGATTTTTTGGAGGTAATAAGGAATTGATAAAATATTGTTAATGATTATTTCAAACTAATGGAGGCAGAATATGGCAGTTTCTTAGAGGCCAGTACAGCAACACAAAGAAATTTGAAGAACAGGAAGGAAAGGGACATCTTAGGAGAGGCTGTATGAAACTACTCTTCCTTCCCCCCATTCCCATTTCTGATCCTTTGTAGCCACTGGCCACCATAATCACATCTTAAATAATGCACAAAATGAGATAAAAGTTTGTTTTTTTTTACTGCATGGTATATTTTTTATTTCATTCATTATTCTTCACCTTAAAAGGAACACATTATATATGAAGGTATTTTTGTAGTAAAGTTCAGTAAGTAAAAACTGTGTCAGAGAATTTTCTATTAAAATGTTACTAGAAAGTATGACTATGTTACTATGTTGCCAAATCTCTTACAAATAAAACCAGCTGATCATCACAGACAAAATATTTAGTGGATATTTGTTTTGATGTTATGAAGATTAGCAACAAATTCCATTGATTCTCCCACAGGTATAAAATATATTATCACTGTGTCTTTAAGAAAAAATGGAATTTTGGAGAGTTAGTTTAACTGCCCTTCAATGGGGAGTCTCTGAGAAGAATGAGAGCTTAATTGTCATTATAGAGAATAATATTATTAACTGCTATGGCCAAGGAGAGGAAAAAAAAAAAAAGATTTTTTTTTCCAGAGAGAACTGTATATAACCTTTATCTTGTGAAAAATACAAAGAAAATTTTTGTGAAGAGATTTATAATTAGTATCCTGAGGCAACTAAATGTTAAGACTATTTCCAGAAATGAAGGTAAATCTGTAACCATAGTGATGGCTAAAGTTGATCTGCTATGATTTTCTCACAAGTGATATAGTATAAATATTTATGGTTTTTTACAAATAATACAATTAATAAACAATATGTCCAGTAACACTGGCGTTTATTTAAGCCAGGGAAATGAGGGGATTTGATAAATGGTGAGAGATGAGCAAAACCTCATAGAAACTCATGTCAAATTCATTAATGAGAAATATGTCATAATGTAACTAATGTAGAAATAACAGTATATTCTCTTTGATTACTTCAGAAATTATAATGGTAGCTCAGACCTAATTGATTAATTTATGAGAAAGTTGTTGCCATCTTAATAATCTATGTGGAAATAGAACAAATATTATAAATGCATATATGTATCTGTGTGAGTACATCTTGATTACCTTAGAAACTGGAATAAGGATGAATAGTCAGATACACTGACAGACCACCCACTCTAATCATGTGAATATTACATAAACCTTTATTATATATTAGTACAGACATCTTGGTTAAGATATACTTCTACCCAGCATTAAACTCTCCCCTGCACACAGCCTTGAGATAGCATGAGGTCTTTACTATAAAACAGAACCAGAACAGCTCTTTGGAGAACTGGCATATTTGGCCTTGAACTAATCAGTGGAGCTCAAAGTTCTTGGATCACTGACTTCATAAACTGACCTTGCTCAGATTGGTATTCCTCTAAAAGATGATACTTTCCTAAATAAAGAGGTATTAAAACAATTCCAGTATCTTTCAGAAAGCAGACATATAGCATCTAAACTCAGTTAGATAAAAGGTACACGAGGTATATACTTAGATATCTTAGTCTCTCACAATACTTTTAGAAAAATTTGGAGAGCTGCAGGGAAGATACTAGCAGAGCTTGGTGAAGTTGCATCTGGTTGAATGACCAGATGTCAAAAAGTGACTAGTATGAATAAGCAGAAATATTATCCTTTTGGAAAATCCCATTTTATACTTTAAAAAAAGTCATTGCCCAGAAAGAAATCTTAAATGATATGATTGTCAAATTTCCAGAAGACATAAATATGACTGGGAGGAATTAGATTATTTATAGTTGTTCTCCTAGGACTTGGAATTTTTATCTTGACTAGGGATACTTTTTACCCTGAAACCACATGAGATTGCACATACAACCTATATAATTTTCATATTTTGTTCTCAAAATTAAAATCAAATCAGTTTGAATTTTGTCTTTGTAAAAGATGAAAGAAAAGGTGTGTAAGTAAATTGCACTATTTTTCAATACACCATTGTTATGACCTCCTAAACCAAACATCCCTTCTTTGGCTCCCACAATTCCTATTATCTTCCTCCATTGGAACATTACTTTGTTAAGGTCTATAATGCCTTGCTGGTATATATGAATCCCTACTACTTACCGTGATGCCTGCTATATAGTATGCGCTTAATAAATGTTTTCCATTCAATTGAATTTTTTCCTCCTAATTTCTATAAGTTAGGGATGGACTACGTTACACACAATAATTGTTTTAAAAGTTAAATGCACACTAATAAAGTCAATCAATCCTTTTCTTAAAAAAAATTGCCTTAGTGAGTACACAAAGAATCTTTGATTTTATAAAGGAGTAGAATTCTGCTGTG
Organism: Potorous gilbertii; assembly: GCA_028658325.1. Classification (NCBI taxonomy): domain Eukaryota; kingdom Metazoa; phylum Chordata; class Mammalia; order Diprotodontia; family Potoroidae; genus Potorous; species Potorous gilbertii. Next base: position 118,595,077 of record CM053774.1, on the reverse strand, counting down.
TAAACCACTTCATCAGAGATGATCCATTTGTGATTATAGCTAAATTCTAGTTTATCTAAGACTGACACCTTTTAATGAATATACCTAGGCTCACTGGGTTTCACAGTCATATTGAACACAGGTCTATCGGACTCCAGGCCCAACACTTTATATATTTGGCAGGTAGTCTCAGTTACTTCCTTACGTTATTATTACATAACACTGCCCCCAATACAAAAGTGCAGTAGGGTAAAGTATATGGTAGTTTGAAGGGGAAAACACGCTGGAATTTAAAATCTCCCACAGTTATCTTTGAGGGTGACAAAGACTTTGGTGTAGAGAAATAGTTTTCCTGACTGTAGCTCCTCAATATTTGAATTATTTCTTTCTGGTTGCATGGAGTATTTTCTCCTTCACTTGATAATTTGGTAATGATATTCCTTGGTGTTTTTAGTTTGGGGAAGTGAATGGTGGATTCTTTTGATGACTATTTTGCCCTCTGGATCTAAGATATCTGGGCAATTTTCCTTGGTGATTTTTTGGATGATATTGTCCAGGCCCTTTTTTAATCATGGCTTTCTGGTAGCCTAATAATCCTTAAATTTTCTCTCTTGGATCTATTTTCCAGGTCAGTTGTTTTTCCAGTTACACATTTTACATTTTCTTCTATTTTTTCATTCTTTAGACTCTGTTTGACTGATTCTTGATGTCTCATAGATTCATTAGCTTCTACTTACCAATTCTATTTTTTGTCAAATTGTTTCCTTCACTTAACTTTTGTATCTGCTTTTCCATCTGTCCAACTGTTCATTTTAAGGACTTATGTTCACCAGTTATGTTTTGTATTTCCTTTTCCATTTGTCCTATTTTTTTTCTTTTTTAAGGAGCTGTTCTCTTCAGTGAACTCTTTTATCATATTTTTTAAAATCATTGGTAAGTTTTCTTCTATTTCTCTAATTTGGATTTTAAAATCCTTCTAGAGCTTTTTCAAGAAGGCTCTTTATTCTTCCAACCGGTATTCCCTTCTGAAGTTTCAGATGGGAGTACAACCTCAATGCTGATCTCTTTGGTATTTGTGTTTTGGTCCTTGTCCCCAGAGAAAGATTCTATGGTCTTTTCTTTTCTATTTCACTTTTTACTCATGATAATAGCCCCTTTCCTGGCTTTTAAGGTAGATCTCTGTGTCTGTGGCACAGGGAACTCTGCCCCACAGTTCTTGTGCATAAAACTGAGGTTTTTTGTGTTGTGGCTTTTGGTTCTTTCAGCTAGAAATTAAATGCTGCAGCTTAACTGGTGCTAAGCTGGTTGTCATTTGAAAGCACTGACTAATTAGGTCTTTTTGAGTTTCCCTTGCAGTTACTCTGGAACTAGCTTGTTTAGTGTGGGGGATGGGTGGTCTGGATACTGGAGGCTCCTCTGCTGAGCTGGAGCATAGGCAAGCTCAGCTTTCTGCGCTAGTGTCTTCCCAATTCCACTGTGGTGCACATCTGCAGTCCTGGTATTGGCAGTTTCTGGCTTCACCCCTCTGGGGTTTAGGATCTTCACCTGGTTTGTTGAGATAGGGCTGTCTGGGACAGCTCTGATCCTGCCCTGGTTGCCTTTGGCCACAAGCAAGAGGTACCTTCCCTAGAGATCTTGCTAGCCTCCTGGGCTGAGAGTCTGTTTACCCCTTGTCCTTCCACTGTTCCAGGGTTTTGTCTGGGGAAATTATCTCTGGGCTGGTCAAGGTCAACAAGGGGAGGGAGAGAGCAGTTACTGATCACTCTGCCATCTTGGCTTCTGGAATCAGCGAGAAATAGATTTCAGGAGTCATAAAAAATTTACCTTTTCTTGTGCTTTCAGTAAAGTTTTGATCAAAGCTTCTAAGATACCTCTACTTCTCAGTTAGTTGGCACTCTTAATATTGCTTATACTCAAGTCAATCCCAGTCTATTTTTTCAATAACTTCTTTATCTATATCTACACATGTTTGTTACTTGAAAAAAATATAAGTACTTGATTACATATGTATACGTATGCATATACATTATGCATGTAGATGGATAGACAGATAAATCTTTTTGTTCTCTCTTTCCTCTACTTCTTAGTTTTAAGGAGAGTTTCCAGACTAGCCATATTCTCTCCTTTAATAGTCTCTGAGCTCTATTGTTTACTCTCTGGACTTTTTTTTTCACCGTGACTAACTCACCATAGAAAACTGCTCCACCACTTCAAGCCCTTCTTCTGATTGGTCAGCCCCTCCCAGAACCTTTACTCTTTCACTACTCTTCAGAGGATTGACCATATTCTATTTTTACCAAGGAGACAGTAGCATAATTATATAGAAAAAACCATCACATCTTTCAGGGAAATAAGGAACCAAAAGTGAGAGGAGTTAAATATAGCACTGAGGAATTAAAGGCCTCTGGAATTGTAGTTAATTGCCTTTATAAGAGATCATAAGTCTTTTCTTTTTAACTTCATAGTATTACAGTTTATAAAAATTATTTTGCTGGTTCTGCTCAACTTAACTGCATCAGTTGATGCATATGTTCACAAGATTCTCTAGAAGCATCATTTTCATCATTTATTATAGTTGGATTCCATTACATTGAAATACCTTGACTTATTTACCATTCCCCAAATAGTCACTACTCTCATAGTTCCCAGTTCCTTGCAGTTCTCACTTTTCTCCATTTTATTATCACACATTGAAAGATGTACATTCTAATTTGAGATAAAAAATATATTGCATTAGCCCTGAAAAGTGAAATTGTGATGGGAATGGAGTGGGATGGGGGAGGGTGGGAATGGGAGTAGAAGGGGCTGAAAGACTGTGCCTCCACAGGTAGGAGGAGTGGTTAGAACTCTCACAGATGTATGCGATAATGAATTTTTATTCCTTGGCCAAGTAAATGGTACACGTTTTGGGGACCAGAGACTGAGACTTGGAGATGCTCATGGAAAAGAGTTGGAATAATAGGAAAGAGAGGGAGGGAGAGTTTCTTCTGCTTTCCCCGAGGGTTGCAGCATCAGCAGAGAGGACCAAAAAAGTGGCTGGAATCAGTTTTTAACAGAAGTCATGCCAAAGGTAGGGTCTAAGATAGAGTTTCTCTTTCAGACCTAAGGGAAGAGGATAGGAAACTAATAGGGATGAATGGAAATTTATAAAGTTCTTTATGATAACAATTCATATTTGGGTTAGAGCTCCAGTAAAAGCAGTTACCTTGTGGAGAATGTAGGGAAATTGAGTTTTTCCTTCTGGTCTTTTTCTCTCTCTTTGGTTGGCTTGCTGGCACCCTATTCTGTGTTCCTTTCTTACTCTGCTATAAGTTGATGATTTTTGTGACCTAGTTTTATTTCTCATAAACATCTGTAGCTGATTCACACATGAGTATTTCCTTGTGTCTGTTTGGGGGTCTGATGAAACTGTTCCCATATTTCTAAAAACACAGAAGGACATTGATTGGCATGCTTTCTTCCCAGTTATGAGCTGTGAAGCATAATTCCTGTCCCATTGTTAATGAATCTTTCTTTAACTGGGGCATGGTATCTATTATGAGTTATTAATCCAATACCTCCATTACTATAAGTTCCCCTAAAACAAAACTGTAAAAGAGAATTCTCAGTCTTTCATGATTAAAAATCATCAAAGTTGCACAATACGTCACAATGCTACATTTTGACTCAGGATAAAGTGAGTTCAAATTCTGCCTTGGAAACAATACTCTGTATAACTCTTGTTACACCCCCTTAATAGTCAATTTCCTTTAACTTTGTCTGTTTGGTTACCTCTCTTCAGACTTAAATCATAATAGTGTCTACCTTATACAGGTAATAGTAGAAACTAAATAGTCTCAAATGAGAAAACAAGTACAACATTTTGCAATTTTATAGAATTATAAATAAATTTAATAATAAAACATAAATGGCCAACTTTGACTTTACATCATTGACATACAAGACCCAGAAGAAGTTTTGGGAAGGAGAAATATGACAATAAGAACAGCTATAACTTTCTACCAAAACTTGACCAGTATTATGATAAAATCAAAAGGAAATGACACTTTTGTGTTCCATTATGTAGTGCAATAAAGTCCATGGTTGGAGAGAGAAGATCCAAATTTGGGGTTGAAGAGATTTTTATTGCTTAGCTGCGTGAGTATTGATAGGAAAATATAGTATATGGACTATAAGTAAATAGAAACAAGATAAAATTTTAATTGTTATGTCAAGGAAATTGAGAGGAAAACTATGTTCTTCAAGAATGAGGGAATGGGTTCAGATGGAAAAACTTAGCCTGCGATCATAAGAAAAGGAGTACTCTCATACATGGACCAGGGGCAAGCTAGAGAAATCTGGAGCCTGTATTTGTATAGCTCATGTAGAACATGGACCAGAGGTGAGACAGAGACTCATAAAGTTTCTAATGGTATGACTTTACCCTGGAATGGGGTATTAAGAATCTGTAAAGCACAGAATGGGCTGGGAGTGAACAGACTAAGTGTGTATTAGGGCTAAATGAACCCTAGATAAGAGTATGCCTTTATGCTTTTAAAGTGCTGGCTACTCTGTTCATTTATTTTGCTTCACTTCACTATTTGAGAGTGTTAAAATGTGTTTTCTTGGTTTTTCAATTTAATGGTAGTGGGAATCATCAGCAGTAGTGAATGATTTAAAATGAGACCATTTAAACACTGTTTAAGATTCACAAAGGGAGAAGTCTCCAGGCAACCTGATCTGTATCTTGCCACTGGAGTCATTTGGCTTCAGGGGGAAAAAGTGAGGCTGGTGACCTTGAACAGTTCTCTTTCACTAAAATCTAATTCATTTGTAAGTCATGGTATCATCTCCCTGATGTCATAGTCCTTCTTGAGAACAAAGGACAAACAACAACAACAAGAGGAACTAAAAAAGAAGTTCACAATGAAGCATGGAAAAAATGTGGTCATTTTGAAAAATCCATGGGGAAACACATATGTGCGCTTGTCTAGATACACATGTGTAACTACATACACAGAGTTGCATGAAATCACAATTCATGATTTCAAAAACAGTCCTCTTTTCAATTCTGTAATCTATATTGAAATATTCATGTTAAAATGTAAAAACAAGGGCCAGAGACAAGATGGTGGAGTAGAAACAAGGACTCACTTGAGCTTTCCCCAAAAGCCCTCAAAAAAAACCTGTAAAAATAATCTGAACAAATTTCAGAGCAGCAGAAGGCACAAAATTAAAGACTGAATGAAAATTCCAGCCCAAAATAATCTGGAAAGTCTATCGATTACACACGATTAGGAGCTGGAACACAGTTTGGACTGGGACTCCTTTACACAGACCAGACTACAGCAGACCTTAGGAGACTGAGTCAGAGGAGACTGCAGCAGTTTATAGACTTCTCAACTCACAAATACCAAAAACAGATCAGAAGATCAGTGAGAAGGGTTTCTCACCTGGCTGAAAGGGGCGTATAGTCAGGCCCTAGGACCAAACCCAGCCCCAGCACTGGGTGACCCTGGCCCCAGGGCAGCTTCAGTCAATGCTGCACTAGCCCTCCACTTAACAAAGAGTTCAAACATCAAATGATTGGGTGAGGGGATGAGTAAACTGGAGTAGAGGTGGGAAGAAAGAAAACAGACTGTAGATTTTCATTTTCTCTTTGAAAAGGTATTCTATTACATCACTGATGATCAGGAAGATTAAGGTATACAACCAAAAGAAGCCAAAAAAAAATTCTAGGCTCCTGCAACCAAAGTTTCCAAGAAAAATATAAATTGGTTTCAGACCAAAGAAGAGCTCAAAAGTGATTTTGAAAATGAAGTCAAAGAATTAGAGGAAAAATTGGGAAGAGAAATGAGAGCAATGCAAGAAAATCATGAAAATCGAGTCAGTAGCTGACTTAAGGAGACTGAAAAAATACTGGAGAAAATAAAACTTTTAAATAACAATTTTAAAATAGGATTAATGCAAATGGCAAAAGAGATCCAAAATTTCACTGAAGAAAATAATTCTTTAAAAATTAGAATGGAGCAAACAAAAGCTATTGACTTCATGAGAAATCAAGAAATTATAAAACAAAACCAAAAGAAGGGGAGGGAAAGCATGCAATGTGAAGTATCTCATAGGAAAACCAACTGAACTGGAAAATGTATCCAAGAGATCTAATTAAAAAACATTGGACTACTTAAAAGTCATGATGATAAAAAGCTTATACATCATCTTTCAAGAAATTATCAAGGTAAACTTTCCTGATATTCTAGAACCAAAGCAAGAAATAAAAATGCAAAAAATCCACCAATCACCTCCTGAAAGAGATCTTACAAGCAAAACTCATAGGAATATTGTAGCCAAATTCCAGAGTTTCCAGGTCAAGGAGAAAATATTACAATCATCCAGAAAGAAATAATCCTACTATCATGAAAATAGAATCAGGATAATACAAGATTTGCAGCTTCTGCACTAAAAGATCAGAGGGCTTGGGATATGATATTTCAGAAGTCAAAGGAGGTAGGTAGGATCAAAACCAAGAATCAGCTACCTAGTAAAACTGAATATTATACTTCAGAAGAAAAGTGGAATTGCAATGAAATAGAGAACTTCCAAGCATTCCTGTTGAAAAGACCAGAGTTGAATACAAAATTTGACTTTCAAATGTAAGAATCAAAAACAGCATGAAAAGGTAAACAAGAAAGAGAAACCATGAAGAATTTATTAAAGTTGAACTGTTTTACATTCCCACATGGAAAGATGATATTTGTAACTCATGAGACCTTTCTCTGTATTAAGGTAGTGTTAGGGTATACACACACACATATATACCCACCACACACACATATGTGTGTGAATGTATATGTTTATGTGTATCTATATATGTGTATGTACTTATGTATATATGCATGTGGAGAGAGAAAGAGAGAGAGAGAGAGAGAGAGAGAGAGAGAGAGAGAGAGAGAATCAAAGAGGCAGAGAGACAGAGATAGAGGGCTGAATATGAAGGGATGATATCTAAAAGTAAAATTAAGTGTTCAGACGAATATACTGAGAGAAAGAGAAAGGGAGAGTTAGAATGTAGTAAATCATCTCATAAAAAAGAGGAAAGAAAAAGTTTTTACAATGGAGGGGAAGAGGGGGAAAATGAGGGAATAAGTGAGCTTTACTTTCATCAGATTTGGATTCAGGAGGGAATAACGTACACACTCAATTGGGTATGGAAATCTTTCTTACCCTACAGGAATGGGGGTGGAAAGGGGATAAGAGATGGGGGAGAATAGAAGGAATGACAGAATTGGAGAAGGGGAAATCAGAAGCAAGCACTTTTGTGGAGGGGCATGTCAAAGGAGAGAATAGAATAAATGAAGGGTAGGACAGGATAGAGGAAAATAGTATTTCACAACATGAGTATTACACAAGTGATTTGCAAGTTTTCACATGTATAACCAATATTGAATTGATTGCCTTCTCAATGAGGAGTGCCTGGGGAAGGGGGAAGAGAAAAAATGTGTAAGTCAAAGCTTTAAAAATGAATGTTAAAAATTGTGTATACATGCAACTAGGAAATATTTCCTAGTTGTATGTAAACACACACACATATGTGTGTGTATATATATGCATATATATGTATATGCATATCTATCCCTAAACATGCACACATATGTATATATAGGCAATGGTGTATAAAATCTACCTTGTCTTACAAGAAAATAGAAGGGAAGGGAGTAAGGGGGATGATAGAAGGGAGGGCAGATTGGAGGAAAGCATAATCAGAATACACATTGTTCTGGGGTGGGGGTAGGAGGGAGATGGGGAGAAAATTTAAAATTCAAAATTTTGGGGAAGAGAAAACTGAAAATAAATACATTTTAAAAGAGGAAAACAACAGCTAAATAAAAAAAAAATAAAATTTAAGTCCAGAATTTAAAAAAAAATGAAATCCTAAAAATGAAAAAGTATAGATTTAAAGAGTAATTAGCCAAAGAAAAAATGAATTCCTACTTTGATGGAAGAATACTGAAGGTAAAATTAAAAAGGAAAGAAAGAAAATTAAGAACGTATAAAGGGTGAATGGTTAAGGAGAAGAGGAAAAGGGCAGTGGAATGGAAGAAGTAGCAGATATTAATTAAACATCACTCATACTGAGAACATTTCTCCACCAACTTCCTCTTTCTAAAGATGTAGTAGCAAATGGAGAAATATAAACAAGAGGAGAAGGTGGAAGAAAATAAATGGTTAATAAAAACCACAGCTTTGAACACGAATGTTCTTACCCATAAAATAGAGGAAGGTAACAGAATATATTTTAAAGTAGAATTCATCACTATACAGTTTATAAGAAATTCATTTTAAACAAAGATTCACTCTGAATTAAAGTAAAAATGCTGGAGTAAAATCAATTTTGTTTCTGTTTTTTTGACCAGCCTGTTAGTTTGTTTTATTAATCATGATAAATATGATAAATACAAATAAGAAATGAAAAAGCGCTTAAGTTTTCACACATTTGAATTTGGAGCGATGACTAAGCATGAAAGTTGACTTAGTTTTCTTCAAAATTTGCACATGATTTGGCATCAGGAGTCTTGTAGATTTCAAAGGGGGAGCAAATAAAACATAAAATCCTATGAATGTAGAACCAATTAGTAAGAGACACTACACTCATTTTCACTCATTTTTCATTTTTTTCGACACAGCAAAAGTTAATATAGTAAATTATAGGTGGAATAGGATGCTTAACACACATTAGTAATAAATGAAGCAGAAACAATAATTACATTGAATACCATTTTATGGTACCATTGCATGTCTGTCTTAATTTCTGAGCACATACATTATAGAAGTAATAGCAGAATAAACATTTGAGCTATGCTGCTTTTATTTGAAAGTGCAAATTATTTGCACATAAATTCAAAGCTTACACTCAAGTATTATTTCTCCGTAACAACAACTGTGAGGTAGATATCCACATAGTAATAAGTGATTCAGGTCACTTTGGTTTTCTTTTTGCAATAATGAAGATTCACCACTGAAACGCCGGGAATGGTGGTGCTTTCGATTTCTGACCAATGGACAGGTTTTGGACAACTGTGTGGACTCCCCGGATAATTGATCTTTGTACTTTGTACACCTGGGGGCATTCTGTGTCATCACTTTGATTTGTGTGATTTTTATCTTGGATCATGGGATTTATAACTGATTTCAAATGCTGATAAAAAAGTGAGGTCCTTTTTTTGGTTTAAATACATTAAATTTAAAATCCCTTTATATCTATCGCCAGAACTGAATGCCACGAATTTAAGAAGGTCCATAAATTTTAAAATGTCCTTTTTTAACTTGATGTGGTTTCAAATATTACAATTCTTAAAATGCTACAAATTGTGATAAAAAATACCTTTAACCAGAATATTAAAATAAAACCAATACTTATCAGAATTGTGATAGTGAGTAGTGTAGATAAAGCATACATACTGAAAATTTCCTTTTTCCACATGATAATTCAATTTTGTACCCTAAGTAAGTTTTATTCTTCAATTGAAGGATTCCAGAATCCCTCAGTTAAGTAAATGTAGGTATAGCAAAAATTCTCATAGTTGCTGTTCTTCCCTTTTATGATGAGCCACTGTAGGAATTAAAGTTTTATAAACAATAGTGAGGAAGTATCTAGTTCATTTTCTCCTTAAGACTCACACCTAAATTATCCCATAGACATAAAGGAATATATCCAGAGATATATGCTGGTCTTTTATTCCTAATGATGAATCCCCAAATATTTCTTACCTAAAAACAATATGGCATGTCACCTTTCATGCCTTTTTTTGTATCTACTGTAGACATCAATAACTGGCTATTGTCCTCCAGCACAGAAAAACCTGAAATAAAGTCATGATTATTGACATTTTAGAGTCAAGTTGATGTCTGTATCTGAATGAATTACAAACACGATTTTCTGATTATTTCCCTCTTGATGCCAAAGACAGTATTACACACAGTAGGGGCTTAATAAATGTTCACCAAAAAGGTTTGTAGTTTTCATTATCTATTATCACTGATATATTAGGAACTAACTCTCCCTTCATACTGTTATTGTGACAAAGCTCATTAAAGAACTATTTCAGGTTAAGTCAATTGAGGAATTTTAAGAGTACATGTCAACTCCCAGGAAAAGAAATATTTTTCTTACTCATTTTGTCATCCCACCAATGTGAAACACACTCCAGGCTTGAAATGAATGACGCAGCAGGTTCTTTTCTGGTAATGTTAATTAGTGTTGTTTATGACTCAGGTACAAGTTGTGTAGTCAGTTCATGAGAGTTGGCTTTATTCCTTTATTCCTAACTATCATGATTTAGCCATTTTATTCAACTTCCTTGATTTAGTTTTCACCTTTTCAGATTTCTGTTACATGATTTCCCTTTGAAAGGATCAAGTTATTGATTTGAGTATTAAAATTAATTATTTTGGTTAAGAAGAAATATATGTTTTGCTTAGTCCACAAACATTTATTGCATGCTTATTATATGTAAGGCATTACATTAAGCTATGATATTTGGAATTTATTAAAAGTTGTTTTATGTAAGCCAAAGTATGAACTAAATTAATTCTGTACAAAGTTAAAGTTCTTTTAGCTTTAGCTAATAAATAATTATGCTGGAATGGAAAAGCAAAATTGTGTTGCAAATGCACAAAATATAGTATGCCAAAAGATACTGACTTTTAAAGTTTTATGTAACATTTTATTATAACAAGAAAATTAATTATAATATTTATATTTCATATACATGATGGAGATGTATATAAGCAATAAAAAGATAACAAAGAAATCATCTAGAAATCCTAGAATTCCAAACAAGGCTTCAATAACAAAATCCAAGGGTGATATCAGACAGAAAAAAAGCTCCCAGGAAACGAAGTAGTATCCTGATGAGGAACATCCAGAAAAGACCCCCAACTGAAAACATTTCCCTAAATGTATGTTTCAGTAAAGTGGGCAGAGCCATAATTCTTTCTACAATGGATCTGGGTTGTCCTGAGAATCTTTGATTACAGTCATTAATATCTTCATGCAATTTTGAGACATCCTCTGTCTGATTATCTTTGCCAAATATTGACAAGAATAAGGTAACCGTTTGTCTGCACATTAGACAACTAAAAGCCCCAAGTCATGAACTGTATGACCAATACGCAATAATGCAGGAACCACAAAAAAAAAAATAAGATGCCCACAGTTTGTTTCAGTAGGAAGAGAAGCCTGATGTAAACAGATTGGATAGGACATATCGGTGTAGAACTGCTGCCCTTGGTTACCAGGATGAATATTTTGTTCTGTATTTGACATTCTAAACATTATGTATTTATTTTTACATTCTTTCTTCCTTCATTTTGAGTTCCTAATTCTCTCCCTTCCTCCAACTCTCCTCCACTCATTGAGAAGAAAAGCAGTAGGTTATTAATTATATATGCAAAATCATGCAAAACATATTCCTATATTAGTCATAGTAGTACTCCTTAATATAGTTCTAGAAATGATATTCATAAAAACAAGATAAGGGGACAAAAATGTGGGAATGAGCCTTGAGAAAGAAACAAATAATCATTTTTAGATTTTCTGGATTCTTTTAAGTCTTAGTCTTACCTTCTTTCAAGAACTCTTTCCCAGGATTCTTAATCTTAGTACTTCCATCTGATACTACCCTCTTTTATCCTGCATATGTCTTGTTTGTACATAGTTGTTTATATATCTCTCCCCTGTTTGGACTAGTAGCTCCTTGAAAGCAGGGACTTCCTTTTTTCTTGTTTATTTTTTGGTCATTCTTTATATTGACAGGGCTTAGCACAATCTTGCAAATATGAGGACTTAAATACTAATTGCCTGACTCATCAGTGAAGACCATATAATGGTCTATTTAAGCAACTCTAGATGTTTAATTAAAAAAAAGGTAATTGAACCAATCGTTACAATAAAGTTGGATGTTGAATAAACCGACAGAATTTATCAACTTTTCTGCATATTAACTACAAAAGATAGCATTAGCAGATGGATAAATTCTAATTATCAACAAAACTTATAAAATACTTGGGAGTCAATCTACCAAACTATACACAGAATCTGCATGAATGAACTTCAACATTCTTTAGGAGATGAAAGATAGAATTTGAACCTGTGATTTCATTGGTATAAGCAATTGGTATAAGGATTGACATGTTCTCTGCAACTTAAAGTCTTAGAGATTTATCTAAATATATAGGTTGTCAAAGTGGGCTATACTGTCCCCTGGGGGTACTTCAATGATCCAGGGGGGTAGTAGTAGCCTCAGGTACAATTTGAGGGCATTGAATAAAAATAAGGCCTTGGTTGAATCAAAAGGAAAGAAGCAAAAAGAAGAAAAAAATTGAAAAACTGTTCATACGTGTTTCATCTGATGTGTAGCAGAGTTAAAGTAACAGTGGTTATACCATTTTCCAAATAAACGCACAAAATCCAAGTTATAACTTATCAGTGGTCAAGTTTGCAAGCAAATCTTAACAAGCAGGTCTTGGTCAGTGAGCTTGTCATGATCTGTCAGGAAGTCCAGCATGTATCCCAGGGATATGTGCATGTAATGACTTGCTTACAATACTATAGAGTTACATGGCACGGTATTGCAACATCAAAATTTCAATGCAGGAAAAATCCCACAAATTTACAATAAATTATTAACTTTACAATATGTCATTATATATATGTGTGTGTGTGTGTGTGTGTGTATGTGTTGTGTATGTGTGTATATCTATATGTATGCATATATAATATTTTTGGAAATACCAGAAATTTAAAAAAAAATAAATGGCTAAATAAAGTAGATTTCCAGGTGGGTACTGAGTAATTCTTTTTTTTTTTTTGAAAAGGCAGTAGTAGGCCAAATGAGTTAGGAAGATGTGACCTAGAACAATAAGAGAATTTAGTGGCTTGGTAGAGCCATGTAGCCAGTATGTATCAGAGACAAAACTTGCACACAAATTTTCAAAGCTTATGGTCAATGCTCTATCAATTACATCATGATGCAGCTCATGAATTATTAGTGCTCATTATTGGACTGTGCCAACTTGTGTGAAACTACACAATGCTGTCAAAATTTATATGTGTATGTGCATTCAGTGTTATACCAATCAAACTATGAAGCATTATTTTAAAGACCTAGAAAAAATAACGTGCAATTTAACTGGAGAAAAAAATGGTCAAGTATCTCAAAAGAACAGATGAAAAACAAAAACAAAATAGAAAAAAAAGTCGTCATACAGTATCAGATATTTAATTATTTCATAAAACTCTAACCAAAATTATTTGCTACTACTTGAAAAATGGAAATTTCAGTAAGTGGAAAATATTTTATATATAGCATACAAAATCAAATGTATATAGTAGGATAGTGTTAAACTAAAGACAGCAATGGCTGGGGTAAGTATTCACTTGTCAAGAAAAAGTACTGGGAAAATCTGAAAAATGTTGGGTAGAAAGTAGGCTTAGATTTGACACCTTACAACAACTACTAAGATAAGCTCCAAATTTATACCTGAAGGAAATATAAAAGGCAAGAGTAGCATAAACAAATTAAAAGAGAAAGGTAGGAAAATCTTTCCACAGCTGAGAATGGCGTAAAGTTCATGAGTGAAAAAGAGATGGTGAGGATCAAAATAGATAAAATGCACTTTAAAAGTTAAATGCAATTAAAAAATTGATCAAATTAATACAGTTAAATTTAAAAGGAAATTATTAATTGGATGAAAATCCTTGCAGATATTTCTCTGAAAAAGTAGTTTTATTCAATTGATTGAAATATAAAATTGATTCAAATAAGTAACAAGAGCCATTTTCCCCAAAAGGTAAGTCATAAAAAGATATGAAAATAACATAGTCTAAATAGAGAAACAAAGCTATGAACAACCATATAAAAATGATCCAATCATTAAAAGAGAAATTCAAATTATGTCTAATCTCACATCTTATGTCAGATTAGCAAAAATGACGTAGAAACATGGTGACAGTTGTTGGAGGAACTGAAGGGAAGACACTTAGACTAATGCCCTGTTGGTAGAGTGATGAATTATTCCAGCCATTGTGGAAAGAAATTTGGAACTATATCCCCAGATACTAAATTGTACATACCACTGCGTTTATACTCCTAAGTGATTACATATAAAAGAAAATAATTCAAATGTACAAAAGAGACATTTATTACAGCAGTTTGTTGATCTTGTAGCAGAGTTTTATTACTAAAAAGGGGTAGATATCAATTGGGGAGTAATTGAACAGACTGTGTTATGGAAGAGTAATGAAATATTATTAGATATAAGACCATAATAAATGATGAATGGGGCAATTTTCCAGAAACCTGAGAAGACTTGTATGAACTGGTAAAGAATGAAGTGAGAAGAACCAGGACAACTAAAAAGTTTAAGTTTAAGTTTAAGGATAGCAACAGTGTAAAGAAAAGCAATTGTGAAAACCTCAAGAGCTCTGTTCAATGCAATGACCACCCACAACTCAAGTACCTGTGATGAAGCAGGCTTCCCACAACCTCATAACAGAGAAGCAATAATCTCAAATGTAGAGTAAGCTATCTTTTCAGGCACAGCCAATATGGAGATTGGTTTTGAGTAGGCATATTTTTCTCAGGGACTGCACTTCCCTTTTCTATATTGGTAGGGGTGGTAGTGGTATGAGAATCTAGGGTAAGGTAATAATGTTGCCAAAAAAAACAATAAAAAAGACACCAATTGAAGGATTCAGAATGAGGAGGGGGGTTTTTCAGAAGGAAACAGTAAAACAGGATATTTTTGAAAGCTAAATAGTGAATTTATTATATAACCTTAAAATTCTAAGCTTTATGTAATAGGGACTTGAAGATTCATATAAATTCACAGTTTTTTCTGTTTTGTTATACATGTGCAAAGGTGCTGCCCACCCCTCCCCCCCATTTTTATGTATGTTAACTGCAGAACTAAAAAAAAAAATACATGTTGGGGGAGGCAATAGCCATTGGGGGTGGGAAAGAGAGATTGATCTAAGTTTTGAAAGAATCTAAGAATTACAAGCAGCAGAGGGGGAGAAGAGAGAATATGAAGTCATTGTGTCTACTGGGGAAAGTCAGGGAGATAAGAAATAGAATTCCCCATGTGAAAAATACAAGAAATTTAATTTTGCTGCTCCATAGAATACAAAAGAGGTTGAATATAAAATGAGCCAAGTTGTGAAAGGCTTTAACTGCTGCACAGAAGAGTCTGCAACTGATCCTAGAGGAAAAAGCCACTAGTTAATGGAACAGAGAAATGACTTAGAACTGTACTTAAGGAACTGTGTTTTTAGCTATATACTGAATGAATTGGAGAGATTACTGGTTTCAGGAAGAGGAATCAGAGAATAGATGCCCTAAACTAGGATGGGGAGTGTCTAAGGGGATAGTCCCAAAGATAATGTGTCATCTCTAAGTCCTTGTAATTCAAATGTGAGTAAAGGTAGTGAGTACTGATCACTTTGTCCAGTCAGGTTATGCCTAGGGGTTAAAAGATTCAGATTCAAAGTCTAATCCTACTTATTACCAGTATAATCTTTGACAAATCACTTTATATCTCCACTTCCTCATGCATTCCATATAACTCCCAGTGTTCTTGGGAATGTGTGGGGAGTAATAGGGCTAGGAAATTAGCTACCCAAGGTCATACAACACAGAATTTGAACTTCAGGTTCTTGACTCCAAGTCAAGGGCCCATATGGCAACCAAAAGGTTCTTCCTCCTTCTCCTCTTCTTCCTCCTCCTTTTCTTTTTCCTCTGCCTCACTACAGTAATCTTTATAAGTGCCTGGCTTTTTTTTATCTCCTGGAATACTGAAATTGTACCTTAGGGTCTCAGGTTATCGGAGATGGGGGATGGGTATATAGTCTATTCTTCTTAGGAGTGTTGCCTAGAAAGCATTATTCCAGATATTTTGTTAAGAATGGAGAATATTACTCATTAAAATAATGACAACTAAGTAGGATCTATGTAAGATTCTGAGGTTTACAAAGCACTTTGCACAGTTTTATTAGATAGCAACTACCTTACGTCTTTCAGGAAAGAGTAAAAAAGCGGTCAGAGACAGATTTAAAAAAACTAAAGGGAGAACTTGTGCTATAAATATATTTTACTAGTATTATTTTTTACATCTAATTTTATTTTTCAATTATATGTAAAAATAATCACTTTTAAACTGTTGAGTTGTAAACTCTCTTTCAGCCTCCTCTCCCCACTCTTTGAGGAGCCAAGCAAGTGATATTGATTATACATGTGCAGTCACGGAAAATATTTCTGTATTAGCCATGTTTTGAAAGAAAACACAGAGCAACAAACAAGGAATTAAACACACACATGCACACATGCACACACACCCACCCAGCCACACACACATACATACATACATATATATATACATATATGTAGATGCAGATCAAAGTGTATATATGTATATATATATATATACACACACATATATACATATATACACTTTGATCTGCATTCAGATTCCATCATTTCTTTCTCTGGAGGTGGAGAACATTTTTCATATTATGTCCTTTGTAATTGCCTCAGATCATTGTATTGCTGAGAATAGTTAAGTAATTCACAGCTGATCCTGTATTATATTGCTCTTACTCTATGCAATGTTCTCCTGGTTCTGTTCACTTCACTTTGCATCAGTTCATGTAATTTATGGCTATTGAAAAAATAGTATTGACATTCCCCTTTAAACTAATGTATAGAACTGAGATGGTACTTTTACATATTACCTCTTTTCTTTGTCTAATGCAATCATCACTATTAGATTACTTCTCTCTAGAGCAGCTGATGTGTTCCTTGGTGGCCAAAGGTCAAAGGTCTTTTTCTGTAAGTCACATTCCTTAGTAGTAATTCTAGCAGTGTTGAATAAAGTGGGAAAATCTACAAATTAAAAAGCACACCATGGCTTGAGGTTAAGAAAACAAAACTTCTTTAAACAAAAATCTGACCTATGAAAGTCAAAAGCTGCACCTCCACCCCCCCACCCCCGCCCCAATACCTCCTCTGCAGCCACACACCTCACTCCCTTGGGTCAGTGGTTGCTATTTATTTGGATAGGGATTACTTGACTTCTTATTTCTAGAGAGGGAAGGCAATAAAGCCATTTGAGAATGTTTGCAAACGAGGACAGCAGAAAGCAGATCTTCTATCCCTGGATTATATTTGGGAAAGGGCCAGGCACCACAAAGATACAGGGGAATATTTTGCATTTAACCCTATACAGGGAAAAAACACTTTTCAGAGCTGCCCAGCAATAACTCCTTAACATAGTGACTTTTCTAACATGTAGAACTGGAAACAGAAAGACAGTTGTTTATCTTGGGGGAGGGGGAAAAGAGAAGGAATGATATTGTTGAACATTCAAGGGAATCACTATTGTGATAATTCATTTAAAATAAATTTTTCCTGTCTCTCACATATACAGAAAGTTATGTCCCTCACATTTTGGTGGTGTTTGTTATTTGAAGAATGAAACAAAATGAAAAACAATAGTATTAATGAGGAGGTAGTAGCATTTGGCAGGCAGGAAAAATTCCCCAAAATAGTAAAGTGAATGACAGGCAACAAAGATGGAGTAATGGTTGCCGTGGGCGGGGGGGGGGAGGGGAGGATTGGCCTTACATCATGACATACGCCATGACATACGCATTGTAATTCCTGCTGGGGCACTGACTAGTTGTGCATCCTAAGCCTGAGATTCAAGGTTACTTGTAATATGAAAGGGGATTGTCCTTCATTATCTATAAATGTCCTGCCAGCTTTAACATCCAATGACTGTTAGCACCACAGCCCATAGACAAACATTAGCTCACTTTGAATATAACTCAGTGAATTTCTAAAAGGTCTTTTATTTATCTGAGTTCTTTCTATCTCATCCAGCTAGGTGAAAGCACAGAGAAGAGTTCTGGAACTAAAAGGATGGAACATCTTGGTTCAAATCCAGCCCCAGACAATTACCAATTCTATGACCCTGAACAAATCAGTTTAGAACTTCCCTTGGTTTCCTTATCTGTGAAGTCAGGATGATAATAGGAGCTATTTCCTTGAGTTCTTCTGAGGATCAAATGAAATAACACATTCACAGCGCTTTACGCATCTTAAGCTTCTGTTTAAATGTTGATATTATTACTGTTGCTATTCTCTTGAATTTAAATGCAGCATACTTTTCAATAGCTAATTTGAGAGTTAAAAGTCAGGACCCATGTTTATGTGTGTGTATGTGCTTGTACATAGAAGTGCAAGAAGGAACACTAGTACATCAGAGCTTGAGGCTGCTGTAGGGCAGGGAACGTTCTAACAGTTCCAGGGTAGAAAAAGAGTGCTTGCAGTCACTTACAGACCAAAGTGCAGAACAGGAAAATAGTAAACACACCTCTCTTAGATCATAAAACTTTGGAAGAATTGAAAACTTCCAGGTCCCTAAAGGATCTCTGAAAACAGCTGCACAAAACCTCGGAAACTTGGGACAATGCACCCTCCACCATGGAAGTAGACACCAACTTTAACAAAGAATTAAAAGAAATAGACTGCAAAAACGAACAGGCAACAGAAAAAATCTGACTATAGAAAGTTACAATGGTGACAAATATCAAAATGTACACTCAGAAGAAGACAGCAAAACAAAAAATTTGGTATCTAATGCCTCAAAGAAAAAATATTATAATTGGACTCAGGTTATAGAAGATTTATAAAAGGATTTTAAACATCAAGTATGATGAGTAGACTAAAAAAATTGGGAAACAAAAAAGAGAGATGCAAGAAAATCACGAAAAAAGACTCAGTAGCTTAGTAAAAGAGATACAATAAAACACTGAGTGGAAGAATGCCTTGAAAAACAGAATTGGGAAAACTGGAAAAGGAAGCAAATTTTTTAAATTCATTTTCAGTGTTCCATAATCACTACCACACAACCCAGATTGCAATGAAGTTCTAGGTCTACCAGAAAAATCTCACACACTGTGGCTGTTGCTGGGCACAAAGTTCTATTGGTTCTGCTCCTTTAGCTCAATATCAGATTAGGTAAGTCTTTCCAGGCCTCTCAGATGTCTTCTTGTTCATCATTTTTTAAAATTAATTTTGCTAGGGGAGGAGCCAAGATGGTGGAGTAGAAAGACACACTTATGCTAGCTCCAAAACCACAGCCTATAAAATATCTGTAAAGAAGAACTCTTAACAAATTCTGGAGCGGTGGAAGCCACAGAAGAACAGAGTGGAAGAGATTTCTGCTCCAGAAAGACCTGAAAAGCCCTCACCAAAGGTCCGTCATGCACAGGACAAGAGCAGAAAACAGCCCTACCCTAGCCATGCAGCCCCGGGAGGAGCAGATCTGAACAGGCTTCAGGGATGGAATCTCTGGTGGCTCCGGGGGTCCCTCCAACCACAGGCATTACAGGTCAGTGAGAGAGACTTCCGGGCTGGCTGAGAGGAGAGTGAGGTGTCTCCATAACTCAGGCCCCCTCAGGAGGTAGCAGCAGAGGCAGAGGCAGCAGGCTACCAGGGGCTCCTGGAGCAGGCAGGAGCTCGGTAGGAGTTCCATTACAGAAGGTCTCTGCATAAACCCCCTGAGAGAACCGAGTCTGGAAGGCGACCCTGCACCCACCTGAGCACCAGAACTTAAGCTCCCATTGAATAGCAACCAGACCTGTCGCTGAAAGCCCTGAGGCTGGGTAGCAGCATTTGAATGTCAGACCCCAAGCACTAGGAGGGCAGATCTAGACAGGGGTGGACAGAAATCAAATAACTGGTTGTGAAAATGCCCAGAAAAGGGAAAAAAATAAGACCATAGAAAGTTACTTTCTTGGTGAAGAGATGATTCCTCCCTTCCTTTCTGACGAGGAAGAACAATGCTTACCATCAGGGAAAGACATAGGAGTCAAGGCCTCTGTATCCCAA
>CM053774.1:118556235-118574667 GCA_028658325.1 Potorous gilbertii | reverse complement strand
TATATATATATATATATATATATATATATATATATATATATATATATATATATATATATATATATATATATATATATATATATATATATATAGAGAGAGAGAGAGAGAGAGAGAGAGAGAGAGAGAGAGAGAGACAGAGAGACAGAGACAGAGAGCACAGGGTGAGTTGAATAGGAAGGGATCATATCTAAAAAAAAAAATTAAAAAGTGAGAGAGGAATATATTAGGAGGAGAAAGGGAGAAATGGAATTGGGCAAATTATCTCTCATACAAGAGCGAGGACAAAGCTTTTCCATTGGAGGAGAAAAGGGGAGAAGTGAGAGGGGAAAAGTGAAGCTTGCTCTCATCGCATTTGGCTCAAGGAAGGAATAATATGCACACTGAATTTGGTATGAAAATGTATCTTACACTACAGGAAAGTAGGGGAGAATGGGGTAAGTAGGATTGGAGGGATGATGGAAGGGAGGTCAAATGGGAGGAGGTAACAATTAGAAGTAAACAGTCTTGGGGAGGGACAAAGTCAAAATAGAGAATAGAACAAATGGGGAGCAGGATAGGATGAAGGGAAATATAGTTAGTCTTACACAACATGACTATTTTGGAAGTCATTTGCAGAACTACACATATATAGCCTATGTTGAATTACTTGCCTTCTCCGTGGGGATGAGTGGGGAGAGAGGAAGGAAGAGAAGTCGGAAATCAGATTTTTAGGAATAAATGTTGAGAATTGTTTTTGCGTACAACTGGGAAATAATAAATACAATAATAGGGTATATAAATTTATCTAGCCCTAAAGGACAGGAGAGAAGATGGGAATAAGGGAAGGAAGGGATGTTAGAAGAGAGTGCACGTTGATGGAGGGGGCAATCAGAATACAAAGCGTTTTTGGGTGCGGGAAGGGGAGAGATGGGGAGAAAATTTGGAACTCAAAATTTTGTGGAAATGAATTTTGTAAACTTTAAATAAAGTAAAAGAAAGGTCAAAGATCTCAAGGGAAATAAGGGAGAGGAAAGTGGAAAGGAAGAGGAACTTGCAGTTGCAGAACTCTGTATTATATGCCATACTATATTATACCATGCTGTATGCTGTACTATGTATGTTATACTAACTATACTTTGCTTTTTTGCTACAATTATACTCCACAGCAGTAATTACTGAAACTATTTGATACTGGTTATAAATAGAAAAGTTGATCGATGAAACACAAAGTTGTGGCAATGTCAGAAGAGGAAAGGAGCTGTTTACAAGACAGGTTGTGATGGCAAAACTGATAGAACTTGGCAAAGGGGAGGTGAGAAAGAGTGAGAAGACCCAACTCACGTTAGGAACCTAAATGATTGAGGTGATGGTCTTGCCCTTGGCAATCATGAGTAAGTTAAAAAGAGGAGAGGGATGGCTTTTTTTAGTGGGGGGATATATAATAATTGGACATGTTGAGTTTAGGATATCTATTGGATAGGCAGGATTATATTTCAATAAGCATGTAAGGAAAATGCAACTCTCAAAGTCATAAAAGAAGTTAGGGCTGTATAATATATTTAAGAATTGTCTGTATAGAAATGGTAAGAGGTGGAAAGTACCCCCCTTTCAGGGGGTCCTTAAACAGAGTATGGATGACGACTTATCTAATATGTTATGTTAGAGATTTTTCTTGTATTTGCATTTATCTTGATGGTCATTTAGTTCTTGGAAAAACTGTCAAATTCTGTAAGTCCTGACTCAGATACTCCAAGCTGTATGGTTATGGGAAAGTCACTTAGTCTCTCTGACATTCTTTTTCTCATCTGTGAAATGTGTCTATGAAACCTGCCAGAGTTATTGTGAGTAAAGTGTTATGTCAGCTTTGAAGAAATACATAAATGTGAGTTATTGATAAGAATGTTTCCACATTATATTTTTCATAAGAAGAGAATTCTTATAAATCAGGGGTGTCAAACTTAAATTGAAATAATCCCTGCCAACAACATAGTGATTTAGAAAACCATGAATTCACATTATCTAAGTTGTATTTTATTTTTTAGTTAAATATTTCCCAATTACATTTTAATATGATTCCTGTAAAACTAAGGAGTTTTACAAGGTGATATGCAGCTGGCAGGCTATAGATTGGCATCTCTGCTGAAAATAAGAAATAAGGAATTAGGAGCTTTGGTTAGAAATAGGGGTGGTTACCTACAAAACAAAGAAGGGGAGATCAATAAATATGCCAAGCTTTAGAAGTGTTCTCACAAATTTTGACTTCCTATATATTTGTTATTCATTTCTGGGTTTTGTCTTCTCAGAAGTCTGAGGGTAGAGATGAGAGGTTGACTTATTGAGACAAATCTTAAAGTTGTTGATCTTCAGAAGACTCCTAGAAAGTCCCATAATTACCAAATTCACATGACTTGCCAGTTCAGGAAAACGTTGGGCAGAGCATTCAAAAACTAGACTCTTTCTATATAACATTTTCTCAAAAAGAAACCATTTAAGTTGAAGGTGATATATATGAAACTCATTTGTTAAAATATATATTCTAAAACAAGTAGAATGTCGTCTTGGAATTTCAGAAAAAAGGTTGTCAGACTAAGACAGAGTATCTAATTTTCTAACCTGTAGTATAATCATTTTTTCATAACTATAGAAAACCTACTTGTTAGATTTGTATTTATCCTAAAAGTAAGATTCGCATGCCTGATTGACTTTTCACTCAAATAAAGCTTTGTAATACACACACACACACACACACACACACACACACAGACAGACATATATATATATATATATATATATATATATATATATATATATCTATATAAACACACACGTACACACACACGTATATGTATGTCTAATAGTCTACATACTTAGTAAATCACATGTTATCAATAAGGGCAATATTTACTTATTTTTCTCATTCTGTTATCAAATAACATGTGATAATTGTTCACTAAAAAAATGGACTTTGTGAAATAGTGACTCTCACTCGAGCTATTCAAGCAAGGTAGTGGTAGCTTGTTGGGATGCTGTGAATACCATCAATGAACAAGTGCTTTGTTGGGCTGACCTTTTAGATTTCCTCTATTTTTAAAATATACTTTTAAAAAGTAATAACAATATGGGAAAATTATAATAACATTTTAGTATTGAACCCGTTATGCATATCGTAAGATTTAGCCGACAACGACAAAGTAATAGAATGCCTTCCAGGTGAATGTATACTGAGAATTTTGTGTATCCTGAGATCACTATGCCAGCTGTGAAGACCTAGTAGGGATCATCAGCTTTGGAGAAGTTGTTCTTTGTTAATAGTACTGATTGGATTAGCACATCGATCGATATGAATCAAGCGCTTCCAAAAATCAAACGGAAAAATTTAAGAGGTATCCATATTGATAACATGATGGTCAACTTAATGCAAAGGGCAGCAGAGCAAGTGGTTGTTGTCATAGCATGCCATAAGAAAATTAGAAATACCTCAGTAGTTTGGGCAAGAACATCTTATTTTGCAAGGGTAACCTTGGATCGTGTAATGATCAATTACTGCCTAGGCTGGGTAATTATAGTAATAGTAACAATAATATTTACGGTGATTAAGAACAATAAACAGTATTATCTCTATGCCTAAATTATTATAAATTGAGTAGCTACTAAAATTTTATGGGGAAAAATTGAAGATCCCTAAATTATGAACAATCTTTGCTTAATTCAAACTCTTGAAATTATACATAAAGACAAAATAAATGCCAAATATCCCCATGTAAACATGTAAACACAAATACACTTATATTGAAGTATCCAATCATTTTGAAAAGGAGATGGGCGTACATAGATTGGAATTCGAAAAAGTCTACTTGGGTTTAACTGTGTGAATCCAGCAGAGAAATCAATCACACCAAAGCAAAGCATTAAGAGAAAAAGTTGGTAAGTACTTATTAATACCATTCTCTCATAGTATTTGATAGAGAGTATAATACATTTTTCAGGATCCATTTAGAACATAATATGTGGTGGGTTTTGGCAGAGAAAGAACCACAACGGGTAAAGGTGGAATTGTTTTGGAATATGCTTAAGAGAAAAGCTTATACATCATAGCAGAAGCGCCCTGAGAGAATCGTTGAAAGTGTTTCGAAAGGCAGTGGTGGAATAAATCAATAACAAGATGATACCTACAGAAGAATATTGCAATAGTATATTGTTAACAATATTGGCAACAAAGAAACATGCGTAAAGGAATTCATAAATCAATTTAAACAATTCTCATCAATTGAGAGTAAATATAAAAATGCTAAGGTGTTACATGGAGTTGAAGCAACATAAAGAATCAAATACAAATTTTAACATCAATCAAAAACTATACTTTAGAGATGTGAGAAGTGGAGGAATAAGAGGGAAGAGTGACTTCCTGAAGAGGGAGGATGTAGAAAATTTCTGCTCCCTTTTTATTTAGTTAGAAGAAGTCCAATATAAGAAAACAGAAACTTAATCAAAGGAGGAACACATATCTTTGTATTAATATAATAAATGACAGAGAATTTATGTCAATGGAGCTGAAGAAAGTCTAGTTTTTCTGTAATCTCAAATGGCAGAGGGACCAGATAAGATCCATAATTATTGGCTGAAATCCTTCATAGTAACACATAAATTGCTACCAAGAGACAGATGCTATCATTGTCACTAGCTTGCTCTCAAAACAAATTACCTTGAGCCAACATTTAAAAAAATGTGGCTTCACATATCTATTACCCAAAGTTGACAATACCAGTTACATCTCCAAATGATTCAAGGCAAATGTATGTTTGTGTATTTTATTTTAAAATATGTACAATTTATCACTAAATGATAATCGGAGTATGGAAATATCCAGGACTTATAAAGCATTTTAAGGTTTGCAAAGGACTTCATAAATATTTTATCATTTTTATCTTCATAACAACCTTGAGAAACTTTATTGTCATCCACATTTTACACATAAGGAAACTGAGGCAGACAGAATTCAAGTGACTTTTTCATGTCATGCAGCTAGTCAAATATCTGAGGTAGGATCTGAACTCAGGTATTGCTGATTCTAGGACCACTACTCTTTTTCTCTGCACCACTGAGCCAAATGTCTTGTCTAGGGAGCAGAATGTTATAACCCAAATCCTTGAAGTTAAAGAGAATCATTGTCTCTGGAACAATCATTGAACAAGCTATTAAAAAAATTCACATACTCCTTATTGATTGTTGTAAAGACTTTGACTCAGCTCTGTAATCAAATGTGACTGGGGATGGTGGAAGGCAAATGAGGTTAGGCGAGAATGAATCCAGTTTTTTCATTCCGTGTCTTATGACCTAAAATATATATGATATATAATTTGCCCATAGTGACATAGGTGGAAAACATAGGAATAATTTGATATTCTGTCCTATGACTTCAAAGAGCTCCTTATAAGGAAATATTAGGGCCCCTTAAAAGGTTTTCATGATAGAAAAGATCGTATTGCTAAAGAAATAGTCAAGGTGATGTAATTCTTGACTCTAGCTGTCTCTCATATGGAACTCTTTGCTAATTTGTTTGAGAGAGACATGGGCAAATTGGTCTCATTTCAACACCTTACTTTGGTACTTGTTACTTGCCAACGACTATGCTAAGAGCTGAGGGCACCGATAAAGGAAAGAACAGACCCTGCCCTTAAAAACTTCCATTATAAAAAAAAAAGACAATATGCATACAAATATTGTTGTTCAGTTGTTTCAGTCCTGTCCTACTCATTTTGACTCCATTTGGGTTTTTCTTAGCAAGGACACTGAACTAGTTTGACATTTTCTTCTCCAGCTCATTTTACAGATTAGGAAACTAAGGAAAATGGTGTGAAATATCCTGGTTCAGACAACTAGTAAGTTTCTGAGGCCAGATTTGAACACAGGAAAAGGAGTCTACCTAACTCCAGGTCTAACACTCTATCCACTGCTTTCCCACCTAACTGCACTGTATAAAAATAAGTATTCTAAAGAAATATAATGAGGTGATGGAAGGTAACCTTAGAGGGAAAGGTTGTACTAGTACAGTTCCAATAATAACATGTCAACAAATCAGTGAATATTTATTAATTAGTTACTATGTGCCATGTGCCAGGCAATGTGTTAAGTGCTAGGGATGCAGCTGTAAATAAAAAGACTGTCCCTGCCTTTAAGGAGTTCACAATCTAATCATGGAGGGCAATTCACAAAAGGAAGCTGAAAAATAGAATGCAAGGTGGGTTATGTAGTGTGGAGACAAGGGAGCGCAGTGTGATGGCAAATGAAGAGATGCATGACTTGGCCATCTTCCTTAAATGGAGGTTCTAGGAAGAGCTTGTTACTTCACTCTCCAATCATATTGGCCCCAGGGGTAGAGGATACTGATAAAGTGTGATTTCTCAGTGATGTGATCTTAGAAAGAAGAGTCATTGCCAAGAATGTACTACCAGAAAAGGAAGCGAGCCCATTATACTAGCCAGCTAATGTAAGAGGAGCAGCCTGGGATTTAAAATCAGAATTTCATGGTTTAAGTCCTGATTCTGTGCCTTATGATCTAGGTGACCTTGCATGAGTCACTTTCTTTTTCTTGGGCATCAGTCTCTTCATCTGTCAATTGAAGGTATAGGATCAGGTCCCAATCTTAGTTTCTTGTAGCTTTAAAGTTACAATTTTATGCAGGTGGAGGGAGGCATAAGAGATAGGCCTTCCAGATAGATGGTGTCATGTACAGAATGATTGATGATCTGGAGGTTTGTCTCCAGTGAATTAGGCAGATCGTCCATGTAAGTTCTAGTAAGGCTATGAACAAGATGAGAACTGGATGAGAGGTGTGGAGGGATAGAGTATTCACTTGAATAATGGCATAGACTGAAATTATACAACTCAGGTTTGAAGAGCAGCTTGATGTAATGTAATAAAAGATTGCTTTAGAGCCAGGGAACTGGATTTCAAGTTACAACTCTAAGAGTACTGACTATGTGATCCAGAACAAGTCGTTTAGCTCTTCGGTACCACAGGAGACCTCTGAGATGATACATCACTGTATAGGTGCTGCTCTACATTAGTAGAGTGAATTTTCTCATGATACAGTTCCCCATACCAGTCGCAACACATGTCTAATCTCTATCACTATTGGACTCTATCCTGTGACCAATGTGAATTAGAAATTGGAATAGTCAGATGAGCACAGCAGATAGATGTCACCAAAAAGAAAAAAAAAAGATATCGGAAGAAAAGTGAACAGTTCAGTCTTACAAGTTATAAATTTGCAAACTGCCAGTCAAAAGAAGTTACCCATACTCAGCTGGTGAAAGACAAAATGGGCTTCATGTTAGACAAACTCTGGATGCTCAGAAAGTTCCTTCAGGTGAGATTCCATGTTAGAACTGGGCATACTCAGAGAAACTCAGATTACATATTGTTTGGGTGTGTGTTTGGGGGGGGAGGGGTTAATGTTTTAATGTTGTCTATATATGTGCCATATCCACATTCCAGACCATGATGTAATAGAATACTAGACACAATTGTTCTCTGAGCAAGATATTTAACCTGTCTGAGACAGGTTTTCTTATCTGTAAAGTGAGATTTTTAGATTATCCGGAACTATGTTGCTATGATCTTATGAACATGATGGGAACACAAACTTTATCTTATTGAGTTTTGAAAATTTCCCCCAGAGGCATTTAGTGATGTTTACTAAATTGAATTGAATTAAATTGCAGTTTGCTTCCTAATGTCTGTCCCTAAAATGGTATAAACCAGGCTTGAGTATTCTGTTCTGCATTATCAGTTGGCAGGAAATGTTATCTGATATCTGCTTCATGTCTAACTGAAATGAGCCACGGGAAACTTAAGTAGGCAAACATCTATCAGATTCAGAGCTCACTCTGTTGAGGAGCTGGGACCTTTAATGAGCTATTGGTGACTGTGGCTTAATAGAATGGTGGTGGTACATGGTATTGAATTGACTAGGTAGCTATGTAGCAAAGCCCTTTTATTCTGTCTTGGTCCAAGTACAAATTTAGTTTCAGACATTATTCTTACAGGACTGTAATAATTCTTACAGGACTTGTGTAGCAAATATATCCTCTCATATACCATTGTAAACACACACATATACATATATATATACACAACGCATACATATACACATATATACATATATGTGCGTATTTATACATATATTATTTAAAAATATTTTTTCTTTATTTTTTATTACATTTTAAATTCTGAGCTATTTTCCTCCCTCCCTCCCACTCTACACTTGTCTATTTGACTAACGTAGGAAAACATAACGTAATAAAAATTTTAATATAAATTTAAACACTACAGCATAATCTATAAAAATTCAAATAAACTTATAATTATTATGTAATTATGTGATAATTCTACATAACTTTATATGATAAAATATTAATAATTTAAATAGTATTATACTGTATTATATATTATATACATGTGGTGGTACAAAACTCTACTACGCATAATTCTATTTCTCAATTTTTTCCCTGGAGGTAGAAAGCTTCTTCTTTATAGGTCCCTTGAAATTGATTTGAGTGTTTATAATACTTCCAAGAACTTAGTTGTTTACAGATGTTCTTGGAACAATGTTTCTGTTACTATATATAATGTTCTCATGGTTCTGCTAATTTCATTATTCATAATTTTTAAAAATGGTAGTTAAGACATTTTCTAAGTAGGCATGTTAGTGTGTCTAGACAGTTATTCACTTTCATTCTTAAAATCTTATTCATGAGAGTTTACTACTCTCCTTTAGACAAATTAGAATCACAGGATAATTCATTTAGAGGTGATCTGTTCCTTAAAGGCCACTGAGTCTGATTAATCCATTTAAAAGATATTTTCCCAATTACATGTTAGAACAAAATTGATATTTTTAATTTTGGGGTTTCAACATTCATTTCCACAAAATTTGAGTTCCAACTTTTCTCCCCATCTCTCCCCTCACCCCAAAACACCATGCATTCTGATTACCCCTTCCTCCAATCTGCCCTACCTTCTATCACACACTTCCCTTGTCCCTATCTTCTGTCTTTTCATGTAGGGCAAGAGAGATTTCTCAACCCCATTACCTGTATTTCTTATTTCTCAGTTGCATGCAAAAACTATTCTCAACATTCGTTCCTAAAACTTTGAGTTCCTACTTCTCTCCCTTTCTCCCTGCCCACCCATCCCCACTGAGAAGGCAAGCAATTCAACATAGGCTATATATGTGTAGCATTGCAAAAGACTTCCATAATATGTTGTGTAAGACTAACAATGTTTTCCTCCATTCTATATTGCCCCCCCCATTTATTATATTCTCTCTTTTGACCTTGTCCTACCCCTAAAGTGTTTATTTCTAATTACTCCCTCCTCTCATTTGCCCTCCCTTCTATCATACCTCCCACCTCACTTATCCAATTCTCACCTGCTTTCTTGTAATGTAAGACAGATTTTCATACCAAATTGTTATTCCCTCCTTAATTCAAATGTGATGAGAGTAAGCTTCACGTTTTCCTCTCACCTCCTCCCTTTTCCCCTCCTTTGAAAAAGTTTTCTCTTGCCTCTTTTATGAGAGATAATTTGCCCCACTCCATTTCTCCCTTTCTCCCCTCAATATATTCCTCTCTCACCCCTTAATTTTATTTTTTAGGTATCATCACTTTATATTCAACTCACCCTACGCCATATATATATATATATATATATATATATATATATATATATATATATATGTGTGTGTGTGTGTGTGTGTGTGTGTGTGTGTGTGTGTGTAAAACCCCTCCAACTACCCAAATACTGAAAAAAGTTTCAAGAGTTACAAACACTATCTTTCCATGTAGGAATGTAAACAGTTCAATTTTAATAAGTCCCTTAGCACCCTTAGCATTTATTTTTCCTGTTTACCTTTTCATGCTTCTCCTGACTTGTATTTGAAAGTCAAATTTTCTATTCAGCTCTGTTTTTTTTATCAGAAATGCTTGAAAGCCCTTTATTTCATAGAATGACCAGTTTTTTCCCTTGATGTATTATACTCAGATATGCTGGGTGGTTGATTTTTGATTTTAATCCTAATTTATTTGACTTCTGTAATATCATATTCCAAGCCCTTTGATCCCTTAATGTATAAGCTGCTAGATCTTGTGTTATCCTGATTGTATTTCCACATTACCAGAATTGTTTCTTTCTAACTGTTTGCAATATTTTCTCCTTTAACTGGTAAATCTGGAATTTGGCTACAATGTTCTTTGGAGTTTTTCTTTCGGATCTCTTTCAGAAAATGATTGGCGGATTCTTTCAGTATTTATTTTGCCCTCTGATTTTAGAATATCAGGGTAATTTTCCTTGATAATTTCATGAAAGTTGATGTCTAGGCTTATTTTTGATCATGGCTTTCAAGTAGTCCCATAATTTTTAAATTGTCTCTCCTGAAGCCATTTTTGAAGTCAGTTGTTTTTCCAGTGAGATATTTCACATGGTCTTCTATTTTTTTCACTCTTTTGGTTTTGTTTTGTAATTTCTTGGTTTCTCATAAGGTTATTAGCTTCCATCTGCTCCATTCTCATTTTCAACTATTTTCTTCAGTGAGATTTTGAACTTAATTTTCCATTTGGCCCATTCTGCTATTTAAAGCATTTTCCTCATTGATTTTTTTGGACTGCTTTTGACATTGAGTTAGTGTATCATGTGTTATTTTTTGTCAGCATTTTCTGGGTCTCCTTTCTGGGTTCTTG
Organism: Potorous gilbertii; assembly: GCA_028658325.1. Taxonomy (NCBI): domain Eukaryota; kingdom Metazoa; phylum Chordata; class Mammalia; order Diprotodontia; family Potoroidae; genus Potorous; species Potorous gilbertii. The sequence continues at coordinate 118,563,949 of CM053774.1, read as the reverse complement.
ACTCACTTTTCATGAGTTTCTTGCATCCCTCTCATTTCTCTTCCCAATTTTTCCTGCACCTGTCTTACTTGATTTTCAAAATCCTTTTGGAGCTCTTCCATGATATGAGACCACTGAATATTTATTTTTGAGGTTTTCCATGCAGAATACTTGACTTTTTTGTTTTCCTCTAATGATATGCATTGTTCTTTGTTATCTGAAAGGATGGAAGAAAATACCTGTTCACCAAGAAAGTAAGCTTTTATGGTCCTTTTTTTCCTGTTTTGAACATTTTCACTCCAGTTACTTGACTTTTGAGTCCTTTGTCAAGAGGAGGGTATAATATAGGGACCTGTAAATTCTCAGTTCTTCCAAGGTGGCACAATCAAGGGAGAGGAGTTTACTCCTCTTCTAGCCTGCACATTGGTCTGGGAGCAACCAAAAACGTTTGTGCCCAGGATCTACAAGTAGGGTTCCCTTTCCACAAGCACTTCCAGCTCCACCACGCCAGGGCTCCTCCTCATCCCAGGGCATCCACTCAAGACTGAAACCAAGATCATCTGCTGAATTCTTCCAGGGTCTTTGGGTTGAGTGCTGGAAAAAATGGATGCTGTAGCTGCAGTGGCTGCTGCAGGCAAGGCCGGACCAACTTCCCTTCTCACCCAGGTGAAAGAGCTTTCTCACTGACCTTTGAAGTTGTCTTTGGCATTCGTGGGTTAAGCAATCTGGGAACTGTTACTGCTATCTGGGATTCTTCACCCTGAGGTCTGCTCCAGTTCTGTTCCTGCCATTCTGCAAGGTCAAGGCTGAGGTGTGTTCTGCTCTAAGCCCAATGCGATAAACTTTTCCTGTCAGCCTTCCAGGCTGTTTTGGGCTGGAAATCTCATTCACTCTGTCGTTTTGTGACTTCTACTGCTCTATAATTTTAGAGTCTGTCTCTTTACTGGTCTGTCCTTCTACTCTGCCATTTTAGCTCTGCCCCCCTAGCATTATTTTTTACAGTTTTGAGATTCAAATTCTATTCCTTCCTTCTTCCCCTTCCCACTCTTTGAGATAGTGAGTAATGTGATATAGGTTATAAATGTTTAATCAGTAAAAGAATTTCATCTTAGTCATTTTGTACAAGAAGACAAAAATAAAAGAAAGAAAGAGCAAAATAACTTTTCAGTTTACATTTTTCTTGCTTCAGAAACTGAGGCCTTGAGAACTAGTCAGACTAGGATCACACCTTGGTATCTAAAGTGAAATTTGAATGTTGATATCACATTTAAAGTTTTATACATCTCTCTTTGCTGCCACTTACAGAATTTCATATTCGTAGATCCCACTGACCTCAAAGTCAGAAAAAATCAGGTTTCTACTTTTAAATTCTGCTTCTGATATGACTGAGTAGATACACATATCCCATACATATTCATATATACATGTGAGTACATATACATACTATATAAACATATGTGTCCATATACATGCATGTGTGCAAGTAAATGCATGTGCATGCAAAGAAGGAGAAGAACTTTGAATAAGAGAAGCAAGTGAGAGTAATTTCACAGAAATTCAGAGAGGAACTCTCTGCTTTTAATCAAAAGCTCTACTTAGTTTTAATTTCATGAAACAGCATGATCCTGTATCAGATCCTCCCTGGTAACACTCTTCTTGCTTTTCAGTTTCCTGTTATGTGTGATATTCACCCATTAGATTTTAAACTCCTTGATGGCAGGTACAGTCTTTCTTTTTCTTAATTACCTCTCCAGTTCTTAGCATTACTACCTGGTACATAATAAATGTTAATTGAATTGAAAAGAGCCAACATGAGAAGAGTGTCAACAAAATATATTTTAAACAGAGACAGGAACTGATAAATTCTACAATAATTTTCCTAGCACATGTGTGTGTGTGTGTGTGTGTGTGTGTGTGTAAAGGAAAGCCACATATATAATATACATATATATATATATGAATCAAATGCAATACCACTTTAATAAACAATATATATAATGAATAAGAAACCACAAATATGATTTTCAATTCAGATGACAGCATGAATGGTAAAGGAGACTAATAGCAGGCAAATTCACTGCAAGAAATTTTTCTTAAAGGAGACATTTTTCCTCTCTCTACATAGACAGTTGGTGTGAATGTGAGTCAATTATGATGTTGCTACTAATTTGTGTCTGACCCTTCTTGACCCCTTGTGAGGTTTTCTTTGTAGAGATACGTCATTAGTTAGCAATTTTCTCTACAGCTCATTTTACAGAGGAGGAAATGAAGGTAAACAGAGTTAAGTGACCAGCCCAGGGTCATACAGCTACTAATTATCTGAAGCTGTATTTGACTGGAGGCCTGGCACTTTGTCTACTGTGCCTTGTAGCTGTCCCATAAAATACTTATATAAGGATAGATCACTTAATTCTATTTACCTCAGTTTCCTCATTTGTAAAATGAGCTTGGGAAGAAATTGCAAATCACTGTAATGTCTTTTCAAAGGAAACCTCACAGGGGGTCAAGAAGAGTCAGACACAAATTAATAGCAACAAAATAATATCTAGCATTAATAATAGAAGTAATACTAATAATAGAGGGGGAAGGAAAGAAGGAAGAAAGGAAGTACAAAGGGCTATTTGAAAGATCGTGGAGAGGCAGAGCCAAGATGGCAGAGTAGAAAGACAAACACACACTAGCTTTTACCCACAGCCCATAAAATACCTGTAAAGAAGAATTCTCAACAAATTCTAGAGCAACAGAAGCCACAGAACAACAAAATGGAGGAGATTTCTGTCCCAGAGTGATGTGAAAGACTGATGGGAAAGGTCTGTCACACACCAAGACAGGGACAAGAGCTCAGCCTGCCTTGGCCACGTGACAGCAAGAGGAGCAGATCAGAGCAGGATTCAGGGACAGAATCTCCAGCCATAGCACAGGTCCCTCAACCCACAGGTGCCAAAAGTCAGTGAGAGGGCCTTTTTAACTGGCCAAGAAGGGAGCAGGGTGCCCTCATAACTCAGGCCTCCTCAGGTGGCAGCAGTAGAGGCAGCAGCAGGTGGGGCTCCCAAAGCAGGCAATAGCCCAAATCCATTGTTGAAGATCTCATTGTAAACCCCCTGAGGGAAGTGAGCCATGCGTAGTGGCCCTTCACCCACCTGAGGAGATGATCTTAATCTCACACTGAATAGTGGTCCTACCTCCATCTAAAGTCCCTGAGGCTTTGGAGCAACTCATCTGAATTTCAGCCTCCAGTGCTGGGTTGGGGGAACTGGAGGTGAGGTGGGTGTGGAGAGGAAACTCAGAAGTCAAGTAACTCACTGGGAAAATACCCCAAAAAGGGAAAAAAGTAAGACCATACAAGGTTATTTTATTGGGGAACAAGTGCCTCATCCCCATCCTTTCAGATGAGGATTACCAAGGCATACGGTCAGAGGAAGTCAAGATCTCTGCCTCCAAGGTCTCCAAAGGGAACTTACACTAGGGTCAGGCAATAGAAGACCTTCAAAAACAAGTTGGCAGCTTACTAAAGGAGAACCATAAAAATGCTGAGGAAAATAACAGTTTTAAAAAGAGGCTAATTCAATTGGAAAAAAAGAGATCCAAAAAAGCCAATGAGGAGAAGGGGATTTAAAAAAAACAGAATTAGCCAAGAGGAGAAGTTTCAAAAGCTCACTGAACAAAATAATTCATTGAAAGGGAGAATTGAGTTCAGGGAAATAAATGACTATGAGCTAAACCAAGCAGTTAGTACACAAAACCAAAAATTTGAAAACATACAAGATAATGTGAAGCATCTCATTGTAGAAACTACTGACCTGGAAAATAGATCCAGGAGAAATAATTTAAAAATTACAGGACTACCTGAAAGCCATGATCAAAAAAAAAGAGCCTGGATATTATCTTCCATGAAATTATCAAGGAAAACTGCTCTGATGTTATAGAATCAGAGGGCAAAATGGATATTGGAAAAATTCATCGTTCACCTCCTGAAAGAAACCTGATCAGACAAACTCCTAGGAATAGTGTGGCCAAATTTCAGAGTTCCCAGATCAAGGAGATAGTACTTCAAGCAGCTAGAAAAAAACAATTTGAGTATTGTGGAAATACAATCAGGATAACACAGAATCTGGCAGCTTCAATGTTAAAATACCGAAGGGCTTGGAATGGGATATTTCAGAGGTCAAAAGAACTGAGACTGAAACCAAGAATCACCTACCCAGTAAATCTGAGTATAATACTTCAAGGGAATAAATGGTCATTCAATGATATAGAGAACTTTCAATGATTCATATTGAGGAAAAGACCAGATCTGTATAGAAAACGTGACTTCCCAAGACAAGAATCAAGAGAAATATGAAAAGGTAAACAGGAAAGAAAAATCATAAAAAACTTGCTAAAGTTGAATTGTTTACATTACTACATGGAAAGAAAATATTTATAACTCTTAAATTTTTTCTCAGTATTTGGGTGGATGGAGAGATTGTACATACACACTCATACACACATATCGATAGAAAGTACAGGATGTGTTGCATCAGGAGAGATGATATCCACATTCAAAAAATAAAATAACAGTTAAGGGGTGAAGGAGAAAAATACTGAGAAGAGAAAGCAAGAAATGGAACAGGACGGTCTATAACTCATAAAAGAGATAAGAAAAATCTTGTTCAATGGAGGCGAAAATGGAGAAGGGGAGGGGGGAGATGAAGTTACTCTCTCCACATGTGGCTGAAGGAGGGAATAACATGCTCACTAAATTTGTTATGAAATTTTATATCAAACCATAGGATAGGAGAGGTGGTGACTAGTGGGGTGAGGGGAATGTTGGAAGGGAGGGTACTTGGGAGAAGGCCGTCACTAGAAATAAACGCTTTCAATAAGGGGCAAGATCAACTGTGGGGTAAAAATAAGAGGGGATATTAATATTACACAACATGATTATTATGGAAACCTTTTACAAAACAACACATATATAGTCTGTATTGAATTACTTGCCTTCTCAGTGGAACTGGGGAGGGAGAAAAGGAGGGAGAGAAGTTAGAATTCAAAGTATTAGAAACGAATGTTGAGAATTTTTGTTGCATATAAATCGAGAAATAAGAAACACAGGGAATGGGGTATAGATATTTAGCTTGCCTTACACGAAAAGAGAGAAGATGGGGATAAGGGAAGGATGAGGTGTGAGAGAATTGAGGATACATTGAAAGAAGGAGTAATCAGAATGCAAGGTATTAGGAAGCAAGGGGAGGAGAGTGATAGGGAGAAAAATTGGACGTTATGAAGTGGTGTAAAAGCAATTAGTGTTAAAACAATTGACTGAACTAATTACTGAGAATAAATCAATGACACCTTCAGTTTGGGGAAAAGAATTTTAGTCTAAATTTCCTAGAGGGTAACCTTGGGTAAAATTTGGCATTGATGAAAAAGTTAAGGTTTTAATGGTAAATCTGATTTTATGATTGCTATTTAATCAGGAACTAGAACATGTATAGAAAGGCATGTAAATTCCTCAAAAGATGTTCCTCAGTCAAAATGAAATTATAATCGTATTTCAAATCTGATTATTGGAACTTGCCATTTTAGAAGCTATGGGACTATTAAGTGAATGTTCTTCTGAGTCTAACTCCTGGTATGGATAACAAGAAAGGTGGTCTGAGCCTCCAATCCATGATACTAGTAAACCTGTGAGATGCTGGTATGAACTGCAAAAGGTGATCTCATGGGAAGGGTGGGAGAGCAGTTGTTCAGCCTGGGCTGAGGTAAGATTCCCCTGACTCAATTTCCCCACTGACACCTGGCAGACTTTAAGCTTGACTGAATGCAAGTGAACAATCTAATCCTGCCTGGAATTGACATGAAGTCGGGGAGATATCATATCCCTACAATGCCCCTACTCCTGGTGGCAATTCCCTATTATCAAAAGGTTTGTAAGCTTAATACCAGATATATTAAATCATAGATTATTGATAGGAGAACATCCGAGGTTAAGTCTAAAATTAAACTATTAGGAATAGGACTTTAGACCAAGAACAATAAATTAGGGTCATTTATTCTTGGTAATACTGTGGAGACAATTAGGTCAAGAGCTTGTAAAGTTAGTAGTACCAATATTATTTGTGTTTCAGTTCGTTAATGCTTAAAAAAACTCTTTTGTGGTCCGTATTGTAAATGCTTTAAAAAGAAGTATCACCTGACCAACAGTTTGAATTGTTTTATCTGTTACAAACTGTGTCACAAATGAAAAAAAAATTAAAAAGAAAGAGATCATGGGTCATTATTACCATGCTCAAAGTATGAAAAATATACAAAATCTATTATATATAATAAATTATGGTACATGATGGTACTCTAGGTCCTCAAGTGCAACCCTTTCACTGGATCCAAGCTTTACAGAACAAATCCCAAGAGCCACACTTGAGGACCTAGAGGGCCATATGTGGTCTACAGGCTGCAGGATCCTCACCCCTGTCCTCAACTGGGATTCCCTTGAGAGTAGATGGTTTTTTCATTTTTTCCTTGAATGCCCAATGTGCATCACAGTGCCTTGCACATAGTAGGTGTTTTGTAAATGGCAGAATGATTCTTGATGCAACTATGATTTTTTGAAGGTCACTCCCAAAGATCGATGCTTGATAACTGAGGTATTAATGCTGGGTTGGTGACATCATATATCCTGGATCCATTCTCCTGGCTTTCTTTACCTAGTATTCCTGACCAAGTTGAGGATTTTGCTTCCTGCAGCTAGGACAAAAAAGAAATAAGAAAAAGACGGAGGACAGAAGTCTATTTCCTAGGGGTCATACCACCTTAGAGAAGTAGAAGGCTCTAAAACCATCATTCAGGTTGTATGATCTCAGTGGACACTATGAACTCCCCCATATGCAAATGAAGGAATAGAAGACCAAAGTGAATTCAAGTCTTTTTGAAGATGCTGATAGGCATAGGTGTGGAGCCAACTGGAAAAAAAGTTTCTCCCAACTGTTATTTTTTTTATTTTTTTATTTTTTTTTAAATAAATTTATTTAACTTTTTACATTCATTTTCAGAAGATTTTGGGTTCCAAAATTTTCTCCCCATTTGTCCCCTCCCCCGTCCCCGATACACTGGACATTCTCATTACCCATATCACCAATCTTCCCTCTCTTCTATCATCCCTCCCTTCCCTTACCCCATCTTCTCTTTTGTCCTGTAGGGCCAGATAACTTTCTATTCCCCATTACCTGTATTTCTTATTTTCTAGTAGCAAGAACAGTACTCAACAGTTGTTCCTAAAACTTTGAGTTTCAACTTCTTCCCATAACTCCCTCCCCACCCATTCCCTTTGGGAAGGCAGGTAATTCAATGTGGGCCATATCTGTGTAGTTTTGGAAATGACTTCCATAATAGTCGTGTTGTGTAAAACTAACTATATTTCCCTCCATCCTATCCTGCTCCCCATTGTTTCTTTTCTCTCTTTTGATCTTGTCCCTCCCCGAGTGTTGACTTCAAATTGCTCCCTCCTTCCATTGCCCTCCCTTCCATCATCCCCCCCCCACCCTGCTTATCTCCTTCTCCCCCAATTTCCTGTGTTGTAAGATAGGTTTTCATACCAAAATGATTGTGAATTTTATTCCTTCCTTTAGTCAAATGTGATGAGAGTAAACTTCATGTTTTCTTTCCCCCAGCTCTCTTTTTCCCTCCATTAAGGAGATTCCTGCCTGTCTCATCTATGAGAGATAATTTATCCCATTCCATTTCACCCTCTCTCCTC
>CM053774.1:118513606-118555735 GCA_028658325.1 Potorous gilbertii | reverse complement strand
GAGGCTTTGACTCCCATGTCTCTACCTGATGGCAAGCAGACCTCTTCGTCGTCAGAGACAAATGGCGCAATCCTCTGGTCACCAAGAAAATAACCTTCTATGTTCTTAGTTTTTTTTCCCTTTTCTGGGCATTTTCCCAGCCAGTTACTTGATTTCTGAGAGTCCTCTCCACCCCCTGGCCTAGATCCGCCCCGCTAGTTCTTGGGGTCTGGGATTCAAATGCTGCTCCCCAGCCTCAGGGCTTTTGGTGGCAGGTCTGACTGCTCTTCAATGGGAGCTTATCTGCTGGTTCTCAGGTGGGGGCAGGGCCGCCTCTCAGGCTCAGTTCCCTCAGGGGGTTTATGCAGAGATATCTTGCAATGGAGCCCTGGTGGAGCCCCTGCCCGCCCCGGCAGTCTCCGCCTCTGCCACGGTTGCCGCCTCCCGAGGGGGTCCGAGTCCCAGAGATACCCCGCTCCCCTCTCAGCCTGTCTCTCTCACTGACCTGTGCGTCTGTGGATGGAGGGACTTTCGCAATCGTGGGAGAATCAGGTCCCTGACGCCTGCTTGGGTCTGCTGGCTCCTCTTAGTGCCGCGTGGCCTGGGCGGAGGAGGGGAGGGCTCCGCAGGGCTCCGCTCCTGTCCGGAGTACCTTTATGGTTGCTTTTTCAGGGCTCTCTGCAACGGAAATGTCCTTCACTGTGTTTCTGCGTTGCTTCCACTGTTCCAGAATTTGTCAGAAGTTCTTTTTAGAGGGAATCCATGGGCTGTGGGTTCGGAACTAGCAAATGTGAGTCTTTCTACTCTGCCATCTTAGCTCCGCCCCCTTTCCAGCAGTTTTTGTCAAACAATGAATTCTTATCCCAGAAACTGGGGTTCTTGTGTTTATCAAACAGTAGATTGCTATGTTCCTTTCCTTCTGTCTCTAGAATACCTAGCCTATTTCACTTCTCTGCACTTCTGTTTCTTAGCCAGTATCAAGTGGTTTTGATAATTGCTGCTTTATAATACAATTTGAGATCTATTAGAGATAGGACACTTCCCCTATCCTTTCTTTTCATTAGTTCCTTTACTATTCTGGACCTTTTGTTCATCCAGATGAATTTTGATATTATTTTGTCTAGCACTAGAAAATAATTATCTCATAGTTTAATTGGTGTGGTATTAAATAAGTAAGTTAATTTAGATAGAATTATCATTTTTATTATATTGACTCGGCCTACCCATGAACAACTGATGTTTTTCCACTTACTTAGATCTGACTTTACTTGTGAAAAAAATGTCTTGTAATTGCGTTCATATAGTCCCTGCATTTGTTTTGGCAAGTAGACTCCCAAATATTTTATAGTGTCTACCCTAGCCTTAAATGGGATATCTCTTTCTATCACTTGCTGTTGGGTCTTTTAGTAATATATAGAAATGCAGAAGATTTTTATGGGTTTATTTTGTAACCTGCAACTTTGTCAAAGTTTTTTATTAGTTCAAATAGATTTTACTTGAATCACTGGGATTCTCTAAGTATATCATCTGCACTCAGTGATAAATTAAGTTTCTTCTTTGCCTGTTCAAATTCCTTCAATTTCTTTATCTGCTCTAATTGCAACAGCTAAAATTTCTAGTGCCATATGGAATAATAGTAGTGATAATGGACATCCTTGTTTCGGCCGTAACCTTATTGGAAATGCGACTAACTTATCTCCATTACATATAAAGCTTACTGAAGATTTTAGGTAGATACTGCTTATGATTTGTTGGAAAGTTCCCTTTATGCCTAGGCTCTCCAGTGTTTTTAATAGGAATGCGTGTTGTAGTTTGTCAAAAGTTTTTTCTGCATCTCTTGAGATAATCATGTGGTTTCTGTTAGGTATGCTGTTGATATGATCAATAATACTAATACTTTTTCTAATTTTGAACCAGGCCTGCATTCCTGGTATGAATCCTACCTGAGCATAATGTATTTATTTCATGATAAGTTGCTGTATTCTTTATGCTACAATCTTATTTAAAATTTTTTTTATCTAAATTCATTAAAGGAATTGGTCTATAATTATTTTCTCGATTTTGTCCCTTCCTGGTTTAAGTATCAAAACCATATTTGTATCATAAAAAGAATTTGAGAGGACTTCTTCTTCTCCAATTTTTCCAAAACGTCTATATAGTATTGGAATTAACTGTTCTTTAAATATTTTAGAGAATTCACTTGTGAATCCATCTGACCCTGGAGATTTTTTCCTAGGGAGTTCATTGATGACTTGTTCAATTTCTTTTTCTGAGATAGGGTTGTTTAAGTATTCAAATTCCTCTTCTGTTAATCTGGGCAATTTATGCTTTTTAAAATAATCATCCATCTCATTGAGATTGTCAAATTTATGAGCACAAAGTTGTGCAAAGTAATTTCTACTTATTTCAATTTCTTTCTCATTACAGATGAGTTCACCCCTTTAATTTTTGATATTGGTAACTGAGGTTTCTTCTTTCTTTCTTCTAATCAAATTGACCAGAAGTTTAGTAGTTTTTCCATGAATCAACTCTTTGTTTTATTTATTAGTTGAACAATTTTCTTAATTTCAATTTTATTATTCTCGCTTTTGGTTTTCACTACTTGTAATTTGGTATTTACTTGGGGATTTTTAATTTGTTCTTTTTCAAGTTTTTTCAGTTGCATGCCCAGTTTATCGATCTTCCCTTTCTCTATTTTATTCAAGTAGGCATTCAAAGATGTATAGCTTCTCCTAAGAATTCCTTTGTTAATATCCCATAACATTTCTTAGGTTGGCTCATTATTGTCATTCTCTTGAATGAAGTTGTTTGTTGTTTCTACGATTTGTTGTTTAACCCACTCCTTTAGGATTGGATTTTTTAGTTTCCAATTAGTTTTTGGTCTATCTTTTCACAGGATTTTATTACACATACTTGTTTTAGCATTATAATTTGAGAAAAATGCATTGGCTACCTCTCCCTATCTGCACTGGATCGTGATGTTTTTATGGCTTACAACATGGTCAATTTTTGTGTATGTGCCATATACTGATGAGAAAAAGATATATTCCTTTCTACCCCCATTCAATTTTCTCCAGTATCATATGTACCTTATTCAGAGTTTTATTCACTTCTTAACTTCTTTCTTGTTTATGTTAAGATTAGATTTATCATGTTCAGAGACGGAAGTTTGAGGTCCCCTACTAATATAATTTTGCTGTCTATATCTTGTGGTAATTCCGTTAACTTCTCCTGTAAGAATTTGGATGCTAAACCATTTCAACCATATATGATTAGTAAAGATATTGCTTCATTTTCTGTGGTGCCTTTTAGTAGGATATAGTTTCCTTCCTTATCTCTTTTGATTAGATATATTTCTGATTTTGCTTTGTCTGAGATTAGAATTACTAGCCTTTGCTTTTCTTACATCAGCTGAAGCACAATATATTCTGCTCCAACCTTTCACTTTTACCCTGTATGTATCCCCCCATTTCAAAATGTATTTTTTGTAAACAACATATTGTTGGATGATGGCTTTTAATCCATTCTTCTATCTGTCTCTGTTTTATTGGAGAATTCATCCCATTCACATCCACACTTAGGATTACTATCTTTGTCTTTCCATCCATCTCATTTCCCCTTGTTTATGCTTTTAGTTCTCTGTTCTCCCTTCCCCTCTACAATAGGGTTTTAATCTTTTTTTTTTAACATTTAGGAAGTGTCTGAGATGGCATTTATTATTTTAAAAAGTGGACAGCATTTTATTTTTCCCATTATATATCAAGATTATATTTAACATTCATTTTTGTAATATTTTGAGTTCCAAATTTTTCTTCTTCTACTCCCCCTCTCTACAAGACCCCAGGAGATCAGATATAGGTCATACACTTACAATCATGTCAACATATTTCCATGTTAACAATTTAAATAGGGTTTTAGTCTTTGACCACCAGCACCCTCAGCCTTTCCTCCCTTCTTTCACCTCCAATCCCTTTTAGTTACCTTTTCCCTTACTACTTCTTTCCTCCATTTTGTCCTCTCTTCTCTTTTCTTTTCTCCTTCCCCTTCTGCTGCCTATAGAGCTAATTGTATTTCTATACTTGCTGTACCATCCTTGAATCCAATCAGCTGAGAGTACCTATCAGCCAATTATCATCTCCCTCCCTACCTTCCCTGTATTGTAATATAATTTTGTACTTCTTCCTATGATGTAATTTATTATTTTCCACTTCCCCCTTCTCACATATTCTATTACAATCCCTTTGCATGGTTAAATCGCATTTTCATCATCACGTCATTTATTTTATACCTGTTCCCTCTATCTTTATATGTTCCTTTTATATTTCATAATAGATATACGATTCTCCAGATTAACAAGTGTCATCTTCCCTTATAGAGAGGTAAACCGTTTACCCAAATTGAGTAACAAGATTTTTTCCCCCAGTTTACCTTTGTATATCTCTCTTGACATGTGGATTTGAAGATTAAATTTTCTTCTGAATTCTGGTCTTTTTATCAGGAAGGCCTGGAAATCCCTTATTTCACTGAATGTCCATCTCCTTGCCTGACATGTTATGCTGAATTTTTCTGGGTAATTGATTCTTGGTTGCATTCCCAGCTTCTTTCCTTTGTGAAATGTCATATTCCAATTCCTTCAATCTTTTAATATAGAAGATGCAAGGTCCTGTGTGATCCTGCTTGTACCTCCTCAATATTTGAATGATTTCTTTCTAGCTGCCTGCCGTATTTTCTCCTTCACTTGACAGTTCTGTAATTTGGCAACAATATTTCTTGGTGTTTTTAGTTTGGGATCCCTTTGGGAGGTGAATGGTGGATTCCTTCAATGCTATTTTGCCCTCTGCCTCTAACACTTCTGGGCAGATTTCCTTGATGATTTCTTGGAAGATATTGCCTGAATGAATGACTGTACATCTGAGGCACAGGTGCTACAGTGATTCCTAGGGCTCCATTGTGTCTCTCACTTGCTTGGCACCTCTTGACTCCAGCCCTGAGTTGCTATTCTACCTTGTTTCCGTTTCCTCAGACCACCCAAAGCTTCCTTGCTTGGCCCTGTCACAGCAAGAGCACTCTGCTCTGTGAGCTGTGTGCTCCTCCACCACAGTGGAACACATTCTTCCCATCGATCTTCCAGTCTATCATTGGCTGTGATTATGCCACAGTCTGTTTTTGGATTCTGCACTTCTAAAATTTGGTCAGATTTTCTTTTTAGAGGTATCTGAGGGAGTTTGTCCTCATGCTTTCGTGAGTAGTTGTTCTCACTCCACTATCTTGTCTCTGCCCACAAAGTACAAAATTTAACTGAAGAACGTAATTCCTTAATAGAAATGAACAAGAAGAAATTAGTGCTTCTGTGGAACATCAATAAACAATAAAAAGAATGCAAAAAAATAAAATATGATGTGAAATATCTCACTAGAAAAAACATCTGATCTGGAAAAAAGATCCACGAGAAATAATTAAAAGAATTGCACTTCCTTAAAACCTTGAAAAAAAAACCAGAGCCTAGATATCTTTTAGGAAATTATCCAGGAAAGTTGCCCTGATATTCTAGAACTGGAGGGTAAAATAGAAATTGAAAGAATAATTCATTTACTCTCGAAAGAGATCCCCAAATGAAAACTCCCAGGAATGTTACAGCCAAAGACCAGAGCTCCAAGTTCAAGGAGAAAATAGTACAAGTAGCCAGAAAGAAACAATTCAAGTATCATGAAGCCAGAATCAGGATAGCCCATGATTTAGTAGTTTCTACATTAAAAAAAATCAGAGAGCTTGAGACATGTTATTCTTTAGGTCAAAGGAGTTAGGATCAAATGTCTCTAAGTCACCTACTAGAACTTCCAGGAGCTAAAATGACAGAATGACCGGTAAATGCTTTCTTCTCTCCCCTTGTTGACCTCAAAAGAGCCATAAAATATTTCCCCCCAAAAATCCCATATTTCTGGGCACAGTGAAGGGACAAGCAGTCTAGGAAAATAGCTAAGGGGGGATTTCTCTTACTGTGGCAAAGGCAAACCTGAAGGATAGGGACCCCAGGGCAGTGAAAACTTGAGGACCCAGGCCAGCCTCAGTGGTAGGAGAGGAGCTCCAGGAAGGATGGAAACTCACACTAGGACCCGGAGGAGCCTTAGCACTCCAGGGGAAATGGGAAGACAATAGGGCAGCCAGGATCACCAACCCCTGAGCCTGCCTTTGCCTCAGCTCAGCTGAGGAGGTCTCCTAGGACCAGACCACCCCTTCCCTACACTTAACAAGGTAGCCCCAGGGCTGATCGGAGAAACACAAAACAAAAAGATAAAAAGGCATCTGCCCTTAGTTTTTATACACCAGTCAGCTCAATACCAAGTTCTGCAGCTTCTAACTGAAAGAACGAGAAGCCACAACAAATATCATCATCATAAGCAAGAAAAAGCAAAACAAGGGTGAAAAAAAAAACATAGAATCTTTCTAGGGGGACAAGGATCAAAAGAAGAAAACCAAAGATGTCAGTAGTGAGACTGTATTCCCATCTGAAATTTCAGAAGGGACCATGAACTACTCGCATGAACAAATAGCTATCCTGGAACAGCTGAAGAAGGAAATAGATGAAAAATTGGCCAATGATTTGAAAAGTATGAAAAAAGAATTCACTGATGAAGAACGCCTCTTTACAAAGGAAAATTGAGCAAATGGAGAAGGAAGCACAAAACCTAACTAGGAAAATTGGACAAATGGAAAAAGAAGGACAAAACTTAACTGGAAAACTGGACCAATGGAAAAGGAAGTACAAAAACAAGCTGGAGAAAATAACTCCTTAAAAGGAACAATTAGACAGATGGCAAAGGAGTTGGAAAAGTAGGTGGAAAAGTTAACTGAAGAAAACAATTTGAAAAACATTCAGTGAAGTAGAGGGCTTTCAAACATTCCTGATGAAAAGACCAGAGGTGATTGAAAATGTGACTTACAAATACAAAACTAAAGAGAAGAATAAAAAGGCAAACAGGAAGGGAACTCATAAGGGACTTAAGCTGAAATTGTTTATATTTCTACCTGGGAAAATAGTACTTATAATTCACACAGAATTTATAATTATTAATGCAGTTAGGAGTAAATATAGACAAAGGGTACAGATGTCAGTTCAGTGTTATAGGATGATACCTTGGATAACAAAATAAAGGGATGAGAAAGTGGAATACACTGGGGAAAAGGAAAAGGGAAAAGTAGAATGGCGCAAACTATCTCACATAAAGGGGCCAAGAAAGAACTTTTTCAGTGGGGGGATGAGGGAGGTATCAAAGAAAGCTTGAACTCTTCTCTTGTCAGAATTGGCTCAAAGAGGAGGAAATATAAACAGTCCATTGTGTATACAAATCTCCCATACAGAAACGTAAAAGGGGAAAAAAGACAAGAGAAAGGAGGGGAGTTTGTAGAAGGAAGAGTGGATTAGGGGAGTCAGTAGTCAGAAACAAAACATTTTCTCGGGGTGCAAGGGTAAAAGAGAGAGATAATAGAATAAACAGTGAAGGAAATAGGATAGAGGGAAATACAGTTAGAAATCATAATTGTGAAAAATATTTTTTTAAATATGTATTTATTTTTAGCTTTCAACATTAATTTCCGCATGATTTTAGGTTCGAAATTGTCACCCCATCTCTCCACTTCCCTCCCAAGACACTGTCCATTTTAATTATTGCTTGCCCCAATCTGCCCTCCCTTCCATCACACCCCTGCCTTCCCTTATCTTCATCTTTTCTCTTTTCTTGTACAGCAAGATAGATTTCTATGCTGATTACCTGTATTTCTTATTTCCCATTTGCATACAAAAAACAATTCTCAACATTCGTTCCTAAAACTTTGAGTTCAAATTTCTCTTCCTTCCTCCCCTCTCACCCATTCCCACTGAGAAGGCAAGCAATTCAATATAGGCTATATATGCATAGTTTGCTTAAAAACTTCGATCATATTCCTGTTGTGAAAGACTAACTATATTTCTCTCCATCCTCTCCTGCTCATTGTTTGTTCTCTCTTTAGACCTTGTCCCTCCCCTAAAGTGTTTACTTCTGATTATTCCCTCCTCCCATTGTCCTACCTTCTATCATCCCCCCCACTGCACTTATCCCCTTCTCCCCTACTTTCCTGTAGTTAAGATAGATTTCATATCAAATTGAGCGTGCATGTCATTCCTTCCTTAAGCCAAATGTGAAGAGAGTAAGCTTCACTTTTTCCCTCTCACCTCCCCCCATTCCCTTCCATTAGAAAAAGCTTTTTCTTGCCTGTTTTTTGAGATATAATTTTCCCCATTCCATTTCTCCCTTTCTCCTCCAGATATATTCCTCTCTCACCCCTTAATATCAGTTTTTAGATATCATCACTCCCTATTCAACTCATCCTGTGCCCATATCAAACCCTCCAACTATGCAAATACTGAGAAAAATTTCAAGAGTTAAAAATATGGTCTTTCCATGTGGGAATGTAAACAGCTCAACTTTAGTAAGTCCTTTATGATTTTTCTTTCCTGTGTACCTTTTCTTTCTTCTCTTGATTCTTCTGTTTGAAAGTCAAATTTTTATTCAGTTCTCATCTTTTCATCAAGAATGCTTGAAAGTTCTCTATTTTATTGAATGACCATTTATTTCCCTGAAGTATTATATTCAGTTTTGCTGGGGAGGTGGTTCTTGGTTTTAATCCTTGTTTCTTTGAGGTCTGGAATATCATATTCCAAGCACTCGGATCCCTTAATGTCGAAACTGTTAAATCTTGTGTTATCCTGCTTGTATTTCCACAATACTAGAGTTATTTCTTTCAGACTGCTTGCAATATTTTCTCCTTGACCTGTGTACTCTGAAATTAGGCTACAATATTCCGAGGAGTTTGGATTTTTTTTTTCAGATCTCTTTCAAGAGGTGATCAGTGAATTCTTGCAATATTTATTTTACCCTCTTGTTCTAGAATATCAGAGCATTTTTCCTTGATAATATCATGAGAAATGATGTCTAGGTTTTTTTTATCATGACTTTCAGGTAATCCCATAATTTTTAAATCATCTCTGCTTTATCTATTTTCCAGGTCACTTGCTTTTCCAATGAGATATTTCACACTGTTTTCTATTTTTTTCATTTTTTTGTTTTGTTTTGTAATTTCTGGATTTCTCATAAAGTCATTAGCTTCCATCTGCTCCATTTTAATTTTTAAAGAACTATTTTCTTTAGGGAGCCCTTGAACCTCCTTTTCCATTTTTGCTAATTCTGCTTGTTTAAAGCATTCTTCTCCTCATTGACTTTTTGTTCCTGGTTTGTCATTTGACTTAGTCTATTTTTAAAGGTGTTATTTTCTTAAGCCTTTTTTTGTCTCCTTTAGCTGTTGACTCACTTTTCCTGACTTTTTTGCATTGTTCTTATTTCTCTTCCCAATTCTTCCTCCACCTCTCTTACTTGATTTTCAAAATCCTTTTTGATCTCTTCTGTGTCATGTGACCACTGTATATTTATTTTGGAGGTTTTGGCCTTTGGCTTTTTTTCCTGCGATGGTATGTATGGTTGTTACCCACCAGAAAGGATGGAAGAAAATATCTGTTTACCAAGAAAGTAACCTTTTATAATTATATTCTTTCCCCTTTTTGATGCATTGTCCCAGCCAGTTACTTGACTTTTGAGTCCTTTGTCAAGAGGAGATTATATTTGGGAGTTCTGTAATTTCTCAGTTCCTCGAAGGTGGTACAATCAAGGGAGAGGGGTTACCAGCTCCACAAGCCAGTGCTCTTTCTCACCCCAGGACTGCCACTCAGGACTGAAACTCAGATCATCTCAATTCCCTCAAGGATTTTAGATGAAAGTCTCCAAAAATAAATGCGGCTACTCCTGCCACTGCCTGGGGCCAGTGGTAGGGGAGGACCCTTCTCCCTTCTCATCCACGTGAATGATTTTTCTCAGTGACCTTTGAGTCTGTCTTTGGAGTTTGTGGGTTGAGCTATCTGGGAATCACAGATGCTGCCAGTGGTGCCATTAAGCCTGCTCTGGTCCTGTCACATCCATGCCATGCTACACTCTGCTCTGAGCTTGGTATGATAGAACTTTCCTGTCAACTTTCCAAGCTGCCTTGGGCTGGAAATTTCTTTCACTCTGTCATTTTGTGTATTCTGTTGGACTAGAATTTGTTGAATCATTTTTTACAGGTATTTTATGGGCTATGGTAGGAGAGCATCTACAGGTCAGTTCTTCTACTCCACCATCTTAGCTCCACCCCACCATGAAAAATATTTTTGAAGCAAGGTTCTCTAACAAACACCTCCTCTCTCAAATATATAGAGAAATGAGTTAAATTGGAAAAAGGGCACCATTTTCCAGCTGATGATCCAACAGATGATCAAAAAATATGAAGTCTGTTTTCAGATGAAGTAATCAAAGTTATCTATAGCCCTCTGATAAAAGTACTCTAAATAACTACTAACTGGAGATGCCCAAATTAAAATGATTCTACAGTGCTGCCTTACATCTATGAGATTGACTAATAGGACCGAAAAGGAAAAGGACAAAATGTCATAGGGGATGTGGAGAAATTGAGACAGCAATACATTATTGGTGGAGTTATGAACTGCTTCATCCATTACGTAGAGTAATTTGGAATTATGCCCAAATATTTATGACAGCTCTTTTCTGGTGACAAAGAATAGGAGATTGAAATGACGATTGTCAATTGGGGAATGGATGACCAAGTTGTACTACATAATTGTCATGGAATAATTTCATGCTATAAATAGTGATGAGCTAGTTGCTCTCTAAAAAACCTGGACACGAACTGATACAAAGTGACATGATGGAACCAGGAGAACATTGTATGTAGTAACAGCAATATTGTAAGCTGATGAACTGTTCATGACTTAGCTATTCTCAGCAATATAATTATTCAAGACCGTTCTGAAGGATTTATGATGAAAAATGCTATTCATCCCCAGAGAAAGAACTGATGAAGTCTGAATACAGATAAAAGGATACTTTTTACTTCATTTTCCTTGGGGTTTTATTTTGATCTGTGTTTTCTTATGCAGCATGACTAATACGGAAATACGTTTCGTATGACTACACATGTATAACTTATATAAAACCTACATTAAAACCTGTATAGAAGCTTGCCTTCTCCATGGAGGTGGAGTTTGGAGGGAGGGAGAGAATTTGGAACTCGATTTAAAAATATTGTTGAAAATTATTTTTCAGGTAATTGGGGAAAATATAATATTAAATTAAAAACAAAACAACAACAAATATTCCATTTAATACTCGCAAAAACCCACAAGGTAATTACTATTATTATACCCTTTTTACCAATTCAGGCATCTGGGTATACAGTGGTTAGAGCATTGGGCTTTTAGTCAGGAAGATCTTAATTCAAATCCAGCTTCACACATTGTATGTATGACCCGGGGCAAGTCACATGACTTATGTCTGCCACAATACCTTAAATATATATTCAGAATAATAGTTGGAAGACCAACCAGCAGGTTACTTTTAATAGTCAAGGCATGAAGTGATGAAGTTCTACACCAGTGTGATGATAGTATTAGAATGGACATATATGAGAGACATTATGAAGGTAAAAATGACATTTGGCCACCCACTGGCTAAGGGGTAAGATTAGAGTCACAAGGCAAGGATGTTGTGAGTCTGGGTAATTGGGAGAATGGTGGTATCCTTTAAAATAGTAAGAGCAAAGTTAGGGAAAAGGAAGGACTGCAACTTTCCTAAAGTTGTTTATTATTTCAAGTAGTTTTTTACTTGATTCTCTGGGATTCTCATTCAGAGAAAGAACTATGGAATTGGATCACAGAATGAAGTAGACCATTTTATTTCATGTTACGTTTTGATTTTTTTCATTATTTCTCCCATTCATTTTAATTCTTCTATTCAACATGACTTTAGTGAAATTTTATTTAATAGGAGTGTATGTGTAGAATCCATACAAGATTTCAAGCCATCTCAGAGAGGGAGAAAGGAAGGAGGGGAAAAGAGAGAGGAAGGAGGGGAAAAAATCTAAGATGTATGGAAGTGGTTATAGAACACTGAAAACAAATCAAATAATTATTAAAGAAAAGAAAGGACAGAATGGAGGAAATAATAAATTCAGGATAGACATATTGAATTGATGATGCATAAAGGATATCTCACTGGATATATTCAAGAGGTGGTTGAAATGTGGGACATGAAGTTAGAGGAAATGTGAGGACTGGATAAGTAGATATGATAGCCATCAGAATTGAGATAATTAATATTTCAAACGTGATGAGATCAAAAAGTGAAATCACTGTACAAAGAAGAGAAGAGGGTCCTAGATAGAACTCTGAAGACATCTATGTGTTAATCAAAACGACTTGAATGAAATGTCATCAGAAGAGACAGGCTGGTACAGTGGAGAGTGAGAATAGAGTCTGATTTTGGTTTGTTGGTTTTAGGTTTCAATTATGGAAGCTCTCTTCTGTTCTTTGCCTTGCTTCCATGTGTCTCTGTGCTCTCAGAGGACTTTCTCCTCTAGGCTTAAATTTACATAACTATTTTAAAGACCAAAAAAAAATGAGAAAAATGTCAGTGTTAAATTGTCTTAACACCGTATAGTATAGTCAGGCCTTTGTTGGAGGATACTTAACTGTGGCATTAGATATCCAACTCAGTCATATTGTATTTTCTAAGAATCTATGCTAATTTTATGGTATTTGTGGATCAATTTAAAAATTTTCCCTCCTTACCATATGCAAAATACAATACTTTATTATTTATTAAATGTATTGTACTGCTTTAAAATTTCTTTTATTTTGCTTTTATTTTCTGCTTTTATTTTCATATTCTGTGAAGATCCCTAATTAACAACAACAACAACTTTCCAACAGGTTGTTGTGCTTTTCCTTCATTTTTAAAGAGGATCATGACATCATAGACATGATTTGCACTTGTCTTTGTTTTGAGTGAGGGTTAGGGCCGTACAAGGTCACCAACCTCAATTTCTCCTCCTGGGCCATCTGGGTCCAGTGACCGGATATTCATCTGGATAACTGGGGATGCCCTCACTTAACAAGAATATGTGATCGAAACATCGCATGGGCTTCCTTGGGTTATAGAAAGTTCCCCTATCCTGGAAGTCTTCTAACAAAAGTTTCAAATCTACTTGGCAAGAATGCTGGTAATAGGATTCTTGTAAGCTATGGGTATGACTCAATGACCTTTTTCTTTTCTTTCAACTTTAAGATTCTCCGAATTTGCATTCTATATCTGCTCTCTTAGGGCTGATTGCAGTTCATGGCCATTGCCTATTAGGAACCAAGTCACAAAGTAGAGACAAAAGGAAAATGTAACAGCGATCATATATTGTACAGATTGTCTCCTAGTGCCGAATATTTGATCATTTACATGTGAAACAAATCTACCATTACTTCCATTGCCCAGTGGTGGAAATCTTCATGAATAATTTTCTTAGACATAAATAAATGACCAGAATTATGAATATAAAATCTGACTTTGCCTATCTACAAGGCCATTAGCTAGAGAACGGAACTTACTTGACATTAAATAATTCATATTGGAGAGAAAACTACTGAATATAATGATGTGGGAAAGTCTTTTGTCAGAAGACTCAGTGTACTAGGCATAAGTGATTTTTTTTGCTCCACAATATAGACATTTAATAAGTGTTTGTTGGTTAATTTAAATGATCATTGAAATAAATTTATCCCAGAATATGATGAATATTAATTTTAAATGACACAATACCAAGGATTAAGCTCATACAATTTGTTTTTACCAGATTCATGGAGGATGACCATGGAATAACATAAATAGTACAATGATAAGATATTTCTAAACCTTCTATAAACAAATCACATTGGAAAAATTGCATTAAGCCCCCAAACACTGGTAGTGCTATCTCCAGAACTAGATCTAGAATGAATAGAAAGGAGATTTCCGGTTGTTTTGTCCTTGAGAAATTGTAGAAAACATTCAGTGACCCAAGATTCTCACTGCTAAAAATAAATACAGTTTTAAGTTTGTAATCATCACCATTAGGGAGGCATCCTGGTGTAGTGAAAAGAAGGCTGGACTTGGTGTCCCAAGACTTAAATGGTAATCCTATCTTTGTCACTTACTAGCAGAGTAACTTTGGACAAGATATTTCACCTCTGGATTATGTAGAGTTTCCTCATCTATAAGGTGATGAAGAGAATCAGATTACCGGTGAGGTCCCTTTCCCCCCCAAATCAATGATCTGTCATGCTAGATGGCTGTGATTCATGGATCACCAACAATTTAAGGGAATACATTTATTGATGATGAAAGAGAATTTGACTGATGGTTGTTAATGGGCTATGTAATATATTGCCAACAAAAATACACATCAGAATTTTGAAATCATAATCAATAAATTATAAAATTTGAAAAGTAGATGAACTAGCCATATTAAATGTGTAAAAGATAATGAATGGTCATCCTGAGTGTTGAACTATAATCAACAAAAAGGAACGGAGAAACTTCTGAAGGCATATCTGTTGGAGACTGTGGAAATAAATGGATGAGAACTACACAGAACAGGCAGATATGGAGAGTTCATTATCTCCTTTGGTGAAATAAGGAATTACAATGAGGAGTCTTGTGAGGTGGAATTTTGATAGTATTATAGGACCTCAGCAAGAGATATTCAACAAGCTGCTCACCATCTGGTTGTAGGAAAGTCATACTGGGAATGCAAAGAGGAGCAAAGCTGTGATTCCACCTCTTCCTATAGATATTTGTTGTCATTGTTATTATTATTTTTAAAATACAATAATAAAGAACACAGACTATATAATATATGTTTGGTCTGGTTTATTATGTCAGAGAAATAACACACTTAGAAGTGTAGACATTTCCACTAACGGATGAACTAATACGACATTTTCTAGGATGAAAGTCAAAAAAAGGATAAAAGTAATTCCAAAGTAGAAAGGGGAAATAAAAATTGTTTTATTCCCTTACCAATGAAATCAGTTCATAGAAAACACATGTAAATGTATGCACACACACAAACAAGCACACACACACAAATACACACACACACATACTCCAATTCCAGAAATTACAAACGATATTGTATAATGCTTATGAAACCGGATTGTTTTGAGGTATATATGTATATACACACACACACATACACACACACACACACACACACACACACACATTGATTTTAAGAAAGAAGTAATTTTTAAAAGTAGATTATGATCCTTCCAAGACTGAAGTGTATGAGAAAATAGTTACCAGGAACGACCGAAAGGACTTAATTAAAATCAGAAGCACACAAAGCAAATTGTGTTTGACACAAAAGTCTACAATCAATATATTAGGCTTCTTTTAGGGAAATTGAAATCCTAGCCCAACTGACATTGTTGTAAGAAAGTCTAGGACATAGGAAAAATTAATTTTATTTGTAGCTAATCTTCCTCTTATCTACATGACCTTGGTCACAGTTTATGATAGCTCAAAATTAGTGAAGATTATAAGCAGGGGAAGAACGCATTAAAAATAAGGAACTTCAAAGAAAAGTATCTAGAATGATGGACATCAAAGAAATGTATGATCAGACTAAATGAGGTATTTATTTGTCCAGGACAAACAGAATCCAGTTAACAGACAACTCATTTGGTTTAATTTCATTCAAGAAATATCAAGAGAAAGGTCCTAATCACATAGGTTCAACTTCATGTGTTGAATTTATTGGAGGACATGGACGAGCTACACTAGATGCTGTTTGCATCATTGGTAGAGATCCATACATTCACACATTCATTTGGGTTCTAAGATCACAAAATAAACAAAGAATATTACATTGTGCCTTTCATTGAAAGAGCTGAATGTATTTAGCTTCAGAAGGGAACATGGAAGAAGAACATAATAATCTTCAAGTATTTGATGTGATAACATTAAAAGGCAGGATTAGATTTGTTTTGTTTGGCCCTGGCTGGCAAAACCAAGAATAATTGAGAGAAGCTTCAAAAAGGTCAATTGTTTTTTAGGAAAAAAATAACATTCTTTTCTTTTTAAACTGTGTTCCAAATTCTCTCCCTCCCACCTGTTCCCCACCTGCTGGGAAGGCAAACAAAATTACAACAATCAGACATGTAAAATTTTGTAAAACATATGTCCATATTATCTATATCACACAGAAAATAGAAATAAAGAAAAAAAAAGTGAGACAATTATGCTCCAGTTCACATTCAGAGAGAACAACATTTTTCAGCATGAATCTTTTGGATTTAACTTATATCATTGTTTTGACCAGAATAATCAAGTCTTTCAAAATTGGCTGTCTTTCTAGCATTACTGTTTCTGTGAAAATGTTCTCCCAGTTCTTCATACTTCAATTCCTATATATCTTGCCATGTTTGTTGTTGTTGTTGTTTTGAAACCATACCCCTCATCCTTACTATGGGACAATATTAATCCATTTCAATCATATGCCATGACTTGTTCAGCCATTCTGTTCTGCTAAATGTTTCAGTTTTGTTGATGAGGTGATCATTTTAATATTCACAGTTATGATGACTATGTATTTCCCTCCATTCTATTTTATTTTGTTTATTTTTCTCTCTTTTTGTTTTCATGTTCAAATGTCTATCTTACTTTTTCCCACCTCTCTCTCTTATCATTCCCTCCACCTTGCATATCTCTTAATCTCTTCCTCTCCTATTCCCCTATTGGGGGAGACAGATTTTTACAGCAATCTCTCTCTCTCTCCCCCCCCCCCACTTTGAAGCAATTACAACTTGAGTGAACTTCAAGCATTAACCACTTTTCTACTATTCTCCATTTAGCTTTCCACTATAAAAGCTCTTCCTTGTCTGTCTCTTTTAAGTGAGAACATTTTCTTCACTCTACTGTTCGATTCATCATTCTCACAGTGTATCCTTCTTTCTCAGGTTTTTTTTTTTCTGGCAATCAGATGAACTTAATTGACTCACATTCATGCCTTCTGTCTATGTGGACTCATTCCAATCACCCTAATAATAATGAGATTCTTTAGAGTTGCATGTGTTATTTTTCCATAGAGAAATATTAACATTTTAACTTTATTGAGTTTCTTGAGCTTACTCTTTCATGTTTGTCTTTTTATATTTCTTCGAGTCTTATGTCTGAATGTTAAAATTTCTATTCAGATCTGGTCTTTTTAGGAGAATACAACAATTTAAAAACAGCTACAAGCAAAATCTAAATTCTAACTATATCAATTATTTTCTCTGAACCTCTGTTTACTTACAAAATGTTAGGTTTGAAATTATGTCACCTTGAATGACCCTTCCAGATCTAAAATCCTGTAATGTTCAAGCTCCTGCTAGTAATAGCATATATTTTATATTCATTTTTCTATAGGCTATTGCACAGGCTGGTCAAATGACTGATTTTGTGATTCAGTAAAATTATTAGGATTCAAGTCTATTTCTCTGTAAGCTCACTGAATTTATCCTTGATAAAATTCTAGTAGAAGATGGGATGAGTGGTAATACATTAATGATCCTTTTCCTATACATCACTTGATCTGTAAACATTTATTAGACACCCACTATGTGCCAGGCACCATGCTATAGACTAGGAATAAAAATAAAGATAAAATATAGCAATTGCTCTCAAATATCTCACACTCTAATGGTAGATACAATTTACTATAACTCTGTGTAAACATGTTAAATGCAGTATAAACTGGAAATAATGAACAGAGGAAAGTCAGTAGAACTAAGGAGGAACAGAAATGCCTTCATGTAGAAGGTAAGATTTTAGCTGAGACTTGAAGGAAGTCAGGAAAGAAAGGAGGTAAATATGAGGAGGGAAAACATTCCAGGCATGGGAAACAGCTAGAAAATATTTCTGGAGTCTAGATATGGAGGATTTTGTTTGAGGAATAAAAAGGTGTTCCTTATGATTTTGCTCTCCTCAGCCAAGTCTGTATATTTTGCAAGCTATTTGTTACACAGAACTTGGATATTCTATGCCTATGGAATGGTGACATCTATTAAAACAACAATAACAATAATGTTGTTCTTAAATTTTTATGAATAAATGTTACATACACATAACTTAGGGCAACAATTTAGTCTATGATGGGGTCTGCTTCCAGTATAGCTTATAGGCAGAACTTTCTAAGGTGTTTGACTACATGCATTTATAACAGGGGGATTTGTCATCTGTAAATACATGAAAGATAGCCAGTCTCTTGTTTATACTTCTGAACACTAAATCATGCCTTGTTATGTATTTAATGGGTATTCAACTTTTATACTTTACAGTGATATGTGCATTGTATCGGCTGTTTCTTTATGTTGATCAGTAATTGTGGCTTCTTTAAGGAAGATTCTTCTGAAGTTTCTGGTGGCAATTATATCATTAAAGATTTGCATCATAATTCACTCTCCTTTCATGAATGAATCTTCATTACTCAATGATTTATTTGATATTTTTTTTGTCAGTATATTATTGGAAGATTCCAAACAGATATCATCAAGGGAAGAAGTTTTTTTTAATTATATTTTTGAACCTTAACCAACTACATAGGAGCTTTCCAGAAGTAAGCCACTACTCAAGTGAAATTGTCAAATCCAATGTTGAGTACTTGTTAGGCATTTACTATTGCTTAATGAAGTGATACCTTCTTGTTTCAAAAATACGTCTGTAGTTACTTTGGTTCACTTTTAAATACATTTGCCATGGACTAAGATAATTTATATAAATCCTCTTCCCCCTTTTTGCCAAGGAAATATTCATTTTTATACAGCTATATTAGAGTGATGGACCTTACATTTTGCTAATGTATCTTTTTTTAAAATAAAGGATACTGGGAGGGTGGAGACAAGATGGCAGAGTAAAAGCATTGACTTGTTAAAGCTTTTCCCCCAAACCTAACAAACCTGTACAAATGACTTGGAACAAATTCTGGAGCTGCAAAACCAACAGAATGAGGGAATGAAAAAGATCTCCAGCCCAGGACAACCTGGGTGATTAAAGGGAAGTGGTTATAACACCAGACTGGGAACAAAACACAGTTCAGTTTGGGACATGCCTGTGCAGACAGGAACTGCGCAGGCCTTGGGGGACTGAATCTTGGGCACCTGAGAGAATTTCCAGACGTCACCATGCTAAAATTCTGAGGACAAATTAGAAGATCAATAGAAAAAAAAACAAAACTGTGAGATCTGTGTGAGAGAGTAAAGTGGTCCAGCCTCAGGGTGGTGGAGGGAATGAGGCAGCAGCAGATACTATTTCTAGAGTTCTATACCTGTGGGGAAACAAGTGAATGACAGTAAAGAACTACCTTGACAAAGAACTCAAAAGTCAAGTAAATGCCTGGGGAAATGAACAAAAACTGGGAAAAAATCAGACTCCAGAATCTTACTTTGATGACAAAGAAAACCAAATATACAAAGAGAAGACAACAAAGTCAAAATTCATGCATCTAAACCTTACAAGAAAAAGATGAATTGGTCTCAGACCATGAAAGAGCTCAAAAAGGATATTGAAAATCAAGTAAGAGAAGTAGGGCAAAAATTGGGAAGATAAATGACAGTGAAGCAAGAAAATGGTGGAAAACGACTCAACTTCTTGCTAATGGAAACTCAGAAATGCTGAAGAAAATAACACTTTAAAAACAGAATAACATTAGACAGGACCAGAGCAGGCTTCAAGGTGTGGAATCACAGGCAACAGCTGTGGTTCCCAGATTTCTCAACCCACAAACGCCCAAGACAGTTCAAAGGTCAGTGAGAAAACTCTTTCACCTTAGCAAAAGGCAAGCCTAGACAGACTGAAAACCCATCCTCAGGGCAACAGCAGCCACTGCCACACCAGTGTCCACCTTTGGAGCACTCCACCTAAGTACCCTGGGGGAACTGAGCAGCTGATCTGGGTCTCAGCTCTGAATGGTAGTTCTAGGGTGGGGAGGAGTAATGGCATGGTGGAGCAGATGGAGGCTCTGAAAGGGAATCCCACTCATAGATTCTTGGCAGAAAATCTTGTGGTTGCTCCCAGACCAGAGCACAGGCCAGGAGAGGAGTAAATTCCCCTCCCTTGATTGTACCAGCTTGGAGGAACTGAGAATTTACAGGTACCTGGACTATACTCTCTACTTGACAAAGAATTCAAAAATCAAGTGCCTGCCTCAGAAAATACCCAAGAAGGGGAAATATAAGACTATAGAAGGTAAATTTCTTGGTGAACAGGTATTTTCTTACATCTTCTCAGATGAGGAAGAGCAAAGTACACCATCAGAGGAAGACATAAAATTCAAGAGTTATACATGCAAAACTTCTAAAAAAAATATGCAATGGTCTCAGACAATGGAAGAGCTCAAAAAGAATTTTGAAAATCAAGTAAGAGAGGTAGAGGAAAAATTGGGAAAAAAAATGAGAGCAATGCAAGAAAATCATGAAAAGTGAGTTCACAGCTTGCTGAAGGAGAACCAAATAAATATTGAAGAAACTAACACCTTTATAAATAGACAAAGCCAAATGACAAAAGAGGTCCAAAAAGTCAATGAGGGAAAGAATGCTGTAAAACACAGAATTAGCTAAATGGAAAAGAAGGTTCAAAAGCTCACTGAAGAAAATGTATTTAAAAATTAGAATGGAGCACATGGAAGCTAGTGACTTTATAAGAAACTAAGAAATTACAAAAAAAAAAAGCCAAAAGCATGAAAAATAGAAGTCAATGTGAAATGTCTCACTGGAGAAACAACTGACCTGGAAAATAGATCCAGGAGAGATAACATAAAAATTATGAAACTGCCTGAAAGACATGCTAGAAAAAGAACCTAGACATCATATTTCATGAAATTATCAATGAAAACTGACCTAATATTCTAGAAACAGACCATAAAATAATTGTTGGAGAAATCCGCCAATCACCTCCAGAAAGAGATCCAAAAACAAAAACTACTAGGGATATTATAGTTAAATTCCAGAGTTCTCAGGTCAAGGAGAAAATTTTGCAAGCAACAAGAAACAATTCAGGAAGTGTGTGTATGTGTGTGTGTGTGGGGGGGTACATACACATATATGTATACATATAAAAATACACACACAAATATAGACAGAGGACAAAGGGTGAGTTGGATAGGAAGGGAAGCTCTCTAAAAGTCAAATTAAGTGGCGAAAAAGGAATATATTGGGAGGAGAAAGGGAGAAATGAAATGGGGCAAATTATCTCACATAAAAGTGGAAAGAGAAAATTTTTCCAATGGAGGCAAAAAGGGGAGAGATGAGAGGAAAAAAATGAAGCTTACTCTCATTATATTTGGCTTAAGAAGGAAATAATATGCACACCGAATTTGGTATGAGAATCTTTCTTACAGCACAGTAAAGTAGATGAGAAGGGGTAAGTGGAGTGTTGGGGGGGTGATGTGATAGAAGGGACGGCAAACTGGAGGAAGGAGCAATTAGAAGTAAACATTTTGGGGAGGCACAAGATCAGAAGAGAATAGAATAAGTTTGGAACAGGATAGGTTGGAGGGATATATAGTTAATCTTTCACAACATGACTATTATGGAAGTCTTTTGCATAACTACACATGTGTAGCCCATATTGAATTTCTTGCCTTCTCAATAAGGATGAGTGGGGAGGGAGGAAGGGAGAGAAGTTGGAACTCAAAGTTTTAGGAATGAATGTTGAGAAATGTTTTTGTACGCAACTTAGAAATAAGAAATACATGTAATGGGGTATAGAAACCTGTCTTGCCCTACAAGAAAACAGAGGGGATGGGAATGAGAGAAGGGTGTGATGTGATAGAAGAGAGGGCAGAAGAAAGGAACATAAGGGACTTTTGTCTTCATAGTATTATATTTATGCAATATTTTATTTGAAGTCTTCTGTCCTTGCAAGCCTCCTCTCTCACAATATTTATTTGGAAAGTTCATTCATTCCCAGATTGCAGGAGATTGAAGAAGTGACTCATTTTTATACTGATGATCCGGAGTCACAGACATTTGAGGCCCCCCCATGTCACCAATCTCTGATCTCTATTTCACTTGCAGAAAACAATAAGAAATACTATACATGAAAGAAAAAGCTACATTGAAGGAAGATCTTTTTTCCTACTTGTGTATTAGACTACTGTAATATCACTTACTGGTAAGTTTCACTAAAATTTTCATGTGTGATTTGGCTATAGAGGAAAATAAGAACTGTTAAACTATGGAGACCATCTCTATTTTTATCTCCCTGAAGAAACGTTAAAATGTTTCAGGGTAGGGGAAGAGTAAAGGAATACCACCCATTAATGCTTGCTAATATGACTGTGGAGCCATAAATTGGATGCACTCCCTGTGCTGAAATTAGGCAGTTGTGTTTGCTGGCCAACCTCATTTTAAATGAGAGTGGTTCTTCCCCTAAGGGAAGAATATATGAATGGTAATCATCTTTTCATTATGAAGTTACAGGTTTTATATCCTCTGAATCCCTAAACTAAGCATTCCAAGGGCCTGAAACAGAGGGGACTACCTTCAAATATGTTTTTTGAAAAAATACTGTCTGCTATTTTACTCCATTCAACAACTGTTAATGCAGCCAGTAATCTGTGTTGATGCCAGTCTGTGAAAGGAATTGGTGGTTTGGAAATAAGTAATAAATCAGAAGCAATACTGATTTCTCCTCTGCATCCTAACTTCCCTTGTTTTAGTTTTATGCATGTTTTAAAAAAGTCTATTTCTAGACATTGCATTCTGTTTTCTTGAGCATGGTCCATAGACATGAAAGAGGTTGAAAGTGAATGCTATAAATAATGAAGATGTCATATTATTAGACATTTTGTTACGCTCTATTCATTCCCAGACTGATCAATTAATCATCTTCAACTTTTTTGTCTCAGATTATATGTAATGTAAACCAAATTTCAATCATATCTACATTACCAGTTAGTAAACATTTATTTTGTGCCTACTATGTTTCCACAGGCTAAGTGTGAGAGATATAAAGAAAGGTAAAAGGCAACCTTTGCTCTCAGGGATCTAATTGTCTGATGGGGTAGCCAATATGAGAGTAACTATGTACAAACAAGCCATGTGTAAGTTAAATTGGAAATAACAGAGGGAAGGCATTACTATTGAGGGAGAAGAGGAAATGTATCTTGTGCAAAGTAGAATTTTAGTGGCATCTTAAAAGAAATCAGGAAGCAGAGATGAGGAGAGAGATGCTTCCAGGCATGGGGCACAGTCAATGAAAATGCTTAGAGTTTGAAGAGAGAGTGCCTTCTCTGAGGAAAAACATGAGGTTAGGGTCATTGGATCACAGAGCATGTTGGGGAGGGAGGATATAATGTATAAGAACATCGGAAGGGAGGACAGTTTAGAGAGTAACTGGAATTAATTGAGTAGGTAAAAGTGATGTGTCACATTCTCAGAACTGTGCTGAAAGGAGGTCACTTTTACAGCTGAACGTACTATGAACAGGAGTAGGGAAAAACTTAAGGTAGACAGAACAAACAGTAGGTTATTGAAATAATGAAGGCATGAGGTCATTGCTTCCACTGGGATGGTGTTAGAAGAGAGAAGTGAGGAATATGCAAGAGATGAAGCAAAGGTAAAAATCAAAGACTAACAGATTAGAAAGCAGATCAGAACTCAGGATGATACTTAGGTTTCAAGCCTACTCATGAGGAGTATGGTAAAGTCCTGAACAGAAATATAGACGACTAGAGGGTTTTGAGGAAAATATAATTTTATTTTTGGACATATTATACTTAGGATACCCAAAGGACAACCAGTTTGAGACTTCCAATAGTTGTGAGTTTGGTGGTCAGCAGAAAGATAAGGGTCATCAGCATAGATAGGAATAATTGAATCCACTTGGACTGATGCAATCAATAAGTAAAAGAATTTTAGAGGCAAAAGAGATTAGGATGCAGAAATCTTGTTTCCAGGTTACACAAACATTGATTTTGTCTTTCAGCTTACCCATACCGTCCAGGAGGAAAACTCAGTGATTGCAACAAAGAACCTTTAGGGTTTTGGGAGGCAAGATGGCAGAGTGATCTGTAATTGGTATCTCCCTCCCCTTGTTGTTTTTGACTAGCCCAGAGAAATTTTCCCCAGGAAAAGCCCTGGAACAGTGTGAGAAGAATGGTAAAAATATTCTTAACCTGTGAGGCTAGAAAGATGAATAACGAGGGTTCCTCTTGTTGTGGTCAAAGGGGAACAGTGCAGGTTCAGAGCTATCCCAGACAGCCCCACCTCAACAACCAGGAGAAGATCCACAGCCCTGGAGATGGGGTTGGGGAGAGCCAGCAAGTGCCAACATCAGGACCCCAGGTATGCCTCAGCACCCCAGGGGAATGGGAAGGCATTAGTGCAGATAGGCTCACCAACCACTGAGTTTGCCTATGGTCTACCTCAGCAGAGGAGATCTCCTGTGACCAGACCACCTCTCCCTGACACTTAACAAGCTAGTTCCAGGGTAACTGCGGGAAAACTCAAAAAGACCACACCTGGCCTCTGCTTTCCAATCCCAGCCAACTCTGCACCAGGTAAGCTGCACCATTTTAACTTCTAGCTGAAAGAGCCAGAGACAACAACACACAAAACCTCCAGTTTTAGGCACAGTAACTTCAGGACAGAACTTCATCTATTTTAAAAGTCAGGAAAAGTATTGTCATTGTGAGCAAGAAAGTCAGGATAAAAGGATAGAAATTTTCTATGGGGACAAGGACCAAAATATAAAGAGGTCAACATTTAGACTGTACTCCCATCTGAAACTTCAGAAGGGAATATGAACTGGTCTAAAGCACAAAGAGACTTCTTGGAAGAGTTCAGGAAGGATTTTAAAACCCAACTTAGAGAAAAAGAAGAAAATCTCACGAATGACTTTAAAAATATGAAAAGAGAAATCACAGAAGAATTTAAAAGGATAATTGGACAAATGGAAAAGGAAGTAGAAAACTTAACTGAGAAAATAACTCCTTAAAAGGAACAAATGGACAGATGGAAAAGAAGATACAAAAGTTAACTGAAGAAAACAATTTGGTAAAAAATAGAATCGGACAAGTAGAAGTTAATGAAACTATGAGACATCAAGAATCAAACAGAATCTAAAGAATGAAAAGACAGAAGAAAATGTAAATACCTAATTGGAAAAGCAACGACCTGGAAAAATCGATCCAGGAGAGAAAATCTAAGGATTATTGGGCTACCAGAAAGCCTAAAGTCTGTCCTAAAAGGGATCTAAAGCTAAAAACACCAAGGAATGTCGTTTCCAAATTCCAGAACCATCAAGTGAAGGCGAAAATACTGAGGCACCCAGAAAGAAACAATGCAAATATCACGGTGCTACAGTCAGAATCACAGGACCTTGCACTTTCTATATTAAGGGATTGAAAGAATTGGAACATGATGTCCCATAAGACAAAGGAGCTGGGACAACAAAAAAGGATTAATTACCCAGCAAAGTTGAGCATAATATTTCATGCAAGGAGATGGACATTCAATGGAATAAGGGACTTCCAGACTTTCCTGGTGAAAAGAGCAGAACTCAATAGAAAATTTAATCTTCAAATGCAGGTCTCAAGAGAGGCATTAAAAAGTAAACAAGGGGAAAAATTTGTTCCACAATATTGGCAAACTTTTTACATCCCTACAAGGGAAGATGATACTTGTTAATAATGAGAATTGTACATTTATTATGAAATGTAAACTGGATGTACATAGAGAGAGGGAATGGGAATAAATTAAATAATGTGATGATAACAAACATGATTTAAGGTGCACAGGTGTAATGGGAGAGGTGAAAAGGAGGAAGCAGAAAAAATCAATTACATCACAGGAAGAGGCACAAAAATATATTAGAGTAGAGGGAAAGAGGGGAGAGAGATGAGCATTGTCTGAGAGATACTCTCATCTGATTGGATTCAAGGAGGGTACAAAAAACTCAGTTAAGTATAGAAATACAATTAGGTCTATAGGCAGCAGGAAGGGAAGGGGAAACGAAAAGAGAGGGGAGGATAAAAGGGAGGAAAGAAGTAGTAAGGGAAAAGGGAATTGAATGGGATTGGAGTTGAAAGAAGGGAGGAAAGACTGAGAGTGCTGGTGGTCAAAGATTAAAACCCTATTGTGGAGGGAAAGGGATAACAGAGAACTAAAAGCATAAACAAGGGGAAATGAAATGGATGGAAAGACACAGATAGTAATCATAACTGTGAATGTGAATGGGAAGAACTCTCCCATAATACTAAGATGGATAGCAGAATGGATTAAGAACCATAATCCAACAATATATTGTTTACCAGAAACACATTTGAAATGGGGGCATACACACAGGGTGAAGGTAAAAGGTTGAAGCACAATATTTTGTACTTTAGCTGATGTAAAACAGCAGGGAAAGCAAACCTAATCTCAGACAAAGTAAAAGCAGAAATAGACGTAATCAAAAGAAATAAGGAAGGAAACTATATCCTGTTAAAAGGCACTGTAGACAATGAATCAATTTCACTACTAAACTTATACGCTGCAAGTGACATAGTATACAAGTTCTGAGAGGTGAAGATAAGGGAGTTATAGAAAGAAAGAGACAGAAAAACTATACTAGTGGGGGACCTCAAACTCCCCCTCTCTTAACTTGATAAATATAACCTCAAAATAAACAAGGAAAAAGTTAAGGAAGTGAATAGAACTCTGGATAAGGTAGATATGAGAGATTTCTGGGGAAAACTGAATGGGGATAGAAAAGAATATACTCTTTTCTCAGGAGTACATGGCATATATACAAAAAATTGAAAACGTATAGGGACGGAGCCAAGATGTTGGAGCAGAAAGACAGAATTGTCAAAGCTCCCCCACATAGTCATAAAATACCTGTAAAAATGACTCTAAACAAATTCTCGAGCAACAGAAGCCACAAAACGACAGAGTGAAAGAAATTTTCAGCCCAAGACAGCCTGAAAGACCGACAGGGAAGTTCTATAGAACCAAACATGGAAGAGAGCACAGTCCAGCACGGGTCACATGGCACGCAGCGACAGGACCTTGGACAGACTTCAAGGAGCCACTGGCACCAGCAAGTTTTCCCAGATTGTTCAACCCACACACACCAAAGAGAGCTTCAAAGTTCAATGAGGAAGCTCCTTCACCCAGGAGAAGGCAAAACGATCTGGATGGCTGGCAGCAGTCACTATAGCATCAGTGTCCATTTTGGGAGCCCTCTGCCTTAACCTCTGAGGGAATTGAGCAGGTGATCTGAATTTCAGCCCTGAGTCTAGCCCTTGATTGAGGAGGAGTGCTGGACTGATGGAGCTGGAGGCAGTTGTGGAGAGGGAATTCTACACACAGATTCTGGCCAGAAAAGTTTTTGGTTGCTCCCAGACCAATGCACAAGTCAGAAGAGAAGTAAACTCTTCTTCCTTGTTTGTGATACCTTGAAGGAACTGAAAAATTGTGGGTCCCCTCCTCCTGATAAATTATTCAAAAGTCATATAACTGGCTGGGAAAATGCCTAAAATAGTGAAAAAAATAAGATTATAGAGGTTACATTCTTGGTGAACAGGTATTTTCATCCATAGTTTTGGATGAGAAAGAACAATGCATACTGTCAGGGGAAGTCAAGGCTTCTGCATCCAAAACTTTCAAAATAAATATGCAATGTTCTCAGGCTATGGAGAAGCTCAAAAAGGATTTTGAAAGTCAAGTAAGAGAGGTGGAGGAAAAATTGGGAAGAGAAATGTAAGCAATGCAAAATAATCATGGAAAGAGAGTGAACAGCTTGCTAAAAGAAACCCCCCCAAAATGCTGAAGAAAATAACACCTTTAAAACTAGGCTAACTAAATTGGCAAAAGAGCTCCAAAAAGCCAATGAGGAGAAGAATGCTTTAAAAAGCAGAAATAGCTAAATGGAAAAAGAGGTTCAAAACTCATTGGAAAAAATAGTTATTTAAAAATTAGAATGTAGCAGATGGAAGATAGTAACTTTAGGAGTAATCAATAAATTACAAAACAAAATGAAAAGAATAAAAATAATAGAAGATAATGTGAAATATATCATTGGAAAAACAACTGACCTGGAAAATAGACCCATGAGAGACAATTTAAAAATCATGGGACTATCTGAAAGCCATGATCAAAAGAAGAGCCCAGACATCATCTTTTATGAAATTATCAAGGAAAACTGCCCTGATATTCTGGAATCAGAAGGCAAATTAAAAATTGAAGAGGAACTTTAGGAATATTGAGGACAAATTCCAGAGTTCCCAGTTCAAGGAAAAAATATTGCAAGCATCTAGAAAGAAACAATTCAAGTATTGTGGAAATACAATCAGGATAACACAAGATCTAACAGCTTCTACATTAAGGGACTGAAGGATTTTGAATATGATATTCCAGAAGTCGAAGGAACTAGGATTGAAATCAAGAATCACCTTCCCAGCAAAACTCAGTATAATACTTCAAAGAAAAAAAATGGTCATTCAATGAAATAGAGAAATTTCAAGCATTCTTGATGAAAAGACTACAACTGAATAGAAAATTTTACTTTCAAACGAAAGAATCAAGAGAAACATGAAAAGGTAAACAGGAATGAGAAAACATAAGGGACATTCTGAAGTGGAACTGTGTACATTCCTACGTAGAAAGATATTTGTAACTCTTGAAACTTTTCTCAGTATTTTGGTAGTTGGAGGGATAATACACACACACACACAAGCAAACATATGCACATATATATATATATATATATATATATATATATATACACACATGTATATACACACACATATACATACACACACACATATATATGTATATATATATGTGTATATATATATATATATGTATATATATATATATATATATATATATATATATATATATAGAGAGAGAGAGAGAGAGAGAGAGAGAGAAAGACAGAGAACACAGGGTGAGTTGAATAAGAAGGGATGATATCTAAAAAAATAAAATTAAGGGGTGGAAAAGGAATATATTTGGAGGAGAATGGGAGAAATGCAATAGGGCTAATGATCTCTCATAAAAGAGGTAAGAAAAAGCTTTCTTAGTGGAGGAGAAAAGGGAAGAGATGAGAGAAAAAACAGGAGGTTGACTGTCTTCACCTTTGGCTTAAGGAGGGAATTACATGCTCACACAATTTGGTACAAAAATCTAACTTACAGTACAGAAAATTAGAAGAGAAGAAGATAAGTGAGATGGAAGGATGATAGAAGGGAGGGCAAATGAGGGGAGGGGGGAATTAGAAGCAATTAATAATTACTTCTAATTGGAGAGGGATAAGGTTAAAAGAGAGAATAAAATAAATGGGAGGGCAAGAGGGGATGAAAGGAAATATAGGTTATCTTTTACAACATGACTATTATTTAATTCTTTAACCAAACTTCACATATATAGACTAGATTGAATTTCTTGCTTTCTCAGGGGGATGCGTGGAGAGGGAGGAAGGGAAAGAAGTTGGATCTCAAAGTTTTAGGAACAAATATTGAGAATTGTTTTTGCATACAACTGGGAAACAAGAATTACAGATAATGGGGTATACAAATTTATCCTGCCCTACAAGAATAGGGAGAAGATGGGAATAAGTGAAGGCAGGGGTATGGGAGAAGGGAGGCCATGTTGAGGGAAAGGGTAATCAAAATGCAAGGTGTTGTGTGGGGGAGGAAGGGGAGAGATGGGGAGAAAATTTGGAAATCAAAGTTTTGTGAAAATGAATGTTGAAAACTAAAAATATGTAAATAGACATTAAAAAGTGACCATGTAGTAGGCCATGAAAACCTCCCAATCCAGTGCACAAAGGCATAGATAGTCAATAAATCTTTCTCAGATCATAATGCAATAAAATTTATATGTAATCAAAGACCTTGGAAATATAAACCAAAAACTAATTGGAAACTAAACAGTCCATTCCTAAAGAATGAGTGTGTTAAACAACAAATTATAGAAACAATCACCAACTTCATTCAGAAGAATGAGAATAATGAGACAACCTACCACATCTTTTTATTTTGCTAGTAGGATAATTCAATTATCTCTAAGAAGGCAATATTGAATTCCATCAAAAGTAAAGTATAAGTCAAGCTTGGAAAGATACAGGATTCCTGACTCAGTAAGAATACAGATGAAATTCAGTTTTTCTTGATAGTAACAATCCAAAGTGCTTTCATGATGCCCTGAAGGTCATTTATTGTACAATGACCTATAGTGCATCTCAACACCTCACTGCTGATGGAGCCACAGTGATTAGTGGTAAAGACATGATCCTAGAGAGATGGACTGAACACTTCCATAGTGTTCTCAAGAAACCATCAATGCTGAAACCACTGACCGTTTACATGAGGTTGAAGTCCATCTCTCCCTAACTGAACTTCCAACTGAAAAAGAGGCTTTGAATGTCATTGGGTTCCTTTCGGGTGGCAAAGCACCTGGTGCTGATTCTATTCCAGCTGAAATTTATGAGGTAGGGGGTCCAATGCTCATATAAAAGCTGCCTGGAATTTTCTGCATTATGTGGAAAGAGGAGGTTTTCTCCCTAGAGTTCAAGGATGCCTCCATTGTCCATCTCGATACACAGGGGGTTCTCTCTCTTAGTTACTGCTGGAAAGATCCTTTCCAGGGTCCTTCTTAATAGGCTGATTCTTCAACTGGAAAATGGTCCAACCGAACACATCTTATGAAATATTTCAAAAGCATTTCTTAGGGGAAGTTTTATATCTTTGAATGTCTACATGAATAAAATAGAGAAAAAGGAGATCAATGAATTCGGCATTTAGCTGAAGATACTAGAAAAATAACGAATTAAAAATTCCCTAGTAAATACCAAATTAGAAATACTGAAAACCAAAGGAAAAATTAAATTAAGAAACTATTGAGTTAATAAATAAAACTAACTTTGCTTTTGTGAAAGAATCAATAAAACTGGTAAACCTTGGGTCAATTTGATTTAAAAATGAAAGAAAGAAGAAAACCAAATCACCAATATCAAAACTGAAAAGGGAGAACTCACCTCCAATGAGGGGGAAATTAAAACAGTAATAAGAAATTGCTTTGCCCAACTGTATGCCCATAAAATCGACAAAGTAAATGAGATGGATGATTATTTCAAAAAAAATTTAAATAGCCCAGATTAACAGAAGAGGAAGTTTAGTACTTAAGTAACCCCACCTCAGAAAAAGAAAAAAAGAAGCCATCAACGAACTCCCTAGGAAAAAATCCTCAGGGTCAGATGGATTCACAATTGAATTCTCTCAAACACTGAAAAAACCCCAGCTAATTCCAATTATGGACTATTTGGGGAAAATGGGGAAAAATGAGTCCTCCCAAGTTCTTTTTATGATACAAATACGGTTTTGATACCTAAATCATGAAGATCCTAAACAGAGAAAGAAAATTATAGATCAATTTCTCTAATTAGTATAGAGGCAAAAATTTTAAATAATATTTTAGCAAAATGAATACAGCAATTTATCAGGAGAATAATACATTGTGATGAGATAGGATTAATGCCAGGAATGCGGGGATGGTTCTGTATTAGGAAAACTATTAGCATTATTGATTATTATCAACAACAAAACGAAGAGAAAACCCATGATTAGCTCAATAGATGCATAAAAATATTTTGACAAAATATAACCCCCATTCCTATTGAAAACCCCGGAGAACACAGGAAGAAATAGAACTCTCCATAAAGTATTAAACATTATGTATCTAAAACCTTCAGCAAGCGTTATATGCAATGGGGATAAGATAGATGCATTTCCAAGAAGATCGGGGTGAAACAAGGATGTCTTGATCACCACTATTATTCAGTATGGTACTAGAAATGTTACCTGTAACAATAAGAGAATAAAAAGAAACTGAAGGAATTAGTATAGGCAAAAAAGAAACTAAATTATTACTCTTTGCAGATGATATGATGATATACTTAGAGAATCCCAGAGAATTAAATAAAAAACTACTTGAAATAATAAAAACTTTGACAAAGTTGCAGATTACAAAATAAACCCACACAAATTTTCTGCATTTCTATATATTATTAACAAAGCCCAACAAGAAGAGATAGAAAGAGAAATCCTAGTAGAAACTATAAAATACTTGGGAGTCTACCTGCCAAAACCAATCCAGGGACTATATGAGTACAATTACAAAACACTTTTTGCACAAATAAAGTCAGATCTAAGTAAGTGGAAAAACATCAGTTGCTCGTGGGCAGACTGAGCCAATAAAATAAAAATGACAATTCTACCTAAATTGCTTTACTTATTCAGTGCCATACCAATCAAACTATCACATAATTATTTAGTCAAACAAGACAAAATAT
The DNA here is from genome assembly GCA_028658325.1 of Potorous gilbertii. Taxonomy (NCBI): domain Eukaryota; kingdom Metazoa; phylum Chordata; class Mammalia; order Diprotodontia; family Potoroidae; genus Potorous; species Potorous gilbertii. Next base: position 118,523,489 of record CM053774.1, on the reverse strand, counting down.
AATATCAAAATTCATTGGGAAGAACAACAGGTCCAGAATCTCAAGGGACCTAATGAAAAGAAACGCTAGAGAAGGTAGCCTAGTTCTACCAAATCTCAAATTGTATTATGAAGCAGCAATTATCAAAACCACTAGGTACTTGCTAAGAAAGAGAAGCGTAGACCAGTGGAATAGGTTAGGTACTCAAGACACAGTAATCAATGAATATAGCAATCTACTGTTTGATTAACCCAAAGACCTCAGCTTCTGGAATAAGAACTCACTTTCGACAACAATTTCTGGGAAAACTGGATTACTCTGTAGTCGAAACTAGGCACAGACCAATGCCTGACACAAGAAAAAAATTTAAATGGGTACATGATGTAGGTACAAAGATTGACACTATAAACAAATGGTGGAGCAAGGAGTAGTGTGTTTATCAGATTTATGGAGAAGGGAAGAATTCTTTATTAAATCAAGAGATAGAAAATATTATGAAGGTCAAATTGGAAAATTTTGATAGCATTAAATTGAAAAGTTTTTGCACAACCAAATCCAATACAACCAAGATCATGAGGGAAGCAGAAAACTGGGAAAGAATTTTTGCTACTAGTGTCTGTGATAAAAGCTTCATTTCTAAAATATACAGACAACTGAATCAAGTGTACAAGAATACAAATCATTCTCCAATTGATAAATGCTCAAAGGATATATAAACAGGGAATTTTCAGAGGAAGAAATTATAGCTTTCTATAGTCATATGAAAAATGCTTTAAATCACTACTGTTCAGAGAGATGCTAACCAAAACAACTCCGAGGTACCACATCACACCTATCAGATTGGCTAGCATGATAAAACCGGATGATGATAAATGTTGGAGAAGATGTAGAAGAGCTGGAATACTAATTCATTGTTGGTGGAGCTGTGAACTGCTCCAAGCACTCTGCAGATGAACTTGAATCTATGCCCAAAGGGCTACAAAAATATGCATTCCCTTTGACCCAGAAATAGCACTTCTAGGACTGTATCCCAAGAGATCATAAAATGGGAAAGGGTTCCACATATACACATATATTTATAACAGCTCTCTGTGGTGGCCAAAAACTGGAAATCAAAGGGATCCCCATCAACTGGGGAATGACTGAATGAATTGTGGTGTATGAATGTAATGGAAAACTTTTTCTATAAGAAATGATGAACAGGAAATCTTCAGAGAGTCCTAGAAAAACTTATATTAACTGATTCCAAGTGAAAGGATCCAGTACTTTGTACACAGCAACAACCACAGTGCGAGGATTTTTTCTGGTAGATTCAGTACTTCATTGCAATGCAAAGCTTAAAACATTTCCAGTTGTGTCTTAAGGCAAAATGTCTTCCACACCCAGAGGTAGAGCTGCAGAATTCGATCACAGAATGTAGTAGATAATTTTCTTTTGCATTATGGTTTGGTTTGTTTCATGATCTCTCCCCTTCGTTTTAATTCTTGTAGGCAACATGACTGAGGTGAAAATGTATTCAATAAGAACGTATGTGTAGAACCTATAAAAAATTGTATGCTGTCTCAGGAAGGGAGGGGAGGAAATCTAAGTTATATGGAAGTCATTGTAGAACACTGAAAACATATTAAAAAAAAATAAAAAAAAGAATCTTTAACAAAATATATAGGTCAGTCAGGGAGATAAATGTTCCCAGTAAAAATACATGTGTAGAGTGATAGAATTTAGAAAACTATAGTGTTTTTTTAAAAAGCATCAAACACGTATTGTCTTGGATAAATATTTTAAGTTGGAAACATTTTTGGGGAGAGATAGGAAAATATTCTGATTTGCATTCTACATGATACCTGGTAGCAGGGAATTTGTTTCAATATTGTCTTTTATGTAAAATGAAATAAAACTATAGAATATTTCCTTTTAAGAAATATTTCTATGGAGGGCAGAGCCAAGATGGCGGAGAATAAAGACTCACATATGCTAGCTCCGAACCCACAGCCCATGAATTTCCTCTAAAAAGAACTCCCAATAAATTCTGGAACAGTGGAAGCAACACGGTGAAGGAGATTTCCGTTCCAAAGAGCCCTGAAAAACCCATCCCAAAGGTCCATCGCGCACTGGACGGGAGCAGATCCCTGCCCTGGCAGTGGGGCACTAAGAGGAGTGGGAAGATCCGAGCAGGCTTCAGGGACGGAATCTCCAGCAGCCTCGAAAATCCCTCCACCCACAGATGCACAGATCAGTAAAAGAGATGTCTGGACAAGCTAAGAGGGGAGCGGGGTGTCTCCAGGACTCAGGCCCTCTCGGGAGGCAGTGGCAGAGGCAGTGGCAGAGGCAGCAGGTGGCCAGAGGATCTGAGAACAGGCAGGAGCTCGGAGCAAGCAGGAGTTTGGCAGGATCTCCATTACAAAAGGTCTCTGCATAAACCACCGGAGGGAACTGAGCCTGGGAGGCGGCCCTGAACCCATCTGAGCACCAGAAATTAAGCTCCCATTGAATAGGAGCCAGCCCTGCCGCCAAAAGCCCTGAGGCTGGGGAGCAGCATTTGAATCTCAGACACCCAAGCACTAGCTGGGCGGACCGAGGTCAGGGGTGCAAAGGATTCTCACAAGTCAAGTAATTGGCTGGGAAAATGCCCAGAAAAGGAAAAAAAAATAAGACCATAGAAGGTTATTTTCTTGGGGAACAGATGATACCAACCTTCCTCTCTGATGAAGAAGAAAACTGCTTACCATCAGGGAAAGACGTAAGAGTCAAGGCCTCTATATCCCAAACATCTGAAATAGGTATCCCATGGGATCAGGCCATGGAAGAGCTCAAAAAGTATTTTGACAATCAAGTTAGACAGGTGGAGGAAAAACTGGGAAAAGAAATGAGAGAGATGCAAGGAAAGCATGAAAAATGGGTCAATAACTTGATAAAGGAGACCCCAAAAAATGCTGAAGAAAATAAAACCTTGAAAAATAGGCTGTAAATTGGCAAATGAGGTTCAGAAAGCCAATGAGGAGAAGAATGCTTTCAAAAGCAGAATTAGCCAAGTGGAAAAAGAGGTACAAAAGCTCACTGAAGAAAAACGTTCTCTGCAAATTAGAATGGAACAGATGGGGACTAATGACTTTCTGAGAAACCAAGAAATCACAAAACAAAACCAAAAGAATGACAAAATGGAAGAGAATGTGAAATATCTCATTGGAAAAACAACTGACCTGGAAAATAGATCCAGGAGAGACAATTTAAAAATTATGGGACTACCTGAAAGTCATGATCAAAAAAAGAGTCTAGACATCATACTTCATGAAACTATCAAGGAACACTGCCCTGATATTCTAGAGCCAGAGGGCAAAATAAGTATTCAAGGAATCCACCAATCATCACCTGAAAGAGATCCAAAAAGAGATACTCCTAGGAACATTGTGACCAAATTCCAGAGTTCCCAGGACAAGGAGAAAATGTTGCTAGCGGCTAGAAAGAAACAATTTCAATATTGTGGAAATACAATCAGGATAACACAAGATCTAGAACCATCTACATTAAGGGATCAAAGGGTGTGGAATAGGAAATTCCAGAAGTCAAAGGAACTAGGTCTAAAACCAAGAATCACCTACCCAGCAAAACTGAGTATAATACTTCAGGGGAATAACTGGTCTTTCAATGAAATTGAGGACTTTCAAACATTCTTGATGAAAAGACTAGAGCTGAAAAGAAAATTTGACTTTCAAACACAAGAATGAGAAGAAGCATGAAAAAGTAAACAGCAAGGAGAAGTCACAAGGGACTTACCAAAGTTGATCTGTTTACATTCCTATATGGAAAGAAAATATTTGCAACTCCAGAAATTTTTCAGTATCTGGGTAGTTGGTGGTATTACACACACACATGCAAACACACGTTACACACACATGTACAGGTGTGCACACACACATATGCACATGCATGCACACACAGAGAGACTGAGCACAGAGTGTATTGAATAGGATGGAATCATATCTTAAAAGAAATCAAGGTAAATGGTGAGAGAGAAATGTAGTGGGAGGAGAGAGGGTGAAATGGAATGGGGTAAATTATCTCTCATACAAGAGGCAAGCAGGAGACTTCTTATTGGAGGGAAAAAGAGGAGAGCTGAAAAAAAAACATGAAGTTTACTCTCACCACATTCGACTAAAGGAAGGAATAAAATGCATACTCGTGGTATGAAAACCTATCTTACAATGCAGGAAAGTGGGGGAGAAGGAGATAAGCTGGGTGGGGGGATGATGGAAGGGAGGGTAATGGGAGGAGGGAGCAATTTGAAGTCAACACTCTTGGGGAGGGACAGGATCAAAAGAGATAATAGAAACAATGAGGATCAGGATAGTTTGGAGGGAAATATAGTTAGTCTTACACAACACGACTATTATGGAAGTCACTTGTAAAACTACACAGAGATGGCCTATATTGAATTGCCTGCCTTCCTGAACGGAATGGGTGGGGAGGACGGGATGGGGAGAAGTTGGAACTCAATGTTTTAGGAACAGCTGTTGAGTATTTTTCTTGCTACTGGGAAATAAGAAATACATGTATTGGGGGATAGAAAGTTATCTGACCCTACAGGACAAAAGAAAAGATGGGGTAAGGGAAGGGAGGGATGAAAGATGAGAGGGCAGATTGGTGATATGGGTAATTAGAATGCTCCGTGTATTGGGGACAGCGGAGAGGACAAATGGGGAGAAAAATTTTGGAACCCCAAATTTTGTGAAAATGAATGTAAAAGGTAAATAAATAAATTTATTTAAAAAAATCAAGGAAAACTTTCTATGAGTTAGTTTTCTCTCTCAAAATTTATTAATGCATTCTTTTTGAATATGTCACATTCCAATATACCCATTATTTATGTGTGCATATTTCTGTATGTGTATACATGAATGTATATATGTATACACACATATACATACATGCACATATACATTGTGTGTATATATATGCACCTATATGTATATGACACAAATATTTTACTGTCATTGAAACTGACAGTGAAACTTCTACTTTTGTAGTTTTCTACTATTTGTTAATTGAACGGAATTATGTTTCCTTTAAATTTTATGATATGGAAACCATATAATCTGGTGAATTAGACCTGAGTTTTGTCATCTCTGATATCACTCCTTCAATATTATTGTTTTTATCTCACACCATTTTTACTCCTTTGAAAGACATGGGGATGACTCGAAGTTGTTCAGTCAGCTTTGTACTTCCTAGTGCTGATAACGAACACGTTTCATTGGGTTAGTGTTACTAGTGTGCTTTAGAATCATTATGCTTGAAATTATTTAGTCTCTATCTCCCTCCTCCTCTCTCCCCTCTCTTCCCCCCTGCCCCATCCCTAGTCATCATTCTGTTTTCCTACCGCAAATCAAATTAAATCAATAGTTTTTTAATTATTTTTTTCTCACACAAATCAAAAAGAATACTTCTAAAATAACTACTATCTACCTTTTCAATTACAGAAGTGTAATATGGGCGTTTTATTTTACCAAAAAAAACAAACAAAAAAAATGCAAGTACAATTATACGCACAATTCTAAGAAAGGAAAAATAAAGAAATATTTACTCTGACCATTTTTCTTTAATTACTTTAGAATAAAAAATAACTAAAATATAGTAGCCACTACGTGATAAATGCCAAAATATTAATTACTGATGGAAAAATTCCCTTTCATATAAGAACTGCAGGAAAACAGACAACCATAGTTCGTCAGAAATAAGTTCTAGACTAACAACTTACACAATCTACCACAATGAACGCAAAACAGATGCATGCCTGATAATAAAAGATCAGGACATTAAAAAAGGAAGAAAACAAGATGTGATGCTTATCATAGCTGTAACTGGTATGGGGTGGGTGGTCACTACCAAATAAATTGTACAGGAAATCCCAAAACATAAAATTGATAATTTTTATTATATCAAATATTTTCCCACCAATAAATTTCATGAAACTAGATTAAAATAAAGTGTGGAATAGACAAAGATCTTTGCACATATTATTATCAATAAAAGTCTGATATCATATATATATATAAATATGTAGATATATAGATATATGACATATGTAGGACATTGACACAAATAGATAATATCAGGAATGAATACCCTTTGGATATACTTAATTTCTCTCCATAAACTCTATGATCCAGTGAAACTAGCATCTTTTTCCTTCCTCAGACAAGACATTGTATTTCCTGACACAATGCATTTTCACCTGCTGTCCCCCAGATTTGGTGAAACTTTTATCTTTTTTATCTTCATCACCATTTCTTGTCATCTATGGTTTTCTTCTAGGAGCTAAGTAGAACTGCTTTTACCCCAATTTCTGAAAGAGTACTTTTTCCTGATTCCCTTTAATACTGGTACCTTCCTTTTAACTTTAGCTACAGTTTATCCTATATCTATCATTTTTGTCTAGGTGGTTGCATTCAACGATTTCACAGAAATATAATTAAAATATTCATTGCCTAGAATAATAAAGAAAACCAACAAAAAAATGACTAAAAGGGAGTTGAACTCAGCAATTGAAACCCAATGAAGGTTCCAGAGAATGAAAAATGTATCAATTTTCTTCAATTGTGGGTCATGGAAGAGAAGCTAAGGGTCTGATGGGACAAGCCCCCCCCCCCGGAAACTATGAGATAAAGGCTAGATGTTTGCCCTGTGGGGCTTTGAAATACTCCTCTTTGGCCTCCGTGTTTGTAAGGAAAGGTTGAGGGACCAGACTCCCTTCATAACAGAAAGGTAGAGTACTGCTAACATTGAATATAGGGTTAAAGGTCATATGTGGTCAGTGTATTGGAAATGTTTGCTTTTTTCCCCTCTTGCGATAAGGTGGAATTTGATCTGCAGGGGAATGTTAAAATGAAAGACAGATAAAAAGATGCAGGGCATTGATAATTTTTTTTTTCTAATTGCTTCTGATTTTGGATGAAATGCAGGGATTGCCTAGCATCATGCCTCACAAACATGCCTCGTATTTTGTTATTGTTTTTTGTGGTCCTCCCTCTTTTCCCTTCCTCCTCCAGCTCATTTTGACAATAAAAGATATGATGGTATTCCAAAATTCAGGTAGACATTGATTTTTTAATTCTCATTTTTCTTTTTTCTTTTCTTTCTTTTCCTTAAAAAAACAGGTTTATAAGGAAAATAGGGATAATTATTCACCATCTCCCTCAAAACGTTGTGCCTTAGATTTCTTCCCAAGATCTGCTGTTATTTGCATCAGTTCATACAAATTTTCACGTTTCTCTGAATTGTTCACATTCACATTTTCTTATATTATTTCATTGATTTAATTACATTCATATAGTAATCCTTTCAGCTGTTCTAAAAAACTATTGGAGACGAATGTTTTCAGGTGTTTTCTATTACAGATAAGATAATTGAATCATAGAGGTTAAATGACTTGTTCATGGTCACAAAATTATTAAATGTGTAATGTGATGAATATTTTGGTACACATGGGGAATATCATTTTGTCTGTAACTGATTAAAATATAAATCTAGTTGTTTAATCATTGAATAAAAGGTCATGAAGGGTTTATTATCTTAAAACACCCCAATATCCTATTGTTTCTCAGAACAGTTCAAGTAATTCACAACTCTACCACCAATGAATTAATGTACTCATCTCCTCTCCAATATTACCTGTCTTTATTGCCATTTTTTAAACATCTGGGGTCACCTTGTTACTGAATTTTTAAATATAATTATTGCTAGTTGACATTTATTTTTTGTGAAAACTATTAGTTGTAACTTGTGACTAAATATCAAATAGGGACAATTATCCTTATCTTTTTTGTGTCAAATCCCCATGAGAATCAGATTTTTATCAGATATATGAGTCAACATTTCCTCATTCATATTTTTATTATTCTAAAAATTTATATTATTCATTCACTTATCTGTATGTATGTGTGTGTATCAGATATATGAGTCAACATTTCCTCATTCATATTTTTATTATTCTAAAAATTTATATTATTCATTCACTTATCTGTATGTATGTGTGTGTATACACATGTAAAATCAGCTATTTAATCATTTTTTTCTTTCTATGTTATTGGTAGCACATTCTTCTTTTACTTTTTTTCTCACAGTTATGGAAGATATAATATTTCATTCTCTTACAATATCTTTATGTGTGATTTTTTTATATTTAGTTCACATGTCCATTGAGAATTAATTATGGCATATGAGTCAGGATTTTGGTGCAAACTAATTTTCAGTTAAATAGCTTTCTGGGCTTTCCAGCAGCTCGTATTAGGTGGGGTAGAAGAAAAGGGAAGAAAGAGAGAGGGAGAAAGAGATGGAGGAAGGAAGTGAGGGAGAAAGAATGAGAATGAATTTGTAGTTTTAAAGGACACTAGACCATTTTGTCTATTAGCTTCTAGTTTTGCTTATCTAGTATATTGTATTGATGTTTTTGAAAATTTTTACCCAAGAGTATAGAAAATTATTTCTTCATAATAAAATTGAGACCTAATAATTCAAGACTTCTACACTCTAATGTGTTTCCCTGTTATTTTCCTTGCTATTCTTATACTTTTGTTCCTCAATATAAATTATATTTTTATTTTGGGTCAAATTCTATGAAGCAATACTTTAGTAATTTAATTTACAAAGTGTCAAAACTACAGATTGATTTAGGAAGTATTGTTGTGTTTTATTAGATTGGTGAAACATAGACATTGAATCTCTCTTCACTTATGTAGGTCTCCCATTATTTATATAAATGTTGTTTTGTAGATTTATAAATTCTGTCTGTTTCTTCATAGCTCAACACATATATTCTATTCATTTTGTAGGCATGAAATTTATTTTTCTGCTTTTTTCCTCTCCTAGCTCTTGTTAGTACTATTTATAAATGCGGATTGTAGTTATGGATATATATTTTTTTCACCCTGTTACTTTGTTGAAGCTAATTAGAAGTCTCAAGAGTGTTTGTTTGTGTTGTCTATTTTCAAGTGTTTCCCGAGTAAATCAACTCCTTATAAATATGTCTTAATACCCTTTATTTTTCTTCTCTTATTAGTAGATTCTTCTTATTTTGTCAAATAATAGTAGGATCAAAAACATCCTTATTTCTCTCCTGAAATCAGTGAATTATTCTTTCTGGTGTTTCTCCATGACTCATAATGCGTGTGCTTTCTCCACTTAAATATTTTGATTATTTTAAGGAAAAAGTTTTCCATTTCTAGGTTTTTTTCTTTTTTTGTGATGCTAATCTTTTATTATTTTACCATTTTAAAAATGCATTTTTGTGCAGATGTGCCAAAATGTCTTTGTGAAGTGTTAATATGAAAGTTGCACCAAGACTTTTGGGTCTTCTGTTTTTATCAGATTTGGTTGGTTGGCATAGAATAATATAATTGTTTCTTATACTATCATTCATTTGATGATGATCATGTTACCATTGGTTGTTCTAATGGTAAAAGCTAGTGTAGTAAAAAAGACTGGAAACATTTTTAGAAGACAAGTTGTTCACCTTCTGGTCCATCATATCATCATTTTATGACATGTTTTGCAACTCATATCTTAATACACGTATCTTCATATGACAGAGAAGCAACCACCTAGAAAGTTTACAGTAATGGGCTCTGCAAACATAATTATTATTGATAGAGTCATATGAGAAGAAAGGCACTCTGAGATGGTCTTTTCCCTGTCCTGTTAGAAAGAGAGTTCCCCAAGGCCAATGGGAAAGGCTAGAGAATACAGGAAACAAAGAAGAAGACTAAATCTCTTATGGGATGCATTAGAAATAAAACCTGAGAGTTGATGTGCGATTATTTAAGTAAGATAAAAGTACACCTCTTTTTTATTATTTATTTTATTTATTTATAAATGTTCTACAATCACTTCCTTAAAATTAAGATTTTAT
>CM053774.1:118477951-118513106 GCA_028658325.1 Potorous gilbertii | reverse complement strand
TATGTCGAACCTATACAGAATTGTATGCTGTCATGGGGAGGGAGGGGGGTAGGGGGGAAAGGTGTGGGGGTATAAAATCTTAATTTTAAGGAAGTGATTGCAGAACATTTATAAATAAAAAAATAAAAAAAAAGAATCAGTGATGAGATTTTGCTCTTTGTCTTTCCTTGCTGCCAAGGAAGCACTTTTTCCTTCCAGGGGTGGGAAATCTATGACCTCAAGGCCATAAATGACCCTCTAAGTCCTCAAGGATGGCCTTTTTACTGAGTCCAAATTTTACAGAACAAATCCTTTTATGAAGGGTATTTGTTCTATGAAGTTTGGATTCCGTCAAAGGGCCACCTTGAGTACCTAGAAGGCAACATGTGACCTCGAGTTTGCAGATTTCCCACCCCTGAAGGCTAATGCCATATGTCTTAAAGAACTTGAAGATCTACTGAAAAAGACAAAATCAAGCATGTTAATGGCATCATCACAGTCAAATAGCAGTTTCAGACCATAGTTCAAGACATATAATAGGCAACATATATACCAAGGGAATGCTGCAAGTATATGTGTATCATATAAATGAAAGAAAAGAAAATGCCCTTCTCTTTGTTGGCAAGGGAGAGATGACCTTTTATTTAGTTTTGAAGGAAGAATAAACAGCAGCAACAGAAGTATGACTGTGGGGAGATGATGGAGAGTATTCCAATACAGAAAATAAAGTAGTTTGTAGGAAAACATACCTGTGGATATTTTTTAAACTTTATCTACATGTTCCCTTTAGCTATAATAATTCTTAGAAGAACTCTCATGGTTTCTTCTTGGTAGATGCAATTAACACAACAGGCAAAATCCTACAATTTATGACAGCAATAAATACTAGTGACTTTATTTTCCCCAAAGTTTTTTTGATGCAGTTCATTTCACACTGCACAAATTAAAATTTCTGTGTGAATTAATATGGTTTTCAACAGCAAAGGTGATAAGTATTTGTGGTGTGGTCAAGGTAGCATCAATAGATATGCCATTTTCTGAAGTTAATGTGCTGCATAAAGAATAAGATTTTAAATTAAATTTAAAAATTGATATGTTCATTATATGGCAAATCTAGTAAATGTTTCAATATCCGTAAGTGAGATTGCCAGCAAGATAGATGAGAAGTCTCTTTCTTCAATCTTCTACCATAAAAAAGAATACTTTGTCAGATATTTTACATATATATATATATATATATATATATATACACACATATATGTATATATACACATATGTGCATGTATGTATAAATATGTATTTGTGTGTATAAATATGTATATGTATGTTTGTATGCATATGTCTCAACTCTACTATACATCACATAAAGTTGCTGACCTTAGCTTTCTTCTAATTTTTCCTATCTAGCAAAGGAAGAAAGTTGAAGAAGGAATTGAATGGGCTGAAAGAAAGTCTGGTCTGATTGACCGCTATTGCATACAGAACTACAGAATAGAGATGAGTAGCACTTTTGGGTTTGACGTAAAGAAAAGAGGGGAAGAAAATGAGAATTGATTCTTTCTCCTTTGCAGATTACTCAGGGCAGGCACCCAGGACTTCTAACATTCATATCATCTGGTGCAAAGGGAATAATACCATGAATCTCCCAATCTTTAAGGTCTGTGCATGACTGAAAGAGGAGGTACTGAAGAGTGAATGACAGTGATAAAAAAATACAAGGGAATAATTAACTTAAAAATCAAATAAAAATTGTAAACAAAATCTTAGTGTGCAAAGAGATAAAAGAAAAATGACTGTACCCCCAAAACTTGTGTTTAAATATCCTTTTTTGAAGAGCACCATGACATCAGAGAAATAATGATATGACTTTCACTTGACTTCGTTTTGAGTGAGGGAGGATTGTGCAAGGTCAACAGTCTCACTTTTCATCAGGATAACTGGAGGTGGCCTAGGATGTAATGGGAGACTGCGGTCTTTTAGGCTAAGGCCTTTTTAGGTACTCACTTATTTGTAGAGAAAATACATGATTGAGATGCAATGTTACCGGGAATGATAATATCAATGGATCGAAGCATATAGGTGAAAAATTGTCTCTGGTATTATCTTCTTTACCTATATAAGGTTGATTAGCTCTCCAGGGCACCCAGTTAGAACTTAGTAGCAATTGCAGAAATAATACCATTCTTACACTGGAAAAAATAATGCATCTCATGATAGTGAATTCTTTTCTCCAAAACATAGTCTGGTAATTGTGAGATCCACCTGATCCATAGGCAATAACACTGGATGCAGCAGATTCCAAAGCCTGCAACAAATTTTAGAACAGCTATTCTGATCTTTGGCTTATGTTCTCTTCTATCAGATCCTACTTTCTATGTAATCCTGTGAAAGAATCTTAAACTTTGGAGAAAGTAAAAAAAAAAGTTGTGAAGAGATAAATGACAGAAGGGTTTAAAAGATCAAAGAATGAGGGAGGATCCAAGATGGCTGAGAAGAAAGATACACTTATGCTAGCTCCAAAACCACAGCCTATAAAATATCTGTAAAGAAGAACTCCTAACAAATTCTGGAGCAGTGGAAGCCACAGAACAACAGAGTAGAGGAGATTTCTGTTCCAGAAAGACCCAAAAAACCCTCAACAAACGTCCATCAAGCACGGGACCAGAGCAGAACTCAGCCTTACCTTGACTGTGCAGCCCCGGGAGGAGCAGATCTGAGCAGGCTTCAAAAATGGAATCTCCAGTGGCTGCGGGGGTCCCTCCACCCACAGGAGCTGCAGGTCAGTGAGAGAGACTTCCAGGCTGGCTGGTAGGGGAGCGGGGTGTCTCCATAAATCAGGCACCCTTGGGAGGCAGCAGCAGAATCAGTGGTGTCCAGGGGCACCCACAGCAAGCAGGAGCTCAGCAGAAACTCCATTACAGAAGGTATCTGCATAAAGCCCCTGAGGGAACTGAGCCTGGGAGGCGGCCCTGCCCCAACCTAACAACTTGATTTAATTCTTACCCTGAATAGCATCCAGGCCACCCGCTGAAAGCTCTTAAACTCGGGAGCAGCGTTTGAACCTCAGACCTCAAGCACTAGCTGGGCAGATCTAGGCAGAGGTGGAGAGGAATCTCAGAAGTCAAGTAAATGGCTAGGAAAATGCCCAGAAAAGGGAAAAAAAATAAGACCATAGAAAGTTACTTTCTTGGTGAACAGATAAATGTTAGGTCCTTTTCTTTCTGAGGAGGAAGAACAATGCTTACCATCAGGGAAAGAAGCAGGAGTCAAGACCTCTGTATCCCAAACATCTGAAATAGATATCCAGAGGGCACAGGCCATGGAAGAGCTAAAAAGGATTTTGAAAATCAAGTTGGACAGCTGGAGGAAAAACTGGGAAGAGAAATGAGAGAGATGCAAGAAAAGCATGAAAAACGGGTCACTACCTTGCTAAACGAGACCCCAAAAAATGCTGAAGAAAATAACACCTTGAAAAATAGGCTAACTCAATTGGCAAAAGAGGGTCAAAATGCCAATGAGGAGAAGAATGCTTTCAAAAGCAGAATTAGCCAAATAGAAAAAGAAGTTCAAAAGCTCACTGAAGGAAATAGCTCTCTCAAAATTAGAATGGAACAGACGGAGGATAATGACTTTCTGAGAAACCAAGAAATCACAAAACAAAACCAAAAGAATTACAAAATGGACGAGAATGTGAAATATCTCATTGGAAAAACAACTGACCTGGAAAATAGATCCAGGAGAGACAATTTAAAAAGTATGCGACTATCTGTAAGCCATGATCAAAACAAGAGCCTAGACATCATCCTTCATGAAATTATCAAGGAAAATTGCCCTGATATTCTAGAACCAGGAGGCAAAATAAGTATTCAAGGAATCCACCGATCACTGCCTGAAAGAAATCCAAAAAGTGAAACTCCTAGGAATATTGTGGCCAAATTCTAGAGTTCCCAGGTCAAGGAGAAAATATTGCAAGAAGCTAGAAAGAAACAATTCCAGTATTGAGGAAATATAATCAGGATAACACAAGATCTAGCAGCTTCTACATTAAAGGATCGAAGGGCATGGAATAGGATATTCCAGAAGTCAAAGCATTCTTGATGAAAAAACCAGAGCTGAAAAGAAAACTTGACTTTCAGACACAAGAATGAAGTAAAGCATGAAAAAGTAAACAGTAACGAGAAATCATAAGGAACTTACTGAAGTTGAACATTCCTACATGGGAAGACAATATCTGTAAGTCTTGAAACTTTTCAGTGTCTGGGTAGTTGGGAGGATCACAGAAACACACACACACACACACACACACACACACACACACACACACACACATGCACGCACATACAGAGACAGAGAACAGAGAGTGAATTGAGTAGGAAGGGATCATATCTTTAAAAATCTTTAAAAAATGAAGTTAAGTGGTGAGAGAGAAATGTAGTGGGAGGAGAGAGGGAGAAATGGAATGGGGCAAATTATCTCTCACAGAAGAGGCAAGCAGGAGACTTTTTAGTGGAGGGGGGAAGAGGCAAGCTGAGAGAAAATCATGAAGTTTACTCTCATCACATTTGACCAAGGAAGGAATAAAATGCACACTTATTTTGGTATAAAAACCTATCTTACAATACAGGAAAGTGGGAGAAATGGGGATAAGCAGGGTGGGGGTATGATGGAAGGGAGGGCAATGGGAGGAGGGAGCAATTTAAAGTCAACACTCGGAGAGAGACAGGATCGAAAGACAGAATAGAAGCAATGGTGGGCAGGATAGGATGGAGGGAAATATAGTCAGTCTTACACAACACGACTATTATGGAAGTCATTTGCAAACCTACACAGATATGGCCTATATTGAATTGCCTGCCTTCCCACGGGAATGTATAGGGAGGGAGGGGTGAGGAGAAGTTGGAACTCAAAGTTTAATTAACAACCGTTGAATATTGTTCCTGCTACTAGGAAATAAGAAATACAGGTAATGGGGAATAGAAAGTTATCTGGTCCTATAGGACAAAGGAGAAGATGGGGTAAGTGAAGGGAGGGATGAAAGAAGAGAGGGCAGATTTGTGATATGGGTAATTATAATGCTCAGTATATTGGAGAGGTGGGAGGGGACGAATGGGGAGAAAATTTGGAACCCAAAATTTTGTGAAAATGAATGTAAAAAGTAAAATAAATTTTTAAAAAATCAACCAATGTACTAAAATGCATGGAAAATGTAGAAAGCCAATTCATAAGCTAATCACATAATTCTGCCATTTCTGATGATTTTCTTGGTCAGTTATATGTTATCTTCATGATATTATTTGGAGTTTTCTTGGCAAATATAGTGGAGTGGCTTGCCATTTCTTTCACCAGGACACTTTGCAGATGAAGAAACTGAGAAAAACAGGATTTACTTGCCCAGCATCACAAAGCCAGTGTGTAAGGTCAGATTTAAATTCGCTAAGATTAGTCTTCCTGATCCCAGGGCCAGCACCCTATCTACCCTTCCACCTACCTATCCCGTTTGCTATTTCTAAGTGTCCTCTAAAGGGAAAAACACTTGGGTTAAAATGGGAAGCTAGTTTGAAAATAAAGGACAAAGAAACAAGCAAAAAGGATTTGGCAAGAACTGAGGATTTCAATGAAATGATCCTTTCTATTTTGTAGATTAAGGCAGGAAAAAAATAAAAGAGAGGATGGTGCAGGAGTAACAGAGGCAAATTTGATAGAAAGATGAAATTCAAATTCAGTACTTGTCAAGTTTGAACTTCATGATGTAGACAGAGGAAAAAAAGAACAATTAAGGATAAGTATATAGCTCATGAAAAAAGAACATTGAGAAGACAATGGGGAGAAGAAAAATAATGTGGGTAAAAATGTCTTATAAAAGACTCTAGTAAAATGAGATTCCTAAACATACAGAGTTGAAAGGGAGTCGCTTCATTAGACTTTGACCCTCTGTTTGAAGGGCAGGAATGTGAAGTAAAGAATCTTCTCCAAGCTTATATTAGCATAAGGTTCAGGGATGAAGCCAAGACAGTGGAGTAAAAAGATGCACATACTCTAGCTCTTCTCCAACAGTCCATAAAATACATGTAAAAAATGACTCTAAACAAATTCTACAGGAGAAGAAGCCAAAAAAAGACAGAGTGAAAGAGATTTCCAGCCCAAGGTAGCCTGTAAAGCCAACAGGAGCATGGAACAGAGTGAAGCTCAAGGAGTCCAGCCAAACTTTCGTTGCATGGCACCAACAGAAACAGAACCAGAACAAGTCTCAGGGGTGGAATCCCCAGCAGCAGTGAAGGTTCTCAGATTCCTCAACCCAAAAATGCCAAAGACAGCTTCATATGTCAATGAGAAAATTTTTTCACCTTGGTGAGAAGGGAGGATGCCCCCCCACCCCCAGCCCTGGCCTCAGATGGTAGAGGAAGCAGTGGTGGCAGAGTCAGCAGTCGTGGTTCTAGCAGCAGCAACAGCTTCCATTTTTGGAGCCCTTGGCCTAAAGCCCTGGGGGAATTGAACTTCTGATCTGGGACTCAATCATGAGTGGTGGCCCAGGGGTGAAGAAGAGTGTTGAGAGGAGGCTCTGGAAATGGAATTCTACTTGCACATCCTGGGCAGAAAAGCTTTACTGGCTCCCAGACCATAGTGCAGGTGAGGAGAGGAGTACACTCCTCTCCCTTGACTGTGCCACCTTGGAGGAACTGAGAATTTACAGGTCCCCATAGTATATGCCCCTCACTTGACAACGGACTCAAAAGTCAAATAACTGACAGGGAAAATGTTCCAAAAAGGGGAAAAATAAGACCATAGAAGCTTACATTTTGGTGAACAGGTAATTTCATCCATCATTTAAGAGGAGGAAAAACAAGGCTTTCAAGCAGAGACCTCTAAAATGAATATGGAATGGTCTCAGTCCATGGAAGATCTCAAAAAGAATTTTGAAAATCAAGTAAGAGAGGTGGAGGAAAAATTGCAAAGAGAAATGAAAGTGATGCAAGAAAATTATGAAAAAAGTGAGTCAACAGCTTCCTAAAGGAGACCCAAAAATACTGAGGAAAATAACCCCTTTAAAAATAGGCTAACTCAATCGGAAAAAGAGGACCAAAAAGTCAATGAGGAGAAGAAGGCTTTAAAAAGCAGAATTAATTAAATGAAAAAGGAGGTTCAAAAGCTCACTGAAGAAAATAGTTCTTTACAGGTTAGAATGGACCAGATGAAAGCTAATGACTATATGAGAAACTAGGAAATTACAAAACAAAACCAAAAGAATGAAAAAATGGAACATAATATGAAATATCTCATTGAAAAAACAATTTATCTGGAAAGTAGATACAGGAGAAACAATTTTAAAATTATGGGACTTCCTGAAAATCATGATCAAAAAACAGTCTAGACATCATCTTTCATGAAATTGTCGAGGAATACTGCCCTGATATTCTAGAACCAGTGGGCAAAATGAATATTGAAAAAATCCACTGAACACCTCCTGAAAGAGATCCAAAAAGATAAATATCTAGGAATATTGTTTTTAAATTCCAGAGTTTCCAAGTGAAGGAGAAAATACTGGAAGCAGGCTTAAAGGAACAACCCTAATATTGGAGAAACCCAATCACATAACACAAGATCTAGCAGCTTCTACATTAAGGGATCAAAGAACTTGGAATATGATATTCCAGAAGACCAAGGAACTAGGATTAAAACCAAGAATCATCTACTCAGCAAAACTGAGCATCATACCTCAGGGGAAAAAATGGTCATTCAGTGAAATAGAGGACTTTCAAGCATTCTTGATGGAGAGAACAGAGTTAATAGAAAATTTGACTTTCAAACACAAGAGTCAAGAGAAGCATGAAAAGGTAAACAGGAAATAGTAATCATAAGGGATTTATGAACTGTTTACATTCCTACATGGGACAATCATATTTGTGACTCTTGAAGTATTTCTCAGTATTTGGGTAGTTGGAGGGAACACACACACACACACACACACACACACACACACAATGACAGAGAACGTAGAGTGAGTTGAATAGGAAGGGATCATATCTAACAAAATGAAATTAAGGTGTGAAAGAGGAATATATTGGGAGGAGACAGGGAGAAATGGAATAGGGCAAATTATCTCTCATAAAAGAGGCAAGAAATAGCTTTTTCAATGGAGGGGGTAAAGTGGACAGTGGGAGGGCAAAAAGTGAAGGTTCCTCTCATCACATTGGGCTTAAGAAAGGAATAATATGCACACTCAAGTTTTTATGAAAGTCTCTCTTACTCTACAGGAAAGTAGGTGAGAAAAGGATAAGCAGGGTTGGGGGATAATAGAAGAGACTGATAATGGGAGGAGGGAGCAATTCGAAAGCAACACTTTTGAGATGGACAAGGTCAAAAGAGAGAATAGAATAAATGATGGGCAGGATAGAATAGAGGAAAGTATAGTTGATCTTATACAACATGACTATTACGGAAGTCTTCTGCAAAACTACACACAAATAGTCTATAATGAATTGCTTGCCTTCTCAGTGGGGATGGATGGGGGAGGAGGAAGGGAGAGAAATTGGAATTCAACATTTTAGGAAGAAACATTGAGACCTGTTTTTCCACACAACTGGGAAATAAGAAATACAGGTAATTTGGTATAGAAATTTATCTTGCCCTGCAAGACAAAAGAGAAGATGGGGATAAGGAAAGGGAGGGGTGTGATAGAAGGGACGGCAGATTGGAGGAAAGAGTAATCAGAATGCATGGTGTTTTGGGGTGGGAGGAGAAGAGAGATGAGGAGAAAATTTGTAACTCAAAATTTTGTGGAAATGAATATTGAAAACTAAAACTAAATAAACAAATATTTAAAATAAAACAGAATGTTCAGAGGGATCATAGCCCAACCATTCTGCACCAGCTACACAACTTGGATTTCACTTCATCATCATCATGGCCTTGCCCCCAGGCACCTTCTCATGTTCCCTCCACTTTTTAAACTTTCTTTTTTATATTGTCTTCTCCCATTAGATTAGAAGCTCCTTGAAGAAAAGAATAGTCTTTTTTATCGTTTTTTTATATTGAGGGATTAAGACAATGTTTGACTGTGTGTTTAATAAGATTTTTTGAATAACGAGTGAAGATTTGAACTAGTTTGTTGTGTGTGAAAAAAGGTAAGATAATTGGTAGGATGGAGGACAAATAATTAAAAATAACTAAGGCAAATTAATAATTTATGTAAAATGAAAACATTGGTATAGGGTTATTTTTTTGCAATTCTTCATACTCCAAGAGGAGCAATGAAATAATGATGTTGTCGTTAAGGTAGAGTGTGTTTGATTGTGGTTGTTCAGTTCAATAGATGCTTGGAAGGCTCTGTAATAGGTCAGGCATGAATAATCTGTTTGAACATCTGGGACACACAGATTGGGTATAACTATTCTGTCTGAACTTTAGGATGCACAGGTTAGGCACAAATTATCTATTTGAACATTTGGGATGGAGTTGTGTCTACACTGCCTCATTTCACATTTCCTTTGTGCTACTGTGATTCTGATTTCTCTTAAAGCACAATGCCTTTTGGGTTGTGTGAGCACCACACTGGATGGTCCTGTGCCAGTGTCTTCCATGTCTCACAGTTGATACTAAAGTTTTCCAGAGAGACATTGAGAGCATCCTAATACTGCTTCTTCTGTCTTGCTTGTAAATATTTGTGTCATGAGAATTCTCAGTTAAATAATCTTTTGGGTAAGCATACTTTTCCATTTGAACTCCATGTCCAGCCTATCAGGGATGCCCTTTCTTCAGCAGTTGAACATATCGCAGTTGTGCTCCAAAGATACTGGACAGTGGTATAGGGTAGACATACTGGAGTGGAGGAGATAGAAATCATCTATGGAAGTATGTTAGTTTCACAGTATTAATTCCAGGTACAAAGTACTGACTTAGAGTAGCAAGAGAATAAGAAAAAAATGAAAGAAATGGAGGAAAAAAAAGATTTACTATTTTACACTTGAATGTGAATGGATTAATCAATCTAATAAAACAAAAGAGGACTAAACAGTTAACAAGAGACAGCGTAATACTTTCCTGCATATAATAAACACTTATAAAAAATAAAGATAATGAAAGCTGAACAAAAGTTGACCATGTATTAGGTAAATGCAAGAAACTTAGAAGTTATAATCATGCTGAGGATGCAAATTTTTTTTAAAAAATCATAAAAACAGAAGATATAATATGGGAAAGATATTTTGCTTGATCTAGCCATATGGAAGGAACAAATATTTAACACTGTGGAGCTTTTACAAATACATTTACTTCAAAATGGATATTCACAAATATACAAACATACTTACCCCCAATGCATGGGATGCATAATCCCTCTGTCCCTGGCACAATCTCAGTCTCTGCTGAAAGGAAGGAAATTAGGTTTATACTTTAGGTCGATTTTCTTAGAGCACATTACAAGTTCCAAGTCCATAAACACTGCTTCAGGTCAAGTCCCAGGGAGGTTGACTTCTCAGAGTTTCTCTTCTAGGGAGGCTGGCTTCATTATCCCACCTGAAATCCTAGCTCCCAGGTCAGTGTGAATTAAACTCTGACACCTGAAACCGAGGACAAACAATATAGAAAAGAAATAAATACCTCCCAGACCTGCTTCTTGGAGCTGGGATGAAAAAAAAGTGGCAAGGCAAGCCCTTCCACTATCACTAGATCAGCTTACAGTATTGAGCTGGGTGAAGCAGGTAGGAATCACCAACAGAACCCAGTCCATAAGAAGGTGAGAAAGGAAACAATTACCCAAGTCTCACCATTTTTACAAAGGCAAGCAGATAGTCAAGGACGTTATCCTCACACTTGTGGGAGGGTATCAACTGACTCCATATTAGGCAAACTAGAATACAAATACAATTTTAAATATGTAAGCAGCAAATAGCATACTATCTAAATTCACTGAGAAAAAGTTCTGATTAGTAGGGAAGGAAGCATATATTTATGTAAAAGCAATATTTGGTGACACTTAGTATGTTAAGTGGCAGAACAAATAGAGCACTGGACCTGGAGTGAGGAAGATTTACCTTCCTGAGTTCAAATCTAGCCTCATTCACTTATTAACTCTGTGACCCTGGTCAAGTCACTTAACCCTATTGACTTTAATTTCCTCACTTTGTAAAATGAGCTGGAGAAGGAAAAAGCAAACCACTCTTAGGGTCAAGAAAACCCCAAAAGGCATCATGAAGAGTTAGACATGATGGAAAAACAACTACTCAGCAGTATTTCACTCTCAGATTTAAGTGATTCTAACAGGTTGATTAATCATTTTGGTTATGAAATTACAGAATATAAATAATATGTAACAGAGATAAAGAGATTTTAGATCATGATCCTTTTAGATTTTGCAGTTGTAGGCTATAATCTATGCCTCTTCAGGCTTTGAAAGAGTTACTTGTATCCTATAAAAGACACCACTCAAAAATCTGGCACTGGAATAACCTTGCATTTCACTACTTCTGTCATCTGATATTTGCATTTTTCAATTTCATCCATTGGATTGAGAAGGATTGAGTTGATCAGAGGTCCCTCACCACCCCCCCCAATCTCACTCACCCTACAGATTTATATTAAGGTGGTATTTATGATAGAAAAGCTATCCCCCTTGTTTTCAGAGATGCAGGCACACATAATCCAAGGAAAATTTAAATACACACACACATACATAAATGTGTACATAGACACATACACATAAACACACACCATTCGTATCACATTCCTGTACTTTATAAAGAAGGGGAAATCTTTCTTTTCATACCATGTACACATACATGTACACACATACAAAAACCATTCATATCACAATCTTATAATTTATAGAAAAAAGGGAGGTCTTTCTTTTCCTACTGCACACTCCAAATTTAGTAAACATGTCATTTCAGATGATGGTGAGGAACTGAGAGGGGATTTGAAGAGTCAAACACACAGGAGTCCCACTTTAACTATAGTGGGGAAAGTTCAGTCTGCTAGAGACAGTTGAACAACAGATGTTTCTGTTCATTTTAAGCTACAACAGATGACATAACAATCAGAAACTTCATTTCTGTTGGTTAGGAATGGCCCAAAAAGGAAACGCTCATTTGCCTCTTCATTTGAGAATACCCTAGTAAGTCATAGGGAGCAACTAAGTAGTGTAGCAGATAGAGCACCACTGCAGGAGTCAAGAGGACCTGAGTTCAAATCTCAACTCAGACACTTAACACTCACTAGATGTGTGACCTTGGGCAAGTCATTTAACCCCAATTGCCTCCTGGGTCATCTGCAGTCATCCTGATGAATATCTGGCTCTGGAGGGGAAGTGAAACCAGTGACCTGCACAGTCCTCCCTCACTGAAAACAAAGTCAAGTGCAAGTCATGTCATAATTTCTCTGATGGCATGATCTTCTTTGGCAACGAAGGACAAACACACAAGCAAGTCAAAATAGAATCTGTGTTGCTATCTAATTCCTTAGCTCTATGTTACATAGTAGGGAGTTCTTCATAACTTCCTCTCCTCACTCAATTATCAATGTGCCATTCAATAAGTGTCTATTTAATATCTACCACATGCCAATCTATAGGCTATGTCCTAGAGAGCCAAGTGCAACAATTATTATTGTACTCAAGAAAATTACATGTTATTGGGTGGATACGATATGTACAATATGTACATACACACACTAAATGTCAAACACTTGCTCAAACTAACTTTTAAAATCTTTTAAAAGAGGTAGCAATTAAGCATATCCTTTAAGGAAATAAGCTGTAGAAGGTATAAGTGAAGCTGTAAAAGGTATAAGTGAAGCTGTAGAAGGTATAAGTGAAGTGAGAGAACATTCTAGGCATAGGGGATAGTTTGTGCAGATGGAAGGGGCCTAGAAATACCATGGCATGTGGTGGTGGGGAAAGAAAGACCCTTCAAAATTTTAAACCTGAGTCTTTAAATATCACTTTTTTAAGCAGAAGAGGAAACTGAGGAACAAATGATCTAAACGGTTTATCCAAGTTCCACACAATTATTGATAGAACCAGTCATGTCACTGAACTTTCAGTGCCTTGGAGGGAGTGCTTCTTTGTAGGACAGTAAGATAAAAAAACACAAACCAACTAGAGTTTTATTTTGTAAACTAAATTCTTATGTGCAAAAGTAAAAAAAAATATACTCATACATATACACATAGACAGCACAATATAATGCATATATGTATGCACATATACACACATACATATATACATAGACCCATATAGACATATATGTATATATTGTATATTTTTGCATATATATGTTTATATATGTATATATACTTACATGGATTCACAATTGATATTGTGACCCACAAAGAGGGGCAGCATGAAGAATTCAATAGAAGACAGGCCTTGGAGTTAGGATGATTTGGGTTCTAGTACCCTTTCTGAAAGATACTGGCCATGTCACCACAGCCAACCCATTTAACCTCTTAAAACAAGTAACAGTGTGGATTTCATCAGTGGAGAATTCCACAAGGGAATTTTCACATCTGTGAATGAAATCACAGGTCCAGACCCAAAGTGAAAATTGTGCATACTCTTCTTGATCATTGAGTCCCAAATCCATTAGAGCTATTTTCTTGAAAAATGTGATCAATTAAAAGAAGAAATCAATGAAAATTTCATAAGCAATAATATTCTTCACAAACTCGACTCATCCCTTTAATTCATCTTGTACTATTTTAATCGTTTTTAAAGTGCCTATATGCACATTTGTTGCTGCTTCAACCAATTCATGAAAACATATTATTTCTGAGATGAAACATGATGTTTCCCTCAAAGAAAAGAACCCATTTCAAGGGAATAAACAGCTAGCCAATTGCCTTATACATTTAAATAAACAGGAGAGTCAGAAATTTTATTCGTTTCTCTACATCTTCGAAAAACTGAATGTGCTACATTTTAGTACAATTGGGAGGGGATGGGTTATGGAAAGGAGAAAAATAAAGAGAGGCATGGAGTCAAGAATACTCAATATGTTTATGATGTCTCCATCATTCCTCTTTGAGAGTCAGTGCAGAGTAGAGAATTAAACATTGGTGAATAGGAAAAACTCTTGGTTTTCTTCCTACATATCTGACAACTCCCTTTCAGTCTTTATGGGATCTTCATCTAGGAAGCGTTCACTAAACATGGGTGTAGAGCAAAACTTTCTCCTGGGCTCTCTTCCATTCCTTTTCTGTTTACCTGGGTGATCTCATCAATTACCATGGATTCAATTGTCATTGCTATTCTGATGATTTTCATATCTCCTTAGAGTCCTAATCCCTCTTATGGCCTCCATTCTCATATCCTCTTAGACATATTAAACCAGATTTCCTGTGGACTTTGGAAATTCAGCATATCCTCCCGCATGCTCCCTCTCTGTTCAGAGCACCATCATCCAAACATCCATGCTTCTAACTAAGGTATTGTTTTTGACTTCTCTCTATCTCCCTCCATATTTAATCTAATATCAAATTCCCTCAATTCTACCTTTGTTACATCTCTTAAATGGCAGCTGGGTGACACAATGAATATAGTGAGTGGCCTGGAGTCAGGAAGACTAATGTTCTGGATTCAACTCTGGTTTCAGACACTTAATAGCTGTGCGACCCTTGGCAAACCACTTAATGCTGTTTACCTCAGTTTCCCCATATGCAAAATTAGTTGAAAAAGGAAATGGCAAACCATTCCAGTATCTTGGCCAAAGAAACTCAAACAAAACTTGAATTTTTTTTCAGGGTGCTTGTAATATTTTCTTAGTAACCTGGGACCACTGAAATTAGGCTATAATGTTCCTAGGAGAATTCCTTTGGGCTATCGTCAGGAGATGATCAGTGCATTCTTTCAATTTCTATTTTACCATCTAGTTCTAAAATATCAAGGAAATTTGCCTTGGTAATTTCTTGAAAGATCATGTCTAAGTTATTTTTATGATGGTTTTTAAGTAGTCCAATGATTTTTCAATTGTCTTTCCTGGATCTATTTTTCAGGTCAGTTGTTTTTCCAAAAAGATAATTCATATTGTCTTCTATTTTTCAATTGTTTTGTTTTTGTTTTATAATGATGTGATTTCACATTAAATCTTTAGCTTCCATTTGATGTATTCTAAATTTGAAGGAATTATTACATTCAGCCAGCTTCTGGGCCTACTTTTCCATTCTGCCAATTCTGCTTTTTAAAGCATTCTTCTTCTCATTGGATTTTTGGACCTCTTTTACCATTTGGGTTAGTCTATATTTAGAGGTATTACTTTCATCAGCATTTTTTCACGTGTCCTTTGGTAAGCTATTGACTTGTTTTTCATAATTTTCTTGTATCATTTACATTTGTGTTCCCAATTTTTGCTCTACTTCTGTTATCTGATTTTCAAAATGCTTTTTCAACTCCTCTGTGATCTGAGACCATTTCCTATTTTTATGAGACGTGTTGGATATAGGAGCTGGAACTTGGCTTTCTTCCTTCAGTTGAATGCTTTTATCTTCCTTGTCATAAGAAAATACCATTTCACCAAGAAAGTGACCTTCTATAGTCTTATTTTCCCATTAGGGTCATTTTCCAACCAATTACTTGACCTCTGAGCTCCTTGTTAAGAGGAGGGCACACTGCCCCAAGTTTCAGGGCCTTTCTGCAGCTGCTTTCAGAGATATTACTAGGAACCTATAAATTCTCTCCTCCTCCAAACTGATATGTTCAGAGAGGTGTTCACTCCTTTCTTCCTGCCCTGCATTCTCATCTGTGAGCAACCACAAGCACTATTTTCTGCTCTGGTTCTTCAAGGAGTAGGATTCCACCTCCACAAGCACTACCAGCTCTGGCATGCAGTGCTCCTGCTTACCCCAAGACTGCCAACCAGGAATGTGATGCAGATCAGCTACTCAATTTCCCCACTGTCTGTAGGCCAAGAGTACTAGAAGCAGCCAGCAGCTGCAGTAGTAACTGCCATCACCCTGGGGCTGGAAGTGGACCACATTCCTCTCTCACCCAGGTGAGAGAGCTTTCCTACTGACCTTTGAAGGTGTCTTTGACCTTGTGGGTTAAGAAGTCTGGAAACCCCATTTCAGTGATTCAGTGCCCTGATACCTGTTCCAACCTCATCTGTGCTGTCATGGTTCATCCTGTGCTAAGCTCTTCTCTGAACTCGGTGCAACAAACCCCTCCTGTCAACCTTCAGGTTGGAAAATCTGCTTCACTCTGTCATTTTGTTTCTTCTGTTGCTCCAGAATTTGTTTAGAGGCATTTTACAGGTATTTTGAGGGATTCAGGTGGAGAGATCTGGCAAGTCTCTGCTTCTACTCCATGATCTTGACTACCCTTTTCCCACAGGCTCTTTTAAAAGAACGTATTTCCCATTCATACCTCAAACTTATTTGAGATGAGAACCACTGACTAGATTACCTTCAGGAAGTCACATTTTTGAAAAGTATCCTAAGTTTCATATGTAATCAAAGACATATCCTTTTATTAAAAAAAATCTACTAGTGTATTGCTCCATGACATGTACAAAAGAGCACACTGTTTCTGATAAACTAAAAGTGAGAATTATAGAGAGCATAGTAGAGAAGCTCATGCAGCTGCAACCTCCAGCCAAGGAGGAACTTAGAAGAATAACCATGGTAAAGGATATTGTGAAGGAATTATTTGATTGGGAGGTACTCTGGAGGTATGGCAAGATGACAGATGGGTAAGCAGAGCTTTCTGTTGGCATCCTCATAAAGTCAGAAGGAGGTGAAGAGGAGCATGAGCTGTTTTAGTAGGCTCCCTGTGGTGAACTTGTCAGAGAAAACAGACAGTAATCACACAGTATAGGTGTGATGGGTTACAATTTATATTATTAGGGAGAATGCTTGAATGGATGAGATCACAGAGTATTTTAACATGCAAAAATGAAATTACTAATTGGCTATTAGAGAAATGCCCAGGACTACTCTTAAATCAGAAATCATCTTTGGAGAAAATCACTGGAGTTGGGGAAAGTAAGTTCTAATGTGACTAAATGGACACATTATTTTGATGTATGTTTACTAGAGCACATTCAGTTGTAGTATGAATGGAATTGAGATGGGATTCCCCTGCCATTTTGGGGGACAGACATGATCAGTGTTAAAGGACTTGGCAAGGAAATTAATTTCTTTCTCTCCATGACATCAATGGAGAGATCCCACCAATGAGCCATAATGAGTATTATACTTGTAGTTTAGTCATATCTGACACTTCATGATATTAGGGTTTTTTTGTCAAAGATACTGAAGTGGTTTGACATTGCTTCTTCCATCTCATTTTACAAATGAGAAAACTGAGGCAAACAGAGTTAAGTGATTTACCCAGGGTCACACAGCTAATAAATGTCTGAGGCTTGATTCTAACTCAGGTGTTTTGGACTTCAGACCCCATGCTCTATCCACTGCACTACCTTGCCACTGTCGTGCCACCTAGCCCAACTAGCACATCCCAGTTAGTAGAACTTACAACAACTGACTCCACTCTGTGTCCTTCCCTCTTTCTCTTTCTGTCTCTCTCTATCTCTGTGTGTGTGTCTTCTTCATCATCATCAAGTGGGCAATATTATGTATCTGTCTCTTGGCATTCTAAAGAAGATCCTTCATCTATCTTATGGCAGTGAGTAGCAACAGAAAAATAAAACAAAAAAAATGAGGTGACTCTTTTCAGAGAAGAAAACCCAGACAGGATGATGAATCAAGCAACACGATTACTTGCCAAAAGACACAAACCTTAAGGGAGACATGTGGACAGCACAGAATTGAGGTGAAGGTGAAAAGGCAGTTTAGCAGTTCCACTAAGTGCTTCATGTTTCCATGTTTTAAGTATCAAGCTCCCAGGAGAATATCACAGCAGTTACAGGTTTCTGTTTCATGTTTTAAGTCTTTCAATGCACATTTATGAGTCCTTTGTGTTTTGAGCTTTTCTTTTGTATGAAAGAAATAAATACTTGATGTCTACCTGATCTACTCTGGATTCATTGTGTATGTACTATATTTTTAGAAGGAATCAGTTAATCCCTTTTGAGGAGTCCCTAAGACATGAGTAAATAGAAGATTTAAATGATTTTTCCCTAAAGACCTGGTTCAAGGATGTGAAGAGTCAGAGATAAAGAAAAATGACCCAGTCCTTCTCTTTAGAATCCAGGTTCTTTTAGGACTGAACTTGATACATAAACAGGACCAGAACTGTGGGACCCCTCATTGTTATGCCAAGTCACCCTTGTATAGCAGCAAATTTGTTGTTAGAGACAAATTAGCCAAGTTGTGTTTTCTTTTTTCTTTCCTATATATTTACTACTAATGTACTATAGCAACATCAACAAGGTTCAGTGTTGACCTACATGAGTCATGGTCTAATGTCCTCAGACGGGTAATCTTAAATAACTGTTTATAAATATGGAAAAATCTATGAAAACAGTCAACTCTCCAAACACAAAGATAAAGGAACAAAATAAAACAAAATACCGGATACAACCAGATTTATTCTACACAATTATTGAAAAACTATTATTTGGATAACATTAGAGACACGTGAAGTAGCAGAGTTATTGGAAAGAACATTTACTCTGTAATTTGGAAGCGTGTACAAAGGGCAATGAAACTGTGTATACCCTTTGATCTACCAATACTCTACTACGATTGTATACCAACAGAAACATAAAAAATGGAAAAGGACCCACATATGAAAAATATTTATAACAGCTCTTTTGGTGGCAGCAAAGAATTGGAAATCAAGGGGATGCCCAACAACTGAAGAATGACAGGACGATTTGTGGTACATGAATATAAAATAATACTATTCTGCTATAAGAAATAATGACCAAGATTACTGCAGAAAATCTACAAAGCAGATTTACAATGCAGTGATGCAGAGTGAAGTGAACAGAACCAGGAGAACATTGTACACAGTAACAGTAAAATTATGGGATGATCAACTCCGATTGAGTTAACTCTTTTCCACAATACAATGAACCAAGACAAGTTCAAAAGACTCGTGATGGAAAATGCTATCCACATCCAGAATAAAAAAAAAGAAAAGAAATGATGAGGTCTGAATGCAGATCAAACATGTTATTTTCATTTTCTTTAATTGTTTTTCCCATTTTCCTTTCTATTTACTCTTTCACAACATAACTAATATGGAAATATGCTTTACATAATTGCGCATATATTATACATATCAAATTGCTTGCATCTTAGGGGAGGCATAGGGGAGGGACAAAAATTGTAGCACACATATACACATATGTACACATATAATACATATGTATGTATACACAGATCCCTTTATTTCTTCATTCAAGTATGATAAAATGTCCTTATAATCCCAGGCTTTTGTTTCTAACATTAAGTATAAAGCAGAATAAGATCCATCTCAACTCTCTTTGAATTGCTAATACATTCCCCCTCCCCCAATTCTACATTTACTTCCCCTTGTACCTGTTGCTCCTTCCTAGTAAAAGTTAAAGCTTCTTGAAGACAAAGAATTAATTTAAGGTTTTATCTCCAACACCTAACAGAGAGCCTGTGGTATAGTAGGTGGTAATTTCCTTTTTAAATGCAAGACTTGTCTGCGGGAACTGAAAGCATCCATTGTAGGTTCCTCTCTCCCCTCTCCAACACACACACACACACACACAGACACACACACACACACACACACACACACACACCATGGTTGTATGAAAATATGTGTATTCTTGAAAAAATATAATGTAGTTGAGAAAAAATACTCTATTAGAGGAATGAGAGGGAAGATTATTAGATATTATCACTTTTTTATTTTTATGGAATTGACAAAGTTCTAGAAAAGGGATTCCATGGAACTCTTTAGAACTTATTTCTTACTATTCAATTCACTTCAAGTAATACCTATGGAGTGCCTACTATGTGACAAGCACAGTGCTAAGTGCTAGAGATTCAAATAACTAAAAGACTGTTCCTGTCCTCAAGGAGCTTATAAATTAATAGAGGAAAACAATACCTAAAAGGAAACTGAAAAGCAATGGGGAGATAGAGAATATTGGGAGGGCAAATAAACATGAGTGATTTTGGGGTACTTGGGCATGCTGTTCTACAGAGTACAAACTTCACTGAGTTATTGGTGGAAAGTCAAAAGTTCACTGGAAAATTCTTAAAATTTTGAGCTCTGTAAAAAAAATGAAAATAATAGTAAATTTTGATGTATCACTTAAAGAAATGGATCTTTTTTATATTTTAAAATTTGAATTAAATGCACATCATTTGGGAATAAACTTTGAAAGCAAGACTATATCCCCTTACTGAGGGTTTAAAATGCAGCAAATGGTTTTCTTTGGTCTAAAGTCTGAGTGAACATGATGCAGAATCAAAAGAGTTCAGAATTCATGGTATTTTATGGTGTAGTGACTAGGGCAGAAGACTTCTAGTCTAGAAAACTAAGGGTCAAATCCTGCCTCATAATCCTCCCACATCTATATACTGTACAAGACATGGATTTTTTTCTTTCTTACTTATAAAATGACAAAGACGCACTCTAAGGTACTTTGCAACTCTAAACCTGTGATCCTATGTCTTGTCTGGGCTTCCTTTTTATGTATTCTACATTTCCCTAAAGAAACAATACTTAGTTTTCTACATTAGCCTAAAGATTGAGAGGTGGTGCTTTATTAATATGTGATTTTATTTATTTTTTCTCAAAGATATGTAAACCAAAATATGCAGCATGCATTTTGTTTAAATTTTTATTTCCAAATTCTCTCCCTTTCGTAACTCTCCTTAGGCAGGGAAGTACGTCAATATTGATTACTCTTGTGCAGTAATGCAATATATTTTGTATTGGTCATCATGCAAAAGAAAATTCAGACTGAGAAAAATCATGAGATAATAAAAATGAGAAGCTAAAAAAATTATGACTGAATTCACATTCAGCCTTTTTTTCTTCCTTTGAAGGTGGATAGCTTTTTCATCATGTCTTTTGGAATTACATTGGATCCTTGCTTTGCTAAGGATAGCTAACTCATTCAGAGTTGATCAGTGTACAATATTGCTTTTATTGTGTACAATATTTTCCTGGTTCTGCTTATTTCACTTGGAATCAGTTCATGCAAATTTTCTCAGTTTTTTTCTTAAATGATCTTTTTTTTCAAAGCAATTTTTTCTTAAAGCATCCTGCTGTTGATTTATTATAGCACAATAATATTCTATCACAATCATATATATTACAAATTGCCCAGCCATTTCCCAATTGATGGACATCCCCTCAATTTGAAATTCTTCGTCAACAAACACACACACACACACACACAAAGTTGCTTTAAATATTTTTGGTTTTGATCTGAGATCTAGTAGTGGTATTCATGGATCAAAGGGTGTGAACAGTTCTATAACCCTTTCAGAATAATTTCAAATTACTCTCCAGAATCGTTGGGTCACTTCACAATTCCACCAACAGTCCATTACATGCCAATTTTCCTACATCTCTTTTAATATTTGTCATTTTTCTTTTCTGTCATATTATCCAATCTGATAGGCATGAAATGGTACCTCAGAGCTGTTTTGAATTTGCAGTTCTCTAAGTAATGGTGATTTAGAGAGTTTTTTCATATGGCTACAGATTGCTTTGATTTCTTCTTCTAAAAACTACCTGTTCATGTATTTTGTCTAGGTCAATTGGTGAATGATTTGCATTAGTATACATTTGACTCAGTTTCCCCGACATTTGAGAAATAAAAAATTCATCAGAGAAATTTTCTCCAAAAATCTTCCCCAGTCTTGTGGTTTCCTTTTAACTTCTCTGCATTGGTTTAACTTGTACAAAAACCTTTTAATTTAATGTAATCAAAATTATTCTCTTTCTTGTTTCATTATAATTTCTTCCTCATACACATATCTGATTGGTAAAATATTCCATGCTCCCTAATTTGCTTATGATATTATCCTTCATGTCTAAATTATGTACTTATTTTTATCTTATCTCAGTAGAAAACTAAGATGTTGTACTATGACTAGATTTTACTAAACTACTTTCTGATTTTCCCATCATTTTTTTTTTCAAATAGTGTTTTCTTTCCTCCAAATTTGAATCTTTAAATTTATCAAACATTGGGTTACTATGGCCATTCATTGCTGTATCTTGTGTACCCAATCTACTCCTCTGATTCACTACTCTGTTTCATAGACAATGCTAGATTGTTTCGATGAATACTGTGTAATAATACAATTTGAGATATGATATAACCCAGGCTATCTTCCTGTACATTTATACACAGATTCCCTTGATATTCTTGACCTTTTTCTTCCAGATTTTCCAAAATTTACATTTTTCGAAATTTCCAAAATTCTTTCAAATGTTGTTATTATGTTTTCTAGCTTTAAGATTATTTTTGAGGGGTCAACAATCACTATAATCAAGCATATGTATTCATTCCCTTAGATCAGGGGAAAATGTCAGCATCCTGAATTTCTGAGAAAATATAGAGAAATTAAAGACTAACAGACAGGCTTCTAAACTCTCTGACAAACATCACACATCTATGGATAACTGTCTGATCACACTTAAATAGTTACCAAAAAGGGAAGCACCAACATCTGAGTTTTCAAACCGGGGGCTACTTTAACAGCTTCCCAGAGTCTTATCAGGCCAGACAAACACTTCTAGTCAGTAACACCCAAAGTAAAATCTCATTTCAGAGAACTTAAATATTTTTAAAGCCAGAGGACTTCACAACCCTTAGGAACCAGTGCTTCATTAACAAAAGGTGTGAGGCTTCCTACAAATCTTCCCAGGCCCATTAATTTGTGGGGGATATTTTCCCATTTAAAAGCAAATTTATATTAATAATAAGCAAAATTGAATTATCAATACATGAGCACCTCTATCTCCTTTTAGGAAAAGCTAGATTTCTATACCCCATTGCCCATATATCTTATTTCCAACTTGCATGTAAAAAAAAATTTTAACATTCATTTGTGAAACTTTTGAGTTCCAAATTCTCTCCTTTCCTTCCTCCCTACCCATCCCCACTGAGAAGGCAAGCAATTCAATATAGGTTATACATGCGAAGTTATGCAAGTCACTTCCATAACAGTCATATTGTGAAACACTAATTATATTTTTGTCCATCCTATCCTGATTCCCATTTATTCTATTCTGTCTTTGAACCCTAACATTCCTCAAAAGTGTTTACTACTAAATTCCTCCTCCTTCCATTTGCCTTCCGTTCAATCATCTCCCATTTATTATCTCCATACCCTTTGCTTTCCTGTAGTGTAAGATAGTTTTTATATCAAATTGAGTGCACATGATAAGTTTCATTCTATCTCTCACACCTTTCCCCTCCACTTAAAAAGGTTTCTTTTTGCCTCTTTTATGTGGGAGATAATTTGCCTTGTTCTATTTCCCCCTTTCTCGCCCCAATACACTCCTCTCTCATTCCTTAATTTTATTTGTTTACATATCATCCCTTCCTATTCGACCCACCCTGTGCCCTCTGTCTATATGTATGTAATTCCTCCAACTACCCTAATGACGAAAAAAATCTCAAGAGTTACAAATAGGATCTTTTCATGTAGAAATATACACAGTTAAGCTTTAGTATGTCCCTTATGATTTCTCTTTCCTGTTTACCTTTTCATGCTTCTCTTGATTCTTGTGTTTGAAAGTCAAATTTTCTATTCAGCTCTGATCTTTTCATCAAGAATGCTTGAGAGTCCTCTATTTCACTGAGTGATTATTCCCCCCCCCCCCGAAGTATTATACTCAGTTTTTCTGGGGAGGTAATTCTTGCTTTTAATCCTAGATCTTTTGATCTCTAGAATATCAGATTCCAAGCCCTTCAATCCTTTAATGTAGAAGCTGCTAGATCTTATGTTACCCTGATTGTATTTCCACAGTACACGGATTGTTTCTTTCTGACTGCTTGCAGTATTTTCTCCTTGGTCTGAGAGTTCTGGAATTTGGCTACAATATTCCTAGGAGTTTTCCTTTTGAGATCTCTTGCAGGAGATGATTGATGAATTCTTTCAATATCTATTTTACCCTATGATTCTAGAATATCTTGGTAGTTTTCCTTGTTAATTTATTGAAAGATAATGTGTAGGCTCCCTTTTGTCATCATTGCTTTCAAGTAGTCCAATAATTTTCAAATTGACTCTCCTGGATCTATTTTCCAGTTCAGTTGTTTTTCCAATGAGATATTTCACATTGCCTGCTATTTTTTTTATTCATTTGACTTGTTTTATACTTTCTTGATTTTTCATAAAATCATTAGCTTCCATCTGCTCCATTCTAAGTATTAAGGAATTAGTGACTTCAGTGAGCTTTTGGACTTCCTTTTTTAGCTGGCCAATTCTGCTTTTTAAGTCATTCTTTTCCTTATTGGCTTTTTGGATCTCTTTTTCCATTTTCCATTAGTCTATTTTTTTAAGTTGCTATTTTGTTCAGCAATTTTTTGGGTCTCCTTTAGCCAGCAATTGATTTATTTTTCATGATTTTACTGCATCATTCTCATTTCTCTTCCCAGTTTTTGCTCTACTTCTCTTACATGATTTTCAAAATCCTTTTTGAGCTCTTCCATGGCCTGAGACCAATTCCTATTTCTCTTGGAACCTTTGGATGTAGAAGCTTTGATTTTTGTGGTCTTCTGTTTGGATATTTTGGTCTTGCTTGTCATCAAAGTATGATTCCATAGTATGATTATTTTTCCAGTTGTTGCTCATTTTCCCAGCTATTTATTTAACTTTTGAGCTCTTTGTCAAGGTAGTTCTCTCTTTCCAGTGGGAGTGTACTGTCAGGTGCTTGGTCCTCCCATTCCCAATATATGAGCCTAGACATACAGAAACAGTCACTGCTCTTGCCTCTGCTCATGTTGCTGCTGCAGCTCCTTCTCCATGGCTCCTCCACCTCTCAACCCCTCTGGGGCTGGGACCAGACCACTTTCCTCTTTCACACGGCTTCCATTGATTTTTTCCACTGAACTTGCAATGTGTCCTCAGTGTTTTGGGGTCATGAAGTCTGGTAACTGATACAGGTGCCAGAGATTTAGTCCCCCCCCCCCCAAGGCCTGATCAGGTCCTGTTTATGCCGGTGCAACTCACACTGGATGGCACTGTGCTCCCAATGCAGCGTGACAGACACTCCCCCACCAAGTCCAGTTTGTCTTGGGCTTGAGATTTGCTTTACCCCATATTATATGGGTTCTGTAGCTCCAGAATTTGTTCAGTCACCTTTAGAGGAATTTGGCTGAGTTTAGGGGAAGAGTTCTAGCAAGTCCTTGCTGTTACTAAGATATTTGGCTCCACATCCTTAAGATTATTTTGTTTTCTGGAGGATACATGGTGTCTCATAAAATAAATTAATTAATTTAGGCAGAATTGGAAATTTTATAATCTTAACTTGGTCTCCCCCTGAACAATTGATATTTCTCCAAATATATAGGTTTGACTTTAGTTGTGGGAAAAGCGTTTTGCAACAAGGAACATATAATTTCCGGTGCTGTATTGTTAGATAGATTCTCAAGCAATTTATATTGTCTATAGTTATTAAGTGGACATTTCTCTCTTGCTGCTGGACTTTTTTGGCAAAACATAGAAATTTTGATGATTCATGTGGATTACTTTTATGTCCTGATGAAGTTGTTAATAATTTCAACTAGCTTTTTAGGTGATTCTCAAGATTCTCCAAGTAAAATATCGTTGACAAAAAGTGATAAATTTTTTTCCTCATGTCTATCTTATACTGTTTATTATTTTCTTGTCTTATTGTTGAAGCTATCATTTCTAGAGTAATTGAATATTATTGATGATAATGGACATCTTTGGTGCACTCCTGATCTTATTGGAAAAGCTTCTAGTTTATCCCCATTATGGATAATATTTACTCTTGGTTTTAGATAAATATTACTTATCATTATAAGAAAGAGTCCATTTCTTTCTATGCTTTCTAGTGTTGTAGTATTGTATTGTGTCAAAAGCTTTTTCTTCATCTAATGAGATAATCATATTACTTTTGTTAGTTTTGTTAGTGACATGGTGAATTATGCTGATAGTTTTCCTGATATTGAGGCAGCTCTACATTTATGGTATAAATTCTACCTGGTCATAATGTATGATCTCTGTGACATATTGTTGCAATCTCCCTGCTTGTGTATGTGTTTTTTAAATTTTTACTGGTATTCATCAGGGAAATTTATCCACAGTTTTTTTTCTCTGTTTTTGTTCTTCCTCTTTTAGGTAGCAGCACCATTTTTGTGCTGTGAAAGGAATTTTTAGAACTTCATATTTTCTTGTTTTTTCAACTAGTTTATTCAATACTCAAATTAATTGTTCTTTAACTGCTTGGTAAAATTGTGAATTTATATTGTCCTGAGTATTTCTCCTTAAGTAGCTCTATTATTTGTTCATTTTTTCTAACATAAGTTATTTAAGTATTCTATTTCCTCTTCAATTAACTGGATACACACACATACATATATGCATACATACACACACATATATATTTCCATCGATTGTCCAGATGTATTGGCATGTAATTTGGAAAAAAAATAATTCCTAATAATTCTTTAATTCATCTTCATTTGGTAGTAAATTCATTCTTTTCGTTTTTAATACTAGTAATTCAGTTTTCTTCTTTCTTTTTTAAAATCAAATAAGTCAATGATTTATCTATTGTATTCATTCATTTTTCATAAAACCTGCTTCTAATTTTATTGATTTCTTCAATAGTTTTCTTAGTTCCAGTTTTATTAATCTCTGATTCAATCTCCATTTGGTGAGTTTTACTTCTTATGGAGTTCTTTTCTTCAGCAATATTTAATTCTGTTTTCATTTTGCCAGTTTTGCTTTTTAAATTTTTCTTCTGTTTAAGGGATTCTTGTATCTCTTTTATTTGGAGACTTGGAGTTTTCATCTCTTCTGAAATGCGCAACCTTTCTGCTTTTTGGTCAACTCTACTTTTGTAGGTATTATTTTCTTCAGTGTTTCTTCATGCCTCTTTTACCAAGGTGTTGAGTTTCTTTTCACAATCCTATGCACCATTCTCATTCTTTGCAATCTTTCCTCTACCTCTCTTATTTGAAATTTAGAATAATTTTTGAGACTCACAAGAATTCTTGTTGGGTTTATATACAATTCACATTTTTATTCTGAGGCTCTGCTTGTAGCTACTTTGACGTTCCTGTTTTGTTGTCGGTTTATGACTTGATTTTTCCTATCACTATAATAACCTGTTGTAACCAGGTACTTTTACTGTTATTCTTTATTCTTCCAGCCTATTTCTTGATATTTAACTTCTTGTTTTATTTGAGTTGTGTTCCTGGGGTGGATGAAGCACTGCCCTAAGCTTCAGGCTTTTCTTGCTACTCTCAGTGATATTTGGTGATTCCAGTGATGTCTGATTTAAAACAAAATAGTGTGACCACTGCTTTCCTGGATGGAACTTTGGTCTAACCCAAAAGGTATCTTGTTCACCTGCAGCCACCAGCACTAGCACTCCTCCTGGCCCTGAGATTGTAACCAGATCCCCTGCTTATTTTGCAGTCATAATTGCTACTGTTCTAATTGCATCTTAAAATTGAGGCTAATGCCCTACTTCTCTGTCAGTGACCACAAGCACTCTTCTCGGACCTGGAACTGTGACCAGAGCCCCTATTACCTTATAGCTGCAAATGTCATCACTGCCTCTAACCCTGGGACTGTGATCAGGGAATATAAATGGGCCATGCAACATGGTCCTGAACCCAGTGCCAAAAAAAGTCTTCTGAAATTTCCTTCCGACCAGTTTTCTACTCCTCCCATCCCAGATCATGGGCTGAAAGTTCCTGAAGCTGTCTTCCAATGGAGACACTCCCAAGACTTATATTTTGTTCTACTTTCTAGGCTCGATTACAATCCCATTAGGATATACTTTTCCTGCCGGTCTCCTAAATTGTCAAAGAATGGAAAAGCATTTCACAAGACCTTTTTTTCGACCACTCCAGAATTTTATTTGAAGCATAATTTTAAAGGTGTTTGGAAAACGTAGGTGAGTTCAATAAGATTTTTGTCTACTTTACTATCTTTCCTCTCCCCACTGAAATGATCCCTCAGTGCTCCTTTTTTATAAATACAAATCATTGATTGAAAGGGAAAAGAAAATGAAAACCTTCAGTTTCCAAATTATTTATCTGTTCCTATTTGATATTAAAAAAAAAAAACCTTTCCCAGTTTTCCCAGAAGCACAAAAAGTCTAGTAGGATAGAACTCAGTTGATTCTGTAGTCCATAAAACAATCGCTTAGCTAGCTTCTTCCACGCTGCCAAATTTCAGCATCATTAAAGCTCTATCTAACTGTCTGAGAATGCTTGAGATATAACATGATTCTGGGTATCTTACGACAACATCGTGATGTCATCTTTGGCAATGGATAACACCTGCATATTTACAGTACCGAATTCAGTGCATGCTCTTTTCTCTCTTCCTCAACAACTGTGCAGAGAATACAAATGTGCTATCATGAGTTAAACTAATGGGATCTACACTTACATAAAGAGAATACTTGCACGTAGGATCAAGGAGAAAATAATCCCAATGTATTCTGGCATTTTTAAAACACTTCTGAGTGTTGTGCTAAGTACGGGACATCAATTAAGAAAGTCATTGATGAGGTGGAAAGTGTCCAGATTTGAGCTAGCAGAATGGCAAAGGATGTTAAATTCTGCAATCAGTTAACAAGCCTTAAGAACCTATTGTCATATTACTCAAGCATTGGGGATAAAAAAGGAAAAACAATATTACAAGAATCTCTGCCTTCAAGTAGGTCATATTCTAAAGAGGGAGTATGTGTGTATGCGCATATATGTTCATTGCTGATATATGTAAGGACAAAAATACATATATGAATGCCTACATATGCATACATACGTAAAAACATACACACATTTATAACTGCATGACTTCCTGACAAAGAAGTGATAAACTCAAGATGCACAATAGGATGTAAGTTTTTGGACAGGTTCAACGTGAGAAATTTTTTCTTGAGTCTGTATTTATAACAAGGATTTTATTTCTGTTTTTTTCTCAATGTTGGTGGTGGGAGAGAAAAACTATGTTTCTTTACTTGCAAAATAATTGAAAAATAAAAATCAATGCAATGCAATTCTGTGTGGGACAAAAATAGTAAAAACTATGCAATTAGGAATAATCTTGTAAGGAAGTTTGAGCTAGAGCCAATGTTTTGAAGGAAACTAGAGATTTTAAAAGGCAGTGAAATGAGGGAGTGCATTCCAGGCAAAAGGGAGAGCCAGAAAAAAGATTGAAATAGGGGATGGAGTGGCATGCATGAGAAACAGAGACAAGGATAGTCAAGTTGAATCACAAAGTGTGAGAAAGAACTTAATGGGCAATAATGATAGAAAGTTCAGTTACATCAAGATTGTGAGAGCTTTTTAAATGCCAAATGAAGAAGTTTCCATTTGATCCAGGCAGCAAGACATTGCTGCAAAATCACCTTAACAGAGGAATGATATGGTCAGATTTATGATTTGGGAAAATCACTTTTTTGCTTCTGTAGAAGATGAATTGGAGAGGGGGGAGACTTGGAGCAAGAAAACTAAACATAAATCTATTGCAATCGTTTGGGTGAGAGATGATGAGAACTCAATCTAAAATGGTGCTTGTGTGAATAAAGATATGAAAAATACTCTAAAAATAAAACCACCAAGTGTTGTCAACTGATTGAAAGAGATTAAGTTTGCACACTGAGGCTAAATTCAGAATTGTGAACCTCAGGACCTGGAAGGACAGTAGAGCCCTTGATAATAAAATGAGAATTAAAAAAATAGTGGGTTTGGAATATGAGTTCTGATTTGGATATGTTGCATCAGACATATATACCCAGCATTCAATTTAATATGTTTTATTGCAACCAGGTTACAAGGATTTGGAGTTCATAAGAAAAAATAACAAAAGCTTTATGTATCGATTGATCAATTGATTCATTTATTGATCTATCAATGGATCAATCAGCCTATAAAACTATAAACTATAAACATTGCTCCCAAGGGCCAACTGTATGGGCCTTTCTCTTCATCAGTCAGTGGAGATTGTTTACTCGGTTCCAAATGACTTCGTGAATGGCAAATGGAAGTGTTAAGGGCTAGAGAGAAGAGATGTACTGGCTTGCTATTTTTTATGTGTAAACACTGTAAAACTGGCATTTGGTGGGAAGGGAATGAAGCCTTGGATACTTATCTTGGGACACTCATTCTTTTCCTTTAAGGCTTAGTGGTAAGAAGTATATTTTGAATCTATCTAAAAATTATTTTTCCTCAATTAATAATCTTTAAAGAAAAATAGGAAAATTCTAGCCCGCATCTTCCACTTCCTTCTCCAGAGGAGACTGATTCCAACCAGAAGAGGATGCAGAAAGCTCAGGCTAGAGGCCAACCATTCTGCTCTCCTCAAAGAAGCAGCGTTTTGGTTTAGAACACACAGTAAATACACATGTACATACACACATACATATATGTATAAATTTATGTGTATATATACACATATATATGTATACAAACGTGTATTTACATAAAACACACACTACATAAACATACACACCTATATGCAAGGCAATTATATATATGTGTGTATGCAAATTTATATATATGTATGCAGGCACATACACACATATACATATATATGCATATATGTAGATGGTGTATATGTGTGTGCATATATATATATGCTATGTTATATTATTTACATTTATTGTATATAATTTACTTATCATCCCTCGAGTCTCTTAATCTTCCTTAGTCATTTTTGTTTTATTATTTCCTGCTCAAAGATCATTCTTATTGAAAAGGAAGAAGAAGTAACACAGGAATGCAGCAGTTCTGCTTTTCCTCTATAATATCATATTATCCATAATATCATCACACTAACCTGCTATGGTGATCCTATCCTTTCTTTTAATCAAAGCAATGTATGTGTAAGTCTACATAAGTTTAATTCAAAATTATCTTGTTGCCTCTGCCAAGGAGAATGATCTTTCGACTAGACAGGGTAGAAAAAAAACAGTGCAGACTAGAGGAATAGTGAGTTATATAACCTGGTAGGTCTTAAATTTTGTTCATCCTGTAAAATTATTTATGCTATTGATATCTGTTATATTTCACAGCAATGAAAATAACCATCATTAAACAAAATCATTGCCTCAGTATAAGAAAAATGGTATACTAGGTTATAGTCCATTTATATAAGGTCCTAAATAACACAAGTAGAATGACATTTAAGCATACAAAATGCTAGGTATCCGCTGAAAGAATTTAGATAGTGCCATGGTCTTCAGTTGAAACAGCCTGGGTTTTGTTGAGGAAGAGTGAAATAAAGCAAACTATTTCAAGACAAGGAGAATAGTTTTCTGACACTTATGACATATTGTTAATATTACTATAATTAGAGAAATACAGTAATGAAAACAAAATGTACCCTTTGGTGTTGGGATAGAATCAAATTAAATGTTTATCTTGAAATTTTATCATGAGATGATCACACAATCTGGGTGGAATAACTCCATGATAACTTCCTGAAAATCAATCAGTAAATTTCCAGGAATCTACACTTTAGGATAAAAAAAAGGTGACAATGACCATATTTTTAATAGGAAAGGAACCAAGAGTTAAATCTCATTAAAAGAAATGAATTCATGGGGGCGGAGTCAAGATGGCGGAGTGAGAGCAACGACTCACCTAAGCTCTCTGACAAACTCCTTTAGGTACCTCCGAAAGGAGAATCTGACCAAAGTTTGGAGGTGCGGAATCCAGTGGGAGACAGAAGGTGACAATTTTGGAGCTCACGTTAGACTGGAGGATCCACGGGAAAGGTCTGTTCCATGGGGGTGAGCCCACAGTGCATAGCGCAGCGTTCCTGACACAGGGGAGCAGAAGGGACCCGAGAAACCTGAGCTGAGGGCAGAACCAGAGGAGCGGCACCGAGGGTGGGAGACAAGCCGAACCCAGTCAGTGAGAGCCGCAGAGAGCCAGATATCAGCGCAGCAGCTCCTGAGACCTTCAGTCCAAAGATCGAACTTCAGTAAGTCACCTACTTGAACTTCCGGGAACCAGGATGGCGGAGTGATCAGCAAAAGCTCTCTCCTGCCCCCTTGATGACCGTGAAAGAAATGAATTCATAATAGAAGGTCACTAAATGTGAGTTTATAGAGAACTCACATAGTGGTCCGAAGAAGTGATACAATGACACTCTCAAGTTCTGTCTCAAGAACTTTGGATTTGATTGTGCAACATGGGAGACACTGGCACAGGAGTGCTCTGCATATTGTGCCTACATCAGAAAGAGTTCTGTGCTTTATGAGCAAAGTAAATTGAGACAACCAAAGTGAACAAGGGACATGCAAATTTGAAGTATCCACCCAAAAAATTCATATGGACTATCTGTTCCCAACCTGTAACAGAGCATTCTGAGCTCGATTGGTCTGATCAACCACAGTGAGATACACTGAAATTTCACTTCATCTTGGTGGTGTCATTTTGATCCTCTTTGAAAATGAAGGACAAAAACCTAGTTCAGTCTCTATTCATTTGGTACTTATCAATCTGTGTACAAACAATCTCTGTTTCTTCCAGAATCTTTTCCTGTTTTCCTGATTTTGATATCGAATAGTGATATATCTATGTATCCACGTGGTTTGCACACATGAAAGAGCCTAATGACCCTCAAAAACTCTTCTTCAGGTGGAAGTTCAGCTAAGGAGGGATTAGCTTCAACCTGAGATAAAGGCAGTGGCCTCAGCATTGATTGGTGATGGTCCATTAAGAACACTTCAGAAGTGTTTCACCCGTCTGTCTAGGATCATGTCCTTATCACTAATCAATGTGGATCCATCAGCACTGAGTAGCTGTAATTTACCACAGGTTTTTGGTTCATCAATAGCTTTCAAGGAATCATAATATTTATTTGGATGGTTACTATCTGTATAAAACTGAATTTTCTTTCTGAGCCAGGAATCCTGCATCTCTCTAAACTTTGCATATACTCTGCTTTTGATGGAATGAAATGCTGCCTTCTTAGAGGTGGATGAAGCATCCTTCTTGTATGTCCTGCAGAATCCTCATTTATCATTTAGCAGCTTCTGAATTTCCCCATCCTTTTCATCAGAGCAGACTTAGAGTTTGTGACTATTCTGACTCAGACGAGCAAATGCAATGCTCTACAGCAAATATCTGAAAGCTGCCCACTCCTTTTCTGCTCCATTGATTGTATTCTAGCTGAGATTTACCAGGTAGGGGAACCATTGCTCATATGAAAACTGACTGAACAAAGAGGCAGAGCAAAGATGTTGGAATAGAAAGAAGGACCTGTAGAAGCTCTCCCCCCATGGCCAATAAAATACCTGTAAAAATGGCTCTAAAGAAATTCTAGAACAGTAGAAGCCACAATACGACAGCATAAAAGATTTCCAGCCCAAAGCAGACTGGAAGGCCAACAGGAAAGGTCTATTTACTCATGGGCTTGGAGCACAGCCCAGACCAGCCTTTTCCATGTGTCACTGCAGAGATAGGACCACAGCAGTCTTCAGGGAACCACCACAGCAGCTGTCATTCCCACATTCCTCAACTCGCAAATGCCAAAGACCCTTTTGAAGGTCAGTGAGAAAACTCTTTCATCTCAGTAAGAGGGGAGCAGCATCCAACCATAGTTCTGGACCTAGAGGGAGGCAGCAACACGGTCCATTTTTGGAGCCCTTGGCCTTAATACCCTGGGGAAATTGAGACAATGACCTGAATCT
The DNA here is from genome assembly GCA_028658325.1 of Potorous gilbertii. Taxonomy (NCBI): domain Eukaryota; kingdom Metazoa; phylum Chordata; class Mammalia; order Diprotodontia; family Potoroidae; genus Potorous; species Potorous gilbertii. The sequence goes on along the minus strand of CM053774.1, from coordinate 118,479,376 downwards.
GAGACCCAAGTAGCGGCACTGGGATCAGGAAGAGCACTACCATGGTAGAGCTGAGGGTGGTGGTGGAGAGGCAATTCTACTCACAGATTCTGGGCAGAAAAGTTTTTTTTTTAAATATAAATTAATCTATTTGACTTTTTACATTGATTTCCACAAAATTTGGGGTTCCAAATTTTCTCCTTATTGGTCCACTCCCCCACCCCAATACATCGAGCATTCTAATTTCCCCTATCACCAATATACCTTCTCTTCTATCATCCCTCCCTTCTCTTGTCTCCATCTTCTCTTTAGTCCTGTAGGGCCAGATAACTTTCTGTTCCCCATTACCTGTATTTCTTATTTCCTAGTAGCAAGAATAATACTCAACAATTGTTCATAAAACGTTGAGTTCCAACTTCTCCCATTCCTTTCTCCCCACTCATTCCCTTAGGAAGGCAGGCAATTCAACATAAGCCATATCTGTGTAGTTTTGCAAATAACTTCCATAAGAGTCGTATTGTGTAAGAATAACTATATGTCCTTCCTTCCTATGCTGCCCCCCATTGCTTCTATTCTCTCTTCTGATCGTGTCCCTCCCCGAGTGTTGACTTCAAATTGCTCCCTCCTCCCATTACCCTCCCTTCCATCGTCCCACCCCACCCTGTTTATCTCCTTCTCCCCCACTTTCCTGTATTGTAAGAGAGGTTTTCATACCAAAATGAGTGTGCATTTTATTCCTTCCTTTAGTCAAATGTGATGAGAGTAAACTTCATGCGTTTTTCCTCAACTTTCCTCTTTTCCCATCTACTAAAATGTCTCCTGCTTGCCTCTTCTATGAGAGATAATTTACCCCATTCCATTTTACCCTCTCTCTTCCCACTACATTTTTCTCTCACCGTTTACCTTGATTTCTTTTAAGATATGATCCCATCCTATTCAATTCACTCTGTGCTCTCTGTCTCTGTATATGTGCATGTGTGTGTGTGTGTGTGTGTGTGTGTGTATGTGTGTGTGTGTGTAATCCCACAAACTACCCAGATATTGAAAAGTTTCAGGATTTACAACTATTGTCTTTCCATGTAGGGATGTAAACAGTTCAAATTTGGTAAGTCCCTTATGATTTCTCTTTGCTGTTTACTTTTTCAGGATCCTTCTCATTCTTGTGTTTGAAAGTGAAATTTTCTTTTTAGCTCTGGTCTTTTCATCAAGAATGCTTGAAAGTCCTCTATTTCATTGAATGACCATTTTTTCCCCTGAAGTATTATACTCAGTTTTGGTGGGTAGGTGATTCTTGGTTTTAGACCTAGTTCCTTTGACTTCTGGAATATCCTATTCCACACCCTTTGATCCCTTAATGTAGAATCTGCTAGAGCTTTTGTTATCCTGATTGTATTTCCACAATACTGGAATTGTTTCTTTCTAGCTGCTTGCAATATTTTCTCCTTG
>CM053774.1:118447509-118477451 GCA_028658325.1 Potorous gilbertii | reverse complement strand
AGATTCAAATGCTGCTCCCCAGCCTCAGGGCTTTTGGCAGCAGGCCTGACTGCTCTTCAATGGGGGCTTATCTGCTGGTTCTCAGGTGGGGGCAGGGCCGCCTCTCAGGCTCAGTTCCCTCAGGGGGTTTATACAGAGATCCTTTGTAGTGGAGCTGGGGTGGAGCTCCAGCCTGCTCTGGGAGTCTCTGGCTGAGCTGCCTCTGCCTCTGGCCGAGCTGCCTCAGCCTCTGCCGCAGTGGCCGCTTCCCAGGGGGTCCGAGTCCGGAGATCCCCTGCTCCCCTCTCAGCCCGTCTGTCTCACTGACCTGTGCGTCTGTGGGTGGAGGGACCTTCGCAGCCGCCGGACATCCAGGTCCCTGACGCCTGCTGGGCTCTGCTCGCTCCTCTCAGTGCCGAGTGGCTGGGCAGAGCTCTGCGGCCCGGGCCGGGGGGGGGGAGGGGAGCGCTCGGCAGGGCAGGACTCCGCTCGCGTCTGGGGCACCCCTGCGGTCGGTTTTTCAGTGCTCTCTGCAACGGAAATATCCTTCACTGTGTTGCTGCGCAGCCTCCACTGTTCCAGACCTTGTCAGGAGTTCCCCCTATAGGAAATCTATGGCCTGTGAGTTCGGACCTAGCATAGGTGAGTCTTTCTACTCTGCCATCTTGGCTCCGCCCCCCGAGTTAGCGTATTTTAAAGGTATTACTTCCTTCAGCATTTTTTTGTGTCTCATTTAGCAAACTATTGACTTGCTTTTCATGACTTACTTGCATCTTTCTCATTTCTCTTCCCAATTTTTCCTCCACCCCTCTTACTTGATTTTCAAAATCCTTTTTGAGCTCTTCCATACTTGAAACAACTGCATATTTATTTTGGAGGTTTTGAATGCAGAAGCCTTGAGTTCTATGTCTTCCTATGGTAAGCATTGTTCCTCCTTATCCAAAAGGATGGAAGAAAACACCTGTTCACCAAGAAAGTAACCTTCTATAGTCTTATTTTTTCTCTTTTTTTGTTCATTTTCCCAGGTAGTTACTTGACTTTTGAGTCCTTTTTAAGATGGGGGTATACTCTCGGGATCTGTAAGTTCTCAGTTCCTCCAAGGTGGCACAATCAAGGGAGAGGAGTTTATTCCTCTCTGGGCCTGTGCTCTGGACTGGGAGCTACCAAAGCTTTTCTGTCAAGGATCAGCAAGTAAAATTCCCTTTTCTGAGCTTCCACCAGCTCCACCACCCTAGCTAGCACTCTTCCTCATTCCAGGGCAGCCACTCAGGGTTGACACCCTGATCAGTGGCTCAACTTCCCCCAGGGCTTTAGGATGAAGGTTCCAAAAATGGATGCTGCTGCTGTGGTCACAGCTGCTACCACTGCTGCCACAGCCACTGCCTGAGCTTTGGGCTAGGGGAGGACCCTGCTCCCTTCTCATGCAGATGAAAGAGCTTTCTCATTGACCTTTGAAGGTGTCTTTGGCATTTGTGGGTTGACGGATCTGAGAACCACAATTGTTGCTTGGGATTCTGCCCCTGAGGCCTGTTTTGGTGTGCTGAGAGGCCAAGGCTGGGCTGGGTTCTGTGGACCCTGGTCTGCTCTACAATCCGTAAAATAGACCTTTCCTATAGGCCTTCCAGGCTGCCTTGTGATGGAAATATCTTTCTTTTTGTCGTTTTGTGGCTTCTGCTGCTCTAGAATTTCTTAAGAGTCATTTTTACAGGTGTTTTAAGGGCTGTGGCGGAAGTGCTAGAGTGAGTGCATCTTTCTACTCCACCGTCTTCATTCTGCCCCCTGCTTCTCAGTGTTGCCTCTAGCAGCTATCTCCCCTACCACTTTTCAACTCCCTTTTATGTGATTCTCCAATTACAGTGTAAGTTCAGTGAGGCCAGGAATTGCCCTTTGTTTTGCTTATATTTTATGTTTTATTGTAATTATGCATATATGTACATGTGTATGTGTTTCTGTATTTTATATTTGCTTCTTTATTATATGCCAAGTTATTGACAAAGTTTCTGGCATATACTGACTTATATCTACTCATCTATATATCCATCTAACTATCTATCATCTAGCTATCTAGACAAATCCTAAATATTGTATATTAAAGCTCTCTTGTACTAGATTGTAATCTTTAAGGTCATTGTTTTCATTGTATCCACCCTAGAACCTAGCACCAAGCTTTGAATACAGTGCATTAATGCTTCAAAACAACATAATTTCAAAATATGTATGACCTCATCCAGTTTGGAGTTGCTTCCTTCAGTGCTGATCAAATTTACACCAGGTCTTGTTATACAATGTGATTTTCATCTCTTTTCTTCCACAAAACTCAATGCCTTGGAAATACTAAATACTAGCATATGTATACCCAGTTCTACCTTGATTTCACTATTGGTATTTCAATGTATCTGTAGTGTCATTGATCCAACTATTCCCAGCATTGGTGGAAATCTCATTTTATTCCATTTTATCCATCTATTCATTCATTCTCTTCTGCAATTCTTGCACATGTTCTCCTATGCATACTATTCTACTTAGGATCCATCCAACATCACAGAAGCCTCCATCTAGGTTTTATTTCACTTCATGCATACCAAGTCAAATTAATGATCATTTATCCCACATAAGAAGGATTGTGAAATATTCTGAGGATTCAAAGAAATCTGCTCTCAATTTGTTCACAGTCTAATGGAGAAGACAAGAAATAAGTGACTGTATACAAACAAGATACACAAGACATAAAGTTGGAGACAGTCTTAGAGGGATGGTACTTGCCATTTAGGGCAATCAGAGAAGATTCTTGCAGAAGTAAAATTTTACCAAAACAACACTCAGGATTTCCATAAGTTATCTCTCATTTGTACCATATTCATTCCATCTAGCTTTCCTAGTCATTGTGGTTATTCAGTTCTTTCAGTTCTATCTCACTTCTCATGACTCCTTTTGGGATTCTTTTGGGAAAAATACTGGAGTGGCTCACTGTTTCCTTCTCAAACTCATTTTTCTACAAATTCATTTTTCTCAGTGATATTCCTTTGTCATTGAGTTATTCTTGACAGTATTAAAAAATAAATTTCTTTAGCACTTTTTAGTCTCCTACCACAGTGGTTTTCATAGATTGTTGTGTTACAATATGCACAATAAATTGGGAGAGCATTTTCATTAAAACAGAGTTTTTACATGACTTGGACTCATTGAAACAATACACATTTCCAAATAGAATGCAGTCTACTTTCTTCCTCCTATTAGTTCTGGACTTCGCTCATTGTGTGTCTGCTTTGCCTGTCACAGATGTACATATGGACTAAGTTGATGTAGTCATGCTTGCCATGATCTTAATAAGGATCATTTTATAAAAATATCATTATAATAGCCCAAATTTCCATTGTATGTTAAAGTTAGCAAAATCCTTTCTTCATAATTCTATATAGCATTTAGGGAAAGAATTATTATTATAATGTAACTAGTATGTGTCTGAGAAAGATCCAGAACCCAAGTCTTCCTGATTTCAACACTGATTACTTTGCCAGTATGCTAAGCTACCTTTTAGGTGGACAAAAACCCACTGAGGCTGGTAAAAAGAAGAATGGTACCCTTTTAAAAATAAATGTAACAAGAATGAACTATACAGTAGCTAAAAGATTACAAAGTTGGCTTTCAGTGAGGGGATTACGTCTATAACCAGGAAACAAATATTACTCTGGGACAGTTTGATGAAGTATGTAACTGCCTGTGAATGACAAGAACCAGATAATATAGAGAGTCTCAAAAGTATAAAACCTCACTCAGCTATGTTAGGAACTTCTTGTGTATAGTGGATGAATGTTAAATAGAGGAGTCATCACACAGGGCAAAATCAACTGAAGACAATCAGAGCAAATTTATTGAAATGCAGATCAATGGTACAAGTGAAGGAGGTCACAGCATTCTGACATGTGTGCATAACTATGAGTAGACAACCAGAAAGGTGGAATTACTTTCTATTACTATTGAGGAATAAATGGCCACATACAGGCTCTGTGTACCTGGGAGGAGAATTCAGATTTTCTACTTAAGCAGCTGAGGGTCACAAGACCAGTTATGGGAAGAGGCCTTAGGGTCAGAGAAGGAGTTCACTCTAGGCCTTGCAAATCCTGAATTTCATCAGTAATTTATTATGGATCTTTTACCACCTGAAATCACATGACCTCATATGGAGATGACAGTATGAACTGAGGATTTGGATTGCAACGCTGCTGGACGGTGCAGCAAAAAGGACATTGTGTTCTACTTATTTTATGATAGACATTTGGGGAAAATACTTTTATAGTCTCTGGAAGGATTTGGCCTTGGAGAACTGAGTGAGAGAAAAACTACCCCATGTTGTAGGCCAGGACACTGGTGAAAATAGGAGGTGTGATTTAACCCCTATAAACACCAACACCACACAACTGGGACCGTTGGAAACAATGAAGTTGTGGTGCAGGCCTTTGACCGAATTAACTTTGTACCTAATTGGACTGAATTTGAGACCCAGCAATGAGATCTTTGGACAAGAGAAGTATAAAAGTTCTTTGTAGAACTTAAGTGATAAAATCATGAGACCCTAGACCACCTCCTAGCTGAATTCTGTTGATGATGTTAATTATATTTCTTTCTGTATCTTTCTGAATAATCCGATCTTCATTTGAGAGGTGGGGTGGGGAGGGAGTCTGACACTTGTTTATGTTGAGCAGGCCATAAAATCTACTTTCACAATTTTTATTTCTTTTTCCAAAACATTTGGGAACAGCCTCCTGGGGTTCCATATTCTCTCTCTCTCTCTCTCTCTCTCTCTCTCTCTCTCTCTCTCTCTCTCTCTCTCTCTCTTTCTCTCTCTCACTCACACATACACACACATATACATGCACTCACACATATAGTGTATGTGCATTTATAGTCTATAGGGGCACTTGTTTTTCTTTATCTGTTTGGAATTTATCTCCAGCAGCAATAATGTTAAGTCAAAGATTCTACACAGTTTAATATTTTTGGGGCATAGTATTTCTCTTGATCTGTGAGCTCTGGAATTTGGCTATAATATCCCTGGGAATTTTCATTTTGGGATCTTTTTCAGGAGGTGATCAGTAAATTCTTTACATTTCTATTTTACGCTCTAGATCTGAGAGAGTGGGGTAATTTTCCCTGATAATTTATTGAAACATGATGTCTGGGTTCTTTCTTTGATCATTGTATTCAGGTAGTTCAATAGTTTTTAAATTATTTCTTAGTCTATTTTTGAGGGCATTTGTTTTTCCTATGAGATATTTCACATTTTCTTCCATTTTTTCGTTCTATTGATTTTGTCTTATTATTTCTTGATACATTATGGATTCATTAGTTTCCTTTAATTTTATGGAATTAATTTCTTCAATGGGTTTTTGTACCTATTTGTCCAATTGACCGATTCTGTTCTTTAAGGAGTGCTCTTCAGTAAATTTTTGTGCCTCTGTTAGCAAGCTGTTAGTATTCTTTTCACAATTTTCTTGCATCATTCTCATTTGTTTTCCCAATTTCTCCTCTACCACTCATCTCTTTCTTTAACTCTTCCAGAAATTCTCAGACTTGGCTCCAATCAGCATTTTTATTTGAGGCTTTGTTTTCAGTTGTTTTCATATTGTCTTTTTCTGAGTTTATATCTTGGTGTTCCCTGCCTCTGTAATAGCTGTCCCCAGCTTCACGATGTTGTGTGTGTGTGTGTGTGTGTGTGTGTGCTGTTTTCAGAGCCAATTCTTTCAAGTTTGGTTCTTTCAAGGTGAGATAATCTTGGGAACATCTGATCATTGCCCCTCTGGTCTGCTCAGGAAGGCTCACTGGTCCCTATAAACCATAAGTGCTAGCCCTCTCTTTGCCTTGGAAATCAAACCAGGGGACTTGCTCCCTTGTGACCAATCTCCAGCACCACTCTCCGTCCTGATACTGAAAACTAGAACTGCATCTGGTCAATATAGTTGCAATCAGTGACAACGATACCCTTTATATATGTAAGGGGGCCTTTATAATTTCTTTCTTATCAGAAAATGTCTGAAACCCCATACATTCTTTGGGCTGAAAGCTCTTGAAGCCACTGTTATGGCCGTGGCCCCTGTTGCTGCCACCATGTATGTTGACTCTGAACAGGTTTCTACCCTGGCATAATAAGCTTCTCCTGCAGAGCTCCCAAGTTTTCTTAGATCAAAAAAGTCTCCATCTGACCTTTCATCGGTTCTTCTCCAAAATTTTGTTTGAAGCATTATTTTAAAGTTGTTTGGAAGGTAATGTTGAGAGAATTCAATCATCTTGGCTCTAATCTGTCTTTTATGATCTCTTGAAATATAGCATCTAAGATTTTTCTTTTGGTCATGGATTTCAGTTAATCCAAGATTCTTGAATTATCTCTCTTTGATTTGTTTTCCAGGTCAACTGATTATTCTAAGAGATGTCTTTAATTTTCTTCTTTTTAATCAATCTTTCAACATTATATGAATATTCCTTTTTCCCAATGGAGTTTCAGCTTAAATATAATCAAATATAAATTTCAGAAGGATAATTTCCCTCTTGGGTAAGTTCCAAACACTCTCTTTCCAAATATTTCTTCCATTGCTGTTGTTCAGTCATTTCAGTCATGTCTGACTTTGTGACCCCCTTTAGGATTTTCTTGTCAAAGACACTGGAGTACTTTGTTGTTTCCTAATCCAGCTCATTTTACAGCTTAGGAAACTGGGGCAAATAGAGTCACAACTTGCTCAATATCACACAGCCAGTAAATATCTGAGGGCAGATTTGAAATCAGGAAGATGAATCTTCCTGACTCGAAGCCCAGTGCTCTATCTACTATGCCACCTTATTTTCTCATTTTCCCTCTAATTTACATTTTTCTTTAATTTTTACATATCTCTTAATAAAAAAAACTCTTACCACCTAAATCCACCTTGAATATGGGTAGTGATCAACACATCTTAAACAAAGACAGAGTAATCCCCATTGGGTTCTGGGACCTCTTCTTGTCCTGATGAACAGCCTCAAATCTACTTCAGTTTCTGCAACTCTGGAATATTCCTAGTGGTATGCCCCTGGCCAGAGCTTGCCACAGCATCAGAAGATCTTTTTGTCTTCTTCCCTATGTTGAATTAGTCTAGTATGATTGAGGGTCAATTTCCCCCCTTGAGTTTCATGCTCAAGACCCAGTCTTGTCTTTTCTATATATTTGTGAAGGGATTACTGTGGGGAGCTCAGCTGTATTTCTTCCTGTGCCTTCCTACACTGTTTGGGCTCTTTCTGCAGTGTCAAGCTTCTTGGGAATCCACAGAGTCCTGTGCTTTATCGGATATTGATTCGTTTTCCTTTGTCTTAGAATATCAATTCAGAAATGTCTATATTTCTTTAGCTGATCCGAGATCCATAATTTTTGTTTTGTTTCCTTCCCTTAATTTTGTTTCTTCCTATTAGAATATCTATTTGTTCTCCAGCTCTTTATTTGAATTTTTTTCCTCCTAAGATGTTAGATAATTTCAGTCCCCTGCCCCTTTATATTCCTTTATTTCTCACTTTCTGGTTTCTTTGAACCTTAGAAATCTAAAAATTCTTCCAGGATTTGGTGGGTTTTGTCACAAACATATTTACAAAAACCTTTCCTGCTTTTGATAAGCCACTGAATGACTTCACTTTTATATATACTGTTGGAGAGATGTCAAACCTTGGGGTCAAGAAATACAAAGCAGTCTTAAAACTTACAGTGTTCTTTTGAGACCAGTGGTTATGTGAATAACCTTTCAAAGACTTGCTTAACTGCTTCACACATTTACTAGTGTTATTGTATGGAGATCCAAGAAAGTTTTATGCCAGCTTGGAAGGCTTGAGAACAGTCATATACCAAGAGAATGACAGTCACCAGAAACCAGTGGCATTTGACAACACAGGCAGAAAACAACAGATCCATTATTCCACAGACAAGCTGGAGCTTTGACTTTAAATTGGGGTGTCCCTGATATATTTAAGAACTATATGTATAAAGCAACATTTTAAATATAGATTAAAAACAATCACTGACATATTCTGATGAGGGCCAAATTGGATGCTGTTTGAGAGGATTGGAGCCAAATACTAATTAGAATTCACTGAAGTCCATGAAAGATTAATTTGGATGCAAATACCCTTTGTCAAAGCCTACATGACACCAAATATGTGACAATTCCAAAATAAGGAATGAAAACTCCACATAATATACAAGAAGCTGGATCACAAGCAAATAGTAGAATAGTTGAAAGTTTAGGATTCCCGCCAGTCAGTATGCCAGTAGTGCACATGAACCTTGTTTCCTCAAGCCAACCTTTGTGACTATAGTTTTAGATGAGTGCAGATGGCTAGTGAGGTACTTTAAGTAGTGATACAAGCCAAGAAGTGGGATGATGATGCCAAAAGAACTTTTGAAGGAACATTATTATTAAGATAATGGCAGAAATTGGAGCTGAGAAACATAGTCCTATATGTAATATTATACGGATCCATCACTGATCCTACACTTAGTAGTAAGAAACATTTGGTGCTACTTAGCCTAAGTCACTCTCCGGCCATGAACGCTTTGTGTTGTGCTTTTAGAAATGAGTCAGGGGCAGGAGTGGGAGGAAGGGAGAGAACTTGGAACTCAAACTTTAAAAAAATGGTAAAAATTGTTTTTATATGTATTGGGGGAAAAATAAACACTAAGAATTCAAAAAAAGGGAAATGACTCAAAAAAGGAACCTGAGAGCTAGTAAGAAACAAGTTTTATTGGTCTAAGATTGCTTCAGATGTCAACAAAAAGTGAGAGACTTATCATTGTGCAATGTGAAAAATGCACTAGCAAAACTTTGACTGCATTGACTTCTTATCACTGGAAAGAGATGGTCAAAACCTAATCCACATATTAACATATGTGTTCATTTCACAATGCATACACAAGTGTACCTTCCCAGGACCCAGAAAGCTTCCAGGGTTGTTAAAGTGTGGAGGGAGAAGTATTTCTTAGTTTGTCGACATGCTGCCAGAATGCATGCTCAGACAGAGACAGAGATTTTGAAAGCACACTGCTCAAGGAAATATTATCTTTGGCTGGCACCCAGAAGTCTAGAACTATACCTTACCACCCTCAAGAGGTCCTCCAGCCTGATTATTCCAACTCTACAATGTTGAACATATTGGAGACACTGAGACCAGAAGAAAATTCTCTATGGAGTCAACATGTGGTTTTCCTAGTATAGGTATATACATACATACATACATACATATATATATATATATATATATATGTATATATGTATACATGCATCCTCTAGGAATGATGCCACATTCTTTACACACTAAACTTTGAATGTTTGAGGGTTATTTGTGCTTCAGCATCTCTGAGAACAAAGGGGCCACGGATGCAATCACTACAACTCTAGATGGAGAAAAGGTTTATCTTGTAGCTACAACTTCAGATCTGAAGAGTGCTTAATGAATCAAATGATAGCAGGGTGCCCAAATCCATTGCCAAGACTCTCAACAAAGAGAATTTGGCTGCAGAACATTGGTACTCATGAGATACACAAGTTAACAGATGAAGGGAAAGCAACTCCATACCACATTGTTGAGAGCCTTACAATTTTGCTGTTTACAAACCAGCCCCAGAGATTGGCAGGAGGCCTGTCAGAAACAATGTACCACTTCAACTATATGTGCCTATAGGTGAGTTGTTTGCATTCTCTGATAGAAAGAGATTGACAACTCAGCACACACTCGGCAAAAAGACACAAACATAACAAGAAGATTGTCTAAACCAGAAATGATTCAGAAATAAACATTTCTAGTGAAGTAGACTGTGTATTCTAATTCAATGATAAGTTTAAGGAATAGGAGAGGACTGAAACCCAAGGCAATATCTTGTCTTTCACTTCAGCCACATCAAGTTCTAGGATTCAGAAATACCCCATACCCAATGGGATGACAGTGTTTACAAGCTAGACTAGCTCTTGATTAGAAAGATAGAAGTAGAGTTTCAATGAAAACTATGATCAACTATCTTAGCTCTGAGGATAAGTAGGCCAGAAGGTCAAAAGACAGCTCAGCCTATTCAAGTAGGAACCAGAATAATTTATGATGCTGCAGGAGAAACTGGAAAAATGGTTACCCAAGTAGTCAGACAACAACACTGAGGTTTACCAATGTTATGTATGCTTTGTGTGTATTTACATATGTTATTTGATTCATGTGCTAATTACTGCATATTTAAATATACTTGTTTTATTCTACATATGTGTTTATTTTGTGGTAGCCTCCTGCTTTCATGGTATGTATATATATATATATATATATATATATATATATATATACACGTATTTTTTTCTTGGATAATCATTGTTTTTTATTTACTTATTGACATATACACTGCTTTTTCCTTACATTTTGTTATTTTGACAATCTAATTTTATTATTTCTTTACTTTCACTTTTCTAAGTTTATTCGCTTATATTTATAAATGTATACATGATCATCTTTGTTCTGATAAATGGTGATGTAATTTAATGTTGTATGTATAGCTGCAAATATTAAGTATACCATGACTCATATTTTTCCCCAAAGGATGCTACATTTCTAACTCCAGGGAGTAATGTAGCTCTTTTCACCTTTTGATTAATTCTGATTTCTTTTATTAGCTTGTGAGCTCCTTGAGGGTCAGGATTGTATTTGCCTTTCCTTGTTTCCTCAGCACTTTACACAGTAGTTCACAAATAGTTTAAATGCTTCTTAACTTGACTTGACCTGACCTTTGACACCACAAGCTAGGTACAAAGCTTGTTGAAGTCATGTGTTTATTTTGATCCATTGACTAAAGGACTTTGCAAATATCCTACATTCCTCTCCTGGCCCTGTCTGCTACTGAATCTCCAGGCTTTGCCACCATGCCTTCACATGGATACCTCCTCCTCTACTTTTTCAGCTCCCCTTTATGTACTGCTTTTCCCCATTAGAATGTAAGCTCCTTGAGGGTAAGGACTGTCCATTTTTTTGCTTGTATTTTGTATCTACAACACTTAGCACAGTTCCTGGCACAGTATTAAGCATTTAACAAATTGGCTTAACTTGACTGTTTCTTGAAGAAATAGTTTTGGCTTTTGTTGTCCTGCAAGAGGGATATTGTGAGCCGCATGACAAGAATTAGACAGAGAAAACTGTTTCTCAACTAAAAATTGTCATGATCTCCCTAGGGGGCTTGTAGCTATAGAAGAGTTAATCTTGATGTATTTTTCATAAATTTCCAAAGAAAGGCAGAACCATGAATCTTCCCCTTTCCTCTTTCATAGTTACCTACCTCTAAGGACTGGTATAGCCCTCATGAGGAGAGGGACTAGCCATGTGTACAAGGCTCTGGAGCCATCTCCTTCCTCCTGTTACCATAATGTTTCACAACTCCATGGGATTGCCAGATGCTATATCACCCATTCAAAGCCTTCAACCATTCTTGAAACAAAGAAAGCTTTGTGCTCCATCATTAGAGATACTAGTGCAGAGCCTACTTCTCAGCAGTGTTCATTAGCACTCATGTGGCTTAAAATGTCATCTGTGTCACAGCCTAGGGCTCTTTGAATTCTATCTATGACACCAGACCTGTTTCTTCCCTTATAGCATGAATGGTGGGAGACAGGTGAGTTGATTAAATTGATCACTCCTTCTCCCACTTAAAGTAACGGACAAAAATGCTCTATTACTGATAACTTTATCAAATGAGGAAATCTCTACTGAATGAACAAATTAAAGATATTGAGCTAACGTGTACCCAACCACACTTTGTGAGTCTTCTACAGAGCTGTCAATTTTTTTGTATATGGTCCCTAAGCAACAGCAAAACTCAAGTGTGATCCAAAACAGATTTAAATGTAATTGGTCAATGTCTAACCAAACAAAAACAAAATACAACATAGATGATATTTATTTGTGGTTTTCTATTGAATTTGACATCACTGTTCTAACACGTAGCAAACCATTTTGGAATCCAGCATTCAAATATCTGGAAGCTTAGAAGAGAGATAGCTTCCAAGTCATTCTCTTGAAAGGGAATTTTTTGTAGGCAGAGTGATCCCATCACCTGCCTTGCTTCTTTCATCCTTCCCTCCCTTCCTTCCTTCACCAGAAGTTGAGCAGCACATAGATTAGGATTTGAACTTCTTGTCAGTACCCTATCAATATCTTAAAAGAGTAGTTATTGGTGGCCCTGTCTACATTGGGAGCAAAGAATAAAGAAAGTTAGAGACACTGAGAAAAGGGTGTAACAGGTTCCTACAAATAATCCCGAAAAAAATATACCATACCTAAGGGAAACATTTCCCAGACTCCAACAAAAGGACTTCCAGGACCTGCAAATTACTCTTGTTACTACATGTGCTCTAAGTTTGAGCTCACTTTCCTTTAGACTTTGTATACAATTGTGAGAGAATATGTCAGAGATCTTAATGGAGGGAATGTTATACAAACTTTTAATATATACCTGTTTATAAAAATGGGTTAAGGGAGTGACGGCAAAGTTGGTCCGAGTTTCTCGGAGTTTCCCCGCAGAGGTTCCCTGTTGTCCGGACGGTCGGTGGCCCGTCCTCCCCCTCTCCCTCCCCTGCGCCCCGGGGAATGGAGCCGCCGACGGCGCCCAAGAGCAAACTAAAAAAGCTGAGTGAAGACAGTTTGACTAAGCAGCCTGAAGAAGTCTTTGATGTCTTAGAGAAGCTTGGTGAGGCATCTTATGGAAGTGTATTTAAAGCAATACATAAGGAATCTGGTCAAGTGGTGGCAATTAAGCAAGTTCCTGTTGAATCAGATCTTCAGGAAATCATCAAAGAAATTTCCATAATGCAGCAATGTGACAGCCCCTATGTTGTAAAGTACTATGGCAGTTACTTTAAAAACACTGACCTTTGGATTGTTATGGAATACTGTGGAGCTGGCTCTGTTTCAGACATAATTCGATTACGGAATAAGACATTAACCGAAGATGAAATTGCAACTATTCTTAAATCTACTTTGAAAGGACTTGAATATTTGCACTTCATGAGAAAAATACATCGAGATATAAAGGCAGGAAACATTCTTCTCAACACAGAAGGACATGCAAAATTGGCAGATTTTGGAGTGGCTGGGCAGTTAACGGATACAATGGCAAAACGTAATACTGTTATTGGAACTCCATTTTGGATGGCTCCTGAAGTAATACAAAAATTGGTTATAACTGTGTGGCAGACATCTGGTCCCTTGGTATCACATCCATAGAAATGGCTGAAGGAAAACCACCTTATGCTGACATACATCCAATGAGGGCCATTTTTATGATTCCCACAAATCCACCACCAACATTTCGGAAACCAGAACTTTGGTCTGATGAGTTCACAGATTTTGTCAAGAAGTGCTTAGTGAAGAGTCCTGAACAGAGAGCCACAGCAACACTTTTGCAGCATCCTTTTATCAAGAATGCCAAAGCAGTATCAATTTTAATAGACCTCATCACTGAAGCTATGGAAATAAAGGCCAAAAGACATGAAGAACAGAAACGAGAACTGGAAGAAGAAGAAGAAAATTCGAGATATGATCTTTCCCCTGAGGACTGCTTTAGCTGCATTCCAGAAATTTTGGATGAAGATGAGTTGGATTCCCATACCATGGTGAAGACTGGTTTGGAAAGTGTGGGCACCATGAGGGCTATCAACACAATGAGTGAAGGAGCTCAGACCATGATTGAACACAATACTACCACATTAGAATCTGACTTGGGAACCATGGTCATAAACAGTGAAGATGAAGAAGAAGTAGATGGAACTATGAAAAGAAATGCAACTTCATCACAAGTGCACCGACCATCTTTTATGGATTATTTCGATAAGCAAGATTTCAAAAACAAGAGTCATGAAAACTATAATCTGAACATACGTGAGCCATTCCCAGTGTCAAAAAATGTTTTTCCTGATAACTGGAAATTTCCTCAAGATGGAGACTTTGATTTCTTGAAAAACCTAAGTTTAGAAGAATTACAAATGCGGTTAAAGGCATTGGACCCAATGATGGAAAGAGAAATTGAAGAGCTTCGTCAAAGTTATAACGCAAAAAGACAACCAATTCTGGGTGCGATGGATGCCAAAAAACGAAGACAGCAAAACTTTTGAGCTTGATATCTTCTCAGACAGCGTGTGTAGTTAGTCTAGATGCCAGTAAACCATACATAGCTGAAGGAATCAGTGTTTTGATGATTGCTGTTCTTTTTAATCCATGAGATTTGTGCTTCATAGTCTAGCAATGTTCTGAAGTGAAAGTAGAGGGCTTAAATTTACTAGTGCAAGCACAGTGATTTTATTTTTGAACAATGAAAGCAACAGAAATTTTCATTATTTTTCTAAGAACCCATCAGTTAAATCATATCAGTACTAAGTCTTTGTTGTACAATTAAAATTATACTCATGGGAACTTTAAGACCCAAAGCTAGTGTTCATTTGTGCAACGTTGCCCAGCTTTATGTTACAATATTTCTTATTCCCATCTGCTAGCCTATTTATTATGTCCCCTTAGGTAAACCTATTTATTTATGCCATTTTGCTTTTGTTCTTTTTCAAAGAGAAGATTGGATGTTGTCAGTAGAGGCAGAGCCCAATCAGCAGCCGATAAAGTACTACTTAATCACTCCATAACGGAACAAGGAGATAAGGGGTATGATCATTTGAAAATCATGGTAGTACTTGTTTCTCAAGAACTTTTCTACTTAAAGGAAGCAATAATAGCTCAGTTCCCAAGGTATGACTGCCTAATTAGGCCAGTTCCTTCTTAACATGGAGAAGAAAATTCCATTTACATCTTATGGCCACTGAGTTTTCATGTTCTTATTTGCTTGTATTTTTTTTTTTACTTAATTTGATATTTGGTACAAGTAGAACATTGTATTTGGGTCAAGTAAGGCTATAAAAAACATAAATTTAAAAACCAAAGATGACAATGAATAGTTTTGTACAAAAATTAGTATATGATAAATACTAAAAAGAAAATGAAAACTAATCATGCTTTTAATGTGTGAATATTGTTTCATTTGTATATCTAGAAACTGAAATGTGTCACATTACATTAAACTTATCACATTTATTTCTATGAAAATGTGACCTATTGTCTAAGGACATTTTTTTGTTATTATTTTTTGGGACTTGGTAAGCATTCTGTATCTGATGATAATGGAACAGAAAGACAGTTTATATTCAACTGTGCATATCCTGGAGACTGAAAAAATAATATTAAAACAGTCAAGCAGAAATTAAATTCTAAGCAGAATGAGTCTTTGTGCAATTGAATTGGGACCAGTTGTTTTCCTACACAGTGAATAGCCATCTTAATGGTATTTGTTCTTATGTCTTTAATTCTATTCATATAAATCATAAAGACAAATAAATTTTACTGTACTAGTTAAAAAATAAAAAATAAAAATAAAAATGGGTTAAATCTGATTCTATCTGATAAGAGGATATCAATTGTTAGTTGATATGAGGACACACATAGATGAGGAATCATAAGCCACAATGGTGAAGGGACTCTCCATCTAATTCCTCAGGGTTTACCTCCCAGTGGGTTTGGGGAGAGTTCTTGCTTGAATAACCAGTGGGGCAGGGGATAGATCATTGTGCCTGGAGTCTGGTTGCTTTCAAGTTGTGTGACCTTGGGCACTTAACCTCAGTCTGTCTCAATTTCCTCATCTGTAAAAATGAAAATAATGATATTGCTTACCTTCCAGGGTTGTTGTGAGATAATATTTGTTCTTTAAAAAGTTGCTGTTTTGCTTCACATAATCTAACAAATTTACTTTCTGAATGGATTTCTGCATGACTTTCTAATAAAATATATTAGAAATTCAAGATGATTCCAAAACAAAGCAAACCAAAAGAAAGGAAAGGAGGAAGGAATGGAGGAATGAGAGAAGGGAGGAGGCTAGAAAAAGGAAAGAAGAAAGTAGAATTTGTTATCATATATATCAATACATTATGATTATATATGGTTATCATATATAAAATCATAATATTTTATATTGTTATATAACATAATTTCATAGCATTGTATTTTAATTACATCATATTATATTCATTATATTATATTTTATGAGGTTTTCTTATATTGTGCTACATCATTTAACATTTATCATATCATATGTGATATGATATTTTCATCTATTCACACAGTCATTGTTGTTCAGGCCTTCCTCACCTCTCCCTTAGATTATTTTCATAACCTCTTAATTGATTTCATTGGTTTACATCTCTCCCTTCTCTAATCCATCATCCCCAGAGTTTCCTAAGTGATTTTCCTTAAGTATAGGACTGAACATGGCCCCCTTTTACTCAACAAACTTGGGAGGCTCCCAAGTTTGGGAACAAATATGGACTCTATGATCACACACTCTCTGCATCTCCACTTGGTTTCAGCTTCATGGAACATCATGCCTCCCCCAGGATAAGCTGATCACCTGAAATTTCATCACTATGCAGACTGATGCAGTTCTTGATACTCAACACATTCTCAGCTTCCTCACTTGCCTCTCCCTTCTGATTTGAGGCCTAGAGGGTGAAACATTAAACTTTCTCTCAAAGTCTTCCTTCATGGAGGGCTCAAAATGTTTCAACTAATTCTCAATTTTCATCCATCGTTCTACTTGGTTTTTAGCTTTACAAAATATCAAGTCTCTGCACAGGGTATCCCCTAGTCCCCCACCCTTTTTACCTTCAATTGACTAATCAGTAAACTTTTTTTAAGTGCTTACCATGCCCCAGACACTATGCTAAGGACTAGGGACACAAAAGAGGGAGAAGACATTCTCTGTCTTTAAGGAACTTGCAATCTAATGGAGAAGACTTACAAGCAAATATATATGAAGAATAATAATGGACTGAAATTTATATGGTGCTTACTCTAGGCCAGCAAATTTACTAAGCACTTTACAATCATCAGGAAATAACTAACAAGGAAAGAAAATAAAATTAAGAAGGACTTTGGGAGGAGTAAAAGACAGGATTTCCACTGGAGTTTAAAGGAAGCTAGGGAGGTAGGTAGACAGAGTGGAAGACATGGTGAAAACCTAGAGAAAATGCCTGAAACTGAGAGATGGAGTGTCTTATTTATGGAATTGTCAGGAGACCAGGTTCACTGGATCAAAGAGCATATGTTAGGGATTAAGGAGTAAGAAGCCTGGAATGGAAGGGACCAAGGTTCTGGAGATCATTGAATGCCAAACAGAGCATTTTGAATTTGCTTCTGGAGGCAATAGATAACATTGATGTTTATTGATTGTATGGAAGGACGTATTGGCATGATCTTACCAGTGCTTTTGGAAAATTGGTTTTGTGGCTGAATGGAAAATGATTTGGTGTGGGGAGAGACTTGAAGCAGATAGACTCACCAGTAGGCTATTTCCATCATCCAGGTACAAGGTGATGAAGGCCCATACTAACGTGGCAGAAGTGGCAGAAGAGACAACTGGACATATTCAAGGGATGTTGCAAACATGAAATCAACAAGTCTTGTCAATAGATCAGACATGGATGGTGACAAACAATGACTTCTAGATTGTGATCCTGTGGGACTGGGAGGATGGTGTGGGTACGGTTTAGGGGAAAAGATAATGAGCTACAGTTGGTATATACAGAGTTTAAGATGTCTACTGTCATCCAGACAGAGATATCTGCAAGACAGTTGAAGATTCAATATTGAAAGTCAGCAAAGTTTGGTGTTACATAGGTGGTTTTGCACATCATTATCACAGAGAGCGTAATTAAATTTATGGGAGCTAATGAGATCAGCAAGTGAAGTAATATGGAGGAAGAAGGGAAGAGGTCTAAGAACAAATTCTAGTCCTTAGAGGGTGTCATCTGGAGGAGAATTCATCAGAGGAAACAGAGGGGTGATCAGGTAGGTAGAACAAGAATCAAGAGAAAGTGGAGTTCCAAAAATGTAGAGATAAAAAAAGTATCAAGGAGGGGAGAATAATCAATAGTCTCAATGGTTGCAGGATGGTCAAGGAAAATGAGAACAGAAAACATGTCATCACATTTGGCAATTAAGAGATCATTAGTAACTTTGGAAAGAGCAATTTTGGTGTGAATGATAGGGTCAAAAGTCAGAGTACAAGATTTAAGAAGAAAGTAAGAGAATAGGAAGGTGAGACTTATTGTAGGAAGCCTTTTTGAAGAAATTAGCTAAAAAAAGGCAGAATACACACTGGATAAGGGTTAGCATGGATGGGAAGATCAAGAGAGGAATTTTTTTTTTAGGATGGGAATAAGATAGGCACAGTTGTAAGAAAGGCCAGGGGGAGTTGTATCATCTAGGAGAAACCAGTTTTCAGTTAATAGCAAGTAGATAAAAGGAATAGAAGAGGTTGATCCAAAACAATTTCAAAGAATCTATGATGAAAAAGTGTTATCCACCTCCAGGAAGAGTGTGGATGAACTATGAATGCATATTGAAGTTCCCTTCTTTTAAACCTTATTCTTTTTGTTTTATATTTGTCTGGTTTTTTTCTTGTGACAGCATAGCTAATAAGGAAATGTGTTCTTTGACCACATACGTAATCAATATCAAATTTCTTACCTTCTCAAAGCTGAACAGGAGCAAGAGGGAGGTGGAAAATTTGGAACTCAAAACTTAAAAAATAATTTAAATGCACATATGATTGGGAAATTTTAACAAAATAAATTAAATATATATTTAATTGTTTTTTTTTAATGAATAGAAGAGGAAATCTTTAAGAATGAAGGGAAACTTGTTGCTTATAGAAATGGTATTCCAGAGGGCACAGTGGAAGGTCTGGTTGATCTTAGGATGAAATTTTGGAGTGGGAGAAGTGGAATGGGAATGATGAATCTTATATGGGAGTGTGAAGAATGACATTTGGATGAGGATCTACAGTAATTCAGAGTCACTGAGACATGAAGGGTTTGACAAGATCTGAGAGTGAAAAGCATCACTCCTCATCCCAACAGAGTTTGGAGATTAGGCTAGAGCTAAGTACAATACAATATGGGAGACACATGGACAGGTGGTCAGATGGAAGGCCCTGCTTTATAGAATTTTTCCCTCCAAAGGCTGGAAATTCAGTAATAAAAAGGCACATGTGAAGATGGAAGTTGAATTCACAAAATAGAAGAAAGAATTCCTACTCCTCACCAACTTTCCTTTTCCTCTACCCTCAGAAGACAGTTGCAAAAGGTGATAGAAAGCCTAAAGTCAAAAGGAAGTTGACTCTTCTTTGCAATGAAGGTTTTCCACAACTCAGCTGAGAGAGAGGACTGTCAGCAGGAGGTAGAGGTTACCTTGTGCTAGCACAGACGGAAGTTGGTGCTTTGAGACAGATGGAAGATGCCTGACCCATTAGCTCACAGCCTTCCCTGGAGGGATATGCTAACACCCTGCAAAGATGGCTAACATAAGACACAAGCAAGTTCTAAGGAGTTATGGCTCCTCTTCTCACCTGAAGAGGCTGGCAATGAGGTAGCAATAGGAAGTGGTTGAATTCTTGCACGGAAAGAAGTCCTTTTCTGGTAGAGGAAAGACTGATCGCTTGCAGACTTTCTTGCAGCTTCCTTTTGTATATTATCTTCTTCCATTAGATTGTAGATCCATGAGGGCTGATACTCTCTCTGTTTTTTTGTATCTCCAGTGCCTAAAATAATATCTGGCACATAGTAGGTACTTAATAAATGTTTATTCAATTAAAATATAAGCTTCTCTATTTGGCTAATCTCAATCAGCCCTCAATCTACTTTCCAAGACTTATTATAGACTACTTCAGTTTGTGTACTCTATAGTCTAGCCTAAGTGACCTTGCTGTCCCTCAATCATGACGCTCTATTTTCCACCTCTGGGATTCTCCCCTGGCTATCTCCCTTGCTTAAAATGTATTATGCCTCTTCATGTCTGCTCTTAAAATTCTTTGTTTCTTTCAAGACTCAACTCAAGCATTGACTTCTAAATACATATGAATCTTCTTCCAATTCCTACTAATCTTCCCAGATTAATTCAAGCTTATTTTGTTTTGAAATATTTAGCTATCATTCTCTCTCTCTCTCTCTCTCTCTCTCTCTCTCTCTCTCTCTCTCTCTCTCTCTCTCTCTCCCCCTCTCCCTCTCTCATATAAAAAACATTTGTTAAAAAGAAAACTTAAAATAGTACCAGAAACATTTGTAAGCATTATAAATGTTTTTCATCTACCTATCATCTTTCTTTCTCTATATCCATCACATTCATCTATCTATCTCTCTATCTATCTATCTATCTTTCTATCTATCTACCTACCTATCTACTTACCTCTTTGTATATCTTTTGTCTCCCTTGACAAAATTTGGGCTTCTAGCAGGGACATTTTCATTTTGTGTCTCTATATCCCCAACCTGGGCAGCTAGGTGGCACAGGTGATAGAGCGTTGACTGGTGACAGGAAGACTCATATTCATGAGTTAAATCTGGCCTCATAAACTTACTAGCTGTGTAATCCTGGGCAAATCACTTAACCTGTTTACCTCAGTTTCTACATCTGTAAAATGAGCTAAAGAAAAAAATAGCAAACCACTTCATTATTTTTTCCCGTAAACTCAAATGGGATCAAAAAGACATGGACTCAACTGAAATGACTGAACAACATCCCCAACATAGCACAGTGCCCTACTTACGAACAGCATGCACTTAATAATTATTGATTGATTGATTCAGGGATTGTTGGAGTGAATTTCCAAACTGACGAAATGACAAATCCATCAGAGTATATGAGAGATTAATATGTTCAGTTAAAAGTTCAACAAAATAAACTGATCCACGAGAAGAAAAAATATATTTTGGGAAGGGGAAATATGATAAGAGATGTGCGATATAATAGGGAGGAAGACTGGCAGAATCATAAACTGAAGTATTGGAAGAAAGAAAATATTTTACCAATAACAGTATTTACCAATTGCTACCTGAATAAGCAAAAGCCTCCAAAGACTCCACATAAACTTACCTATGCTAAGAATTATTTTCTTTATAAAACTTTTCCGTTTATTTCCAGGCAAAATGCTTAACAGAGTGCTTGAATATGAAGATGATATGCATCTTCCTTTTATATGAACACAAATATCCCCAAATTTGCTAATCTGTCAGTAATATGCTACTTAATAGATGTTTTTAAAATAAAATAAACATACTAAATCTGTGACTTCAAGGTAAATGTGGCAGTGAACAAGTACCTATATGTATATTTTTTTGTTTTTGCAACATTTTTATGCTTCAATGTTTTTTCTCCTTTACCACCAGAGAGTCAATCTGACCTTTTCTGGCCACATCACTCAACTAAAACTGTTCTCTCCAAAATTACCAGAGACCTCTTAATTGATTAAATGAGTGTCATCATTGTCCCCTGAGTCTTCATCCTTTTTGAACTCTCTAATAAACTTGACACTATTGACTGCCCTCTCCTCTTAGATGTTTTTTTCTCTGGATTTTTGTGACAATAATTTTGTCAGTTCACTGTTTCTCTGCCTGATCCCTTCTCAGTTTCCTTTGCTGAATTATCATCTAAGTAATGCCCCTAAACTGGGGTTTCCACAAAGTGAAATATCACCTTCTTCTTTCAATATACTTTATTGGTTACATCAACAGTTTCATTGTATTTAATTATCATCTCTATGCAGATGATTCACAAATCTATATATCAAGGTCTAGCCTCTCTTAACCACAATGATAGACATTGTAAGCTAGATGGCCCAAAGACATGAAAACAATGACAAATGACACTAGTGAGGTAGCATTGAGTTGGGGGTCACAAAGACCTGGATTCAAATCCTGCCTCAAACATGATGTTTGAAAGTGGGAAATTCACTTACACTCTTTGATGGGCTCAAGTTACTCAGGTGTAAAAGAAAGGTTGGCTTTAATGACCTCTAATATTCCTTCCATTTGTAAATCTTTAATTCTATGATAATTACCTTTGTTCTTAAACATATTTCTCATTCAAGTATTTCTATTTCATGAAAGATCATTCTTCTAGTCTCTCAAGTTGATGGTGGGAAACTAGACTTTGATTGATAGTTTCCTCTCAGTAAATTAGCTTAAGTAATCAATAACCATCAAAACTTAGATGTAACTTTTAAGTGCTTTTAGCCAGAACCATAAAAGCCCACCAGAAGCCCTAGCCTTCTCTTGTGTCATGGCTGGATATGGGAGTATTCCATACACTCAGAAATTCAAGCATACTGAATTTATTTGAGAGCCGTGCTGCTTTGCAGAGACCTGGCAGAATGTCACCTTGGTAGGATACACACAGCCTCTGGCTGGTCAGAAAGGCAACTTTGTCACAAATATTAGTAGAAGGATGATTACAATGACCTTTAGGAATCAGGATGGCTATTCATTCCTAGATGGGTTAATTTTTATAATGTTTACTAGACAATTCAAGCCATTCAGTCAATTGATAAACATTTATTAATGTGATTATTATGTGTCTGGCAGTGTGCTAAGGCAGGATATACCCAAAAAAGACAAAAGGCAGTCCCTACCCTCTAGGAACTTAAAATCTAGTGGAGAGGCAACAAACGTATGCAAAAAAACTAGCTATGGGAAAAAAAATATGGAACAGTAGAAGAAACTAGAATTAAGAGAGCTTAGAGAAGGCTTCTTAATTTCATGCTCCAGAGTTACAGGTTCCCAAAGAAGGTTATACCACCCACTGAGGGGTTCTGGAATGATCTGGGGGGCAAGAGAAGCATCTAGAGCAACTGGAGGGCATTGACTAAAAGTAAAGGGATGGTATAAGCATAAGATAAGAAGGGAAGAAAATTTTGAAAAAAAACATTCATACATGTTTCACTTATTATGTAAGAGTTAAAGACATAATAATCACATTATTTTCCAAATAAACACACAAAATGTAAGTTATGACCTATCAATGGTCAAGTCTGCTCACAGGTCTTGACAAGCAAGTGTTGGCAGTCAAGCATGTCATCCGTTGTTGGGAAGTCCAGCCTCTATCAGCAGGAACACGTACATTTAATGATTCATTTACAGTATGATACTACACAATTACATAACACAATACTGTGCCACAAAAAATTTCAGTGGAGGAAAGAACTTCCAAATTTGCAACAGATGATTAATTTAAGATGTGTCATTTTAATATATATATATATATATATATATATATATATATATATATATTTAGTATTTTTTGAAATGGCTCAATTTTTTAAAAATACAGTTAAAGAACTAAATAAAAAGTAAATTTCCAAGGGGCATTGAGTATTTTTTTTGAAAAGGGGGCAGTAGGACTAATAAGTTTGGGAACCTCTGCTCTAGATAAATGAAATTTGATTGCAAAAATTGAGAAGTATCGTATTAATGCACCATCAGTCCTAGTGAACATGAAATAGCAAATCAATTTTATGCACACACTATGCATTAAATATATATCTATTAAACATGTATGTATCTATAAATGTTTATATATGTAATTCATGAATAAAGATATACATATATGTATAGGTTGTACTTCATTAAAAATGTTTTTCACTATCAAAACATGTTTGAACGCTATTAGGGTAGGTGATGATTTTGGAATCTTGTCTACAACACCACCACCTCAAACCCATTGATGCTGAAAGAAATGCTATAGATAAGGAAATACTGTATCTTTGCAATGTCCAAGCATCACCTCAGTACCAGCAACATCACAGGAGATTAAATTATTGTAGAATCATCAAAATATTAAGAAATATGATTTCTCTGGTCAAAACACAGGTTCCATTCTTCTTGTTTGAAGATGGGATAAATTGAGAAGGAAAAGGTTAAGAGGAGAGATTGAGGGTGGAAATCAACCTTTTAACCTGGATTAACTAAGTAACCTAGATTAACTAGACTTGCTTAGATCATTGCTTTCAATACCCATGGAAATGAGTAGGCTATTAATTTACCTAAATGCAATCTCCTCATTATCCCAAGAAGTAATTAGACTAAGACTCACCTAAAGGAAGTAGCCTGTAGAGGAAGTCCTTCTCTTCTATTATTCAAAAGAGATTTACATCCTTTATTTGTTAGAAATTCTTGCTGCGTCTCTGAGAAGAGTCCTATTGATTTCTTTGAAGATCATGATCCTGGAAGGAATAGAATGGAGACTTTGTTACTCACTATTTTAGGATGCTAATCCATAGATAGATAGATAGATAGATATGTGCCTGTGTGCATATGTATATGTATGTGTGTAAGTGCATGCATGTACATGTGTGTATCTATACATATATACATGCATAAAATATACATACATGTGTATGTGTGTATATGTGTGAAAATATGTGTATACGTATATATGTATAAACATGAACCAGGAAGGAGTAGAATGAGACTATTACCCACTATTTCAGAATACTAATCCATAGATAGACATTTATATGTCTGTATGCATATGTATGTGTATGCATATGCATGTGTGTATATATGTATACATATGTATACAGATACATACAATGTACATGCACATATGTATAAATATATGTGTGTGTACATATGTATACATATGTATACATATGTACACACATATATTTACGTATTATTATTTTCTTCATCAAGATGACTACCTTCAGGTTAGAGAGATACATCAAAGGACATGAGAGTAATGATGCCATTTTGGACATCTCTCCCTAAATTGTATTAGACTGATTTAAATTAAATATATATATACATATATATGTATATATATACATGCATATATATATAAATACATATGTAACTGTGTGTGTATACATATATATGTATACACACAGATGTGGGTGTATTTCTGGCAGACTTTCCTAAAATATGGAGTGCATTAATTTACTTTTCTTTGACATAACCTACCTACATGCTTGATTGTCAAAGCATGTCCATGTTTGTTGTAGTATTATTGATTACTATAGAAAGATATACAACTATATTCCATAGCTATGGAGACCTTTACTTGTCATCTGATTAAAATACAATGATATTCAATGACAACAGGTAAATCTAGCAAATTTTATTTCTCAGACTCTAATGCAGAATGTTTTGGTATGGTGAGGGCACTGGAAACTATTGAACTTAGCACTCAGTTAGTAAGAGTAAATATTTATGACAGAAAATTATCTCCTGCTCAGACTACAACCACTCAGCTTTCCCTCGTACATCTTCTTCTATGTGGACCTTCCCCTCAGGAATAGTATGCCAAGCTCTTGAACAGATATTTGGTGCTTCTTTCCCCAGGGCAAAGATTTCTAATTATGGCATTGCTTCTTCATATTTCCATCCTTTGGAGTTTGATCTTCAGTTAGCCTTCTGAGGGCTCCCAGCATGGAACTCTTCTCCTGCTGTGGAGATGGAGACATCTTCTAGAATAACCAACCTTTAGTTTTCTCAAGCTGCTATCCAGATATGTGGGGTCTGGGAAGACATATGCTCCCTAATCAACATGACACTGTTCATTGTGAATGTTTCCTTTGTGGTCCTAACAACAACCATGTGTGTCAACATGTGGCCATGCAATGGCCTGATGTATTGGCATTGATAGTAAGTCAATGGCCAAACAGTACTGAATCCATCTGTGGGAAGTGTTTCTGCAGTGGTCCAGTCTTTCAGCTCTACAAAATTTAAGACAAGAGAATTGGGGTAAATGGCACGGTTTGTTTAAGATATCAGTTTTCAAATAGTCATATACATTGGGGCAGTGATCACTTAAGGTCAGTGTGGAGGCAGTGCGCAAGCTAGAGAAATTTCTCTTGAGGGTGTGAAAGTGTTTAGAGAAGTCACACTGACAGACTGTAATTAAGAGAAGCTGTCAAGATGATGTGAAGAGATGTGACTCATCTTACCTCAGTAGGGGGGTGAAAAAATCTTTGGTGATGAACTGGTAGGAAAGTGATCACAGCTCAAAGTCATATGTCTGGTGCAATGCCCTGACACAAATATCACAGATTTAAATGTTGTGTAGCACATTGCTGTTTCACAAAGTAAGTAGATTTTTTTAAAGTAAGAATCTATTTCATTTTATTTTTAAATGTTCGCTTAAAGCCAGAAAAGCTGCATTTGCTATCAAAACCATGTCTTGAAATATCTTTTTTTGTGTGTTTCTGTATCACATTCTGATATATACATATGTGTGTGCATATATATATATATATATAAATATAGATAGATAGATATAGATATATAGGGAGAGAGACGGAAGAAGAAGAAGAAGAGAGAGAGAGAGAGAGACAGAGAGAGAGAGAGAGAGAGAGAGAGAGAGAGAGAGAGAGAGAGGGAGAGAGAGAGAAGGGAGAGTTTGTTAATATTAACTAGAGTATTTGGAAGGAGTTTTGCTATAGAGCCAAGAAGAGAATTTGTAGCACAGAATTTGAGAATTCAAAGAAGAAATAACCAGATGGACAGTTTGAATTTCTCTCCTCACCTTGAAATCCAGAACAAAGTCATTCTTTTCTAGGTAATGTGTAAAAGCATAGAAGCTCATTTCCTGACTATTACCTCATTCACTCACTGTTTAGAAGCATCTAAGTGGTTCGTAGAGCCCTGAACTTGGAGACAGGAAGACCTGAATTTAAATATGACTTCTGGCACTTACTAGCCATGTGACCTTGGGCAAGTCACTACTCTGATTATCTGTAAAAAGGAAATAAGAGTAGGACCTTTATCTCTGTGTCACTGTGAGGATCACATGACATCTTTGCAAAGCATGTAGCACAGTGCCTGGCACATTGTAGATGATTTACAAATGCTTATTAAATCTAAATCTACTCTGAAATGTGCACATAATAGCTCTTTAGCTAGCAGATCAAATAAGAATCATCCATAATAAAGCCTCATCCTTCAATAGAATGATATAGTGGACAGAGGGTGCCTTTGGGATCTCAGAGACCTGAAATTAGCTCCTATCCCTGACCCATATTTTTTTTTAATCTAAGGGAGAAAAAGTCATTTAACCTCTCAGTGCTCCTGAGGAAAGTTTTTAAGAGAATTAGTCATAAACAAATTTTTGATGATCTACTGATGGAGGGCAGTTTTTCCCTACTGTCTTATAAGTGAAATCACAGGTGGAGGTAAAATATAATAATAATTTCTCATTTTTATACGACTTCAACATTTGAAAAATGTCTTTCTCAAAATATTACTTGTTGCTTTCTTTTTAGTTGCTGACATTTATTACTCCATTGAATCTCCTGTGTTTATATACAAAGACTGAATGAATGAAGATTTCTGTGGGGATTGGAAATTTTTATTTTTCAAATCAAATAAATAAGACTTTTTATCCCCTTTCAGTGAATTGACCTCATTTCCAAAAATTTCCGTATTATATAAGACCTTTTCTTCTAGCCCAGTGACATATATAATGTTAAAGCATTACAAAAACCTGTAGGACACTTGCTTTATATGTTACAGTTCACCCTTCTGACATCTATGACTATGTCCAATAGCCATACATGCACATAAACCATCATGTACATGAAAGCAAATATAGTAAAGTAGGGGTTAATCATTTTGAAGGCATATCTCATGTAAGCCAATTCATGTCTCACCATGAGCCAAAGCTACTTCATATCTTAAATGATATTAAAAGCTCACAGCATCTTTTAAGACACCGAGCAGCTTTGGATCACAGGGAAATGTGATTTGGATAGAACAAGAAAACAGATTGCCAGGCCAGTCATCCAGCTAAAAAACATTCCTGCTTCTCCAACTGTTACATATTAAAGACACAGTTGTATTAGTCTCCAGTCACCACTGAGGACTACCAGTTGTTGGCTGAGAGGCTGTCTGGTGTAAGGGCAAGTGGACTCGATTTAGAGACAGAAGTCCTTGGTTTCAACCCTAGATCTATTGTCACTTCCTGTATGACCTTGGGTGATAAGCTGCTCTGGAGAAGAAAGTGAGCCTGGTAACTTTGCATGGCCCTCCCTCACTTAAATCCAATTAAGGCACATGTCGTGGCATCACCTCCATGATGTCATGAGACAAACAGAAGCAGTCATGTCTTATTGTTGTCTTGTTTATTTCATCTGTAAAACAAATGGCATTGGCTAAGGTTCTTTCCTCCCCTCAATCTTATGACTAGTCAAGGTCTACCTTCTAAGTAACTAAAGAGCTGGGATGTGACCCTTGGTCTCCTGACGCCCAGTATTCATGAATGAGAAGGCAAGAGGAGAGAAAATAAAAATATGCTCATTTAGGTATATGAAAAGTGCTGTGAAAAATGCACTGTGGATACATATATATGCAGGCATATACAGATATATGTTTGGAACATAAAGTGTTTCTGTGAAAAGAAAGCTGGATAAGGAGAAAATGGGCCTAGATTCACATACTAGCTTGGTCATTTTTTCCCATATATCAAACAAGAAAATATTTGTTATGTACTTAGTGTAGGACTTGACACACAGTAGGTGCTTTATTAATATTTTCCCCTTCCTTTCCCCTACCTCCTCCATATGGCTATAGTCATTTCAATACCTAGACTGCAGTTTCCTTTTATGTAAAATGAGAAAAGTGGAGCTAATGACATTCAAACTCCTGAAATGTTTATCTATATACTAATGAATTTTAAGTTTTCTTATCTACCTTTCCTCTAACTTCATAGTAATAATAGCTCAAAAAATATTGACCTGATTCCCTCCCCTCTGATAGTGTTTTCTTTGGAGACTGCATCTCAGATCATCTAAGTCTCCTTTTATACTGAGCAATTCGTGGTTTAATAGCCCAGGGCTCATTCCCAAGTGATTTTGATAGAATAAAACTGGTCTCAGCTGGATGCTGGGATCTTTTACTCCAACTTGTAGAAGACTGTACAGTCCTGTACAATTGCACCACACACACACACACACACACACACACACACACACACACACACACACTGCCCTGTCCCATTCTCCATTTCTCAGTTCTCTGGTCATGCATGGTAGCAGAGGTTGAAGTTCTGGGCCAAAGGAAAAGGGAAAGGTTGAAGTATAAGGTAGAACTTCTTATTTTCCCCAAGGTCAGAGATATGCCTTGTCCTTTTCTCCATGTTCCTTTCATCTCCTGAATAGATACTTTCCAGCACCAAATGCAGCACCCAAGGTTCTAGCAAACTTCTACAGCCTGGATTCCGGATCTTCCAGGAACTGAAAGTTTTGTTGCAAATCCATGGACTGAGAATTCTCTTCATTTTTAATGACTCTCAGTGCCTGGCTAGAAGGATCAATATTACCCAGCAGCTAGAAATCTAAGCAATGAAAACACATGCTGTGTAGAGTGTTTTGAAATTGGTCATCTTAGGTTACATGATTCCCCAAACTATCTTCCTTCCAAATCTTGGTGTCACTGGAAACACAAGATAGGAGATGACTGGAAAGTCACACCCTATATACTTCAGAGTCTAAGTATCTTGCCAGACTATAAAATAATATTGGAAAGTAGTGAGTACTGAATTAAGACACTGCATCCCAACTCCTGGCAACCAGACACTAGTGGGATTTCCAAGGGAATGGGAACATAAGAACCAGTGAATCCACCCTAGAGTAGTCCCCATCAACAAGGTTCAGCCACATGGAGGACTGAGAGGCAAGACACAAGGTTGGGAGTGGCAGGCGGTCTAGATTAATATTCCGATGAAAATGAGACTGCATATGTGTGTGCTTCTGGGCACTGTAGCATCCTCCATGGCATCCTGACTTCTGGGGAAAGACTTTGACAGAAGATAGGAAATCAATCTGCAGCCACAATCACACATGATTCCGTAACTGGATGCCCTATTGACGATGTTGAACAGACAAAGAAAGGCACATACTTACCTAAGGGAGTGTCTGGGACAAGGGTTACTCAGGGACTCTCAATCCTTGGTACAGCACGCTGTCCACTGAGGCATTAGCTGCTTCGAGGCCATCTAATGCCATGACACGGACTCAGACTTTATTAAGCAGCAGAAGACAAAGAGGAACAGAATCCTCAGGAATATAT
>CM053774.1:118432509-118442509 GCA_028658325.1 Potorous gilbertii | reverse complement strand
GACAAAGAAAGAATGAAGGGAGGGAGGGAGAGAGAGAGGGAGAGAGAGAGAGAGAGAGAGAGAGAGAGAGAGGAAAGGAAGGAAGGAAGGAAGGAAGGAAGGAAGGAAGGAAGGAAGGGAAGAAGGGAGGGAGGCAGGGAGGGAGGGAGGGAAGAAGGAACGAAGGAAGGAAGAAAAATAAAGAAAACCGTATGTTTTGATCTGTATTCAGATGTTACTAGGTTTTTGGTTTTTTCCCCCCATCTGGAGGTCGATAGCACTTTTCATCATAATTCCTTTGTATTTGTCTTGGATCGTATTGCCGAGAACAGCTACGTTATTCACAGTTGCTCATCATACAACACTGCTGTGTACCATATTCTCTTCATTCTACTCCTGTCATTCTGCATCAGTTCACACAAGTCTTTCCAGATTTTCTGCAGTTATACTGCTAATCATTTCTCATAACAAAACAATATTCCATTGCATTTATGTACCACAACTCATTCAACCATCCCTCAATTGAAGGGCATCCACTCAACTTCTAATTCTTTGTCACCACTAAAAGAGCCACTATAAATATTTTTGTATAAATATTTTCTCCTTACCACCTGCCTTTTCCATCTCTCTGGGATACAGACCTAGTAGTAGTACTGTTGTATTAAAAGGTATGAACAGCTTGATAGTCCTTTGGTCATGGTTCCAAATTGCTATCCAGAATTGTTTGTATTCCCTTAATGAAACCCGAAAGCTTACTCTGTGCCAATCCCTGTGCTGACCAATAAGACTGTCCCTGCCTTAATAAAGCTCACATTCCAATACGGGAGACAACACACATGGAGGGCTTTCAACTAGAAATAAAATGGAAAGTTGCCCTGATCCTTAGAGTGTGGTCACATAGTAGGATGTTACTCAGTCAATAAATATTTATTAGGAACCTATCATGTGCTAAGCACTGGAGAAACATGCAAATTTTTTAAAAAAGACCAGCTGTGCCTTCAAGGAGCTTACTGTCTATTGGGGAAAGGAACCTCCCAAGAAAGTCAAAAATCAAGCGGGAAGGACGGAGGATGATAAGTCCACAAGGGTACGATGAAGTCAAAAAGCAGTCTAGCTGCTGAGAAATGAGAGAAGTCTATGCTGAGGCCCTTCCTTACATAGGTCTCTTAAACCTCATAGCCCTGCTCTTGAGTCAGAGGGTCCAATCAGAGGATCAGTGGAAACTGATGAGAAGTGAGCACTGGGTAGTTTTCCACCCTGCCCAATACTGAGATTGAAGGCATGATGGAGATTTCCCAAGATGTCCCAAAGCAGTATAACTGTGGTAAATGGGACATGGTAACTCATCTTTTTTGGTCCTATTTTCACAGATAAAATCATACCTGTTCCTGATATTTAACCATCTCACAGCACCAAAGACTTCTCTTATGCACTCTATTTTCCATTCAGCTGTCATATTGATCTTACTAAAGTAGAGGTCTGACCACATCACCCCCTCTTCTATTAACTCCAATGCCTCCCTATTGCCTCCAGGATCAAATATAAATTCCTTTGGCTTTTACAATTCTTCATAACCTTGCTCCTTCCTATCCTTCCAGTAAACTCCCCTCCATGTATGCTATGATTGCATGATTCTGGCCTCCCTGATCTTTTTTGAATAAGAAACTAACACCCAACTGTATACATTTTCACCATCTGTCTCCATGCCTGGAAACCTCTCCCTAATCACCTTCACTTCCCTGACTTCCTTCAATTCTAAGCTAAAATTCCACCTTCTTTAAAGAGCTTTTCTTGATCCTTTTTTCTATATTAAATAAGTTTTATTAATATTATTTAATTCTTATATAGCCAGAGTATCTCATTATCCCTCCCTTCCCACTCTCAAAAAGGCATCCCATATGTTGCTGCTTAGTCTTTTTTAGTTTTATCTGATTTTTCATGACTCCTTTTAAGATTTCTTGGCCAAGATACTGGAGCGGTTTGCCATGTCCCTCTTCAGCTCTTTTTATACATGAGAAAACTGAAGGAAACAGGGTTGAGTGACTTGCCCAGGGTCACAAAGTTTATAAGTGTCTGAGGCTGGATTTGAACTCAGATCTTCCTGATTCCAGGTCCAGTACCTATGCACTGCACAACCTAGCTACCTATCCCATAGGATAAAGAGTGTGTTTTGGAGAGGGAGGAAAATGTCAGTACAACTGATTGATGTACTAAAAACGTCTGAAAATATGTACAGTATGCAATACCTATGGATTCCCTACCTCTACAAAAGGTTAGGTTGGGGATATCTTATATCTCTTCATTTGAGTTCCACTTGATGTTTAAAATTTTGTTGCATTGATTTTGGTTTTTTTGGTGTGTTGTTATTTCCATCTAAATAGTTATGGTTACTCTGCATACTGTTTTCTTGGCCCTGCTTACTTCACTCTGTAGTTCATGTAGATCTTCATATGCATATCAGTATTCATCACACACAGCATTTCTTACAACACAGTGACATCCCCTTACATTCATGTACCACAATCTGTTTAACCATTCTCCAGTTGATGGATGTCTATTTTGCTTTCATCTATTTTGCTATCACAAAAGTGATTCCATAAATCTAAAAGTATATGGGGATTTTTTTTTTCCTTTTCACTGGCATCCTCAGGATGTAAGTAAAGCATTGGAGTCTCTGGTTCAATGCATATGGGCATTCTAGACACTTTATTTATGTATTTCCAAATTGCTTTCCAAAATGGTTGCACAATTTCAGAGCTCCACCAAAAATGTATTTGGAGAATTTTTTTTCATGAGGCTGTGAATATTTTACAGTTCTTCTGAGAACTATTTTTTCTCAAACATTCCTTTGACCTTTTTGTCTATTGAGAAAATGGCTATGTCATACACATTCACACACAAACATACACATACGCACAGACACACACATATACATATATATACGTACAAATATATGCACACATACATGTGCGTATGTGCATGGGGTTAAACTTGCCAAGGGAAAGATCCTCAGATGTGAAAATAGTCCTCTAATGGCAGAAAGTGAAGAATAATTAAGAAGCCTCTTCATGTGGTTGAAAGAGGAGAGTATAAAAGCGGACTCGAAGCTTAATGTCAAAAAAAGCAAGATTTTGGCAGTTGGTCTCATCATTTCCTTGTAAATAGAGGGAGAAAAATGGAATCGGTATCATATTTTATATTTTTGGACTGAAAGATCACTTGAGATGGTGACTACAGCCATGAAAAGAAAGCCATGGAAAATCTGGACAGCAAAATAAAAAGCAGACAACAAAGGTTCATATGGGCAAAACTACAGTTTTTTTCTTATAGTAATGTGGTTGAGAGAGTTGGATTATAAGGGAAAATGAGAGCCACAGAATAGACACTTTTGAATTGTGGTGCTGGAGAAAATTTTTGAGAGTCCCTTGGTCAGCAAGGAGATCAAATCCGTCCCTATTAAAGAAATTTATTCAGGTTCTTTACTGGAAGGTCAAATACTAAAAATGAAACTTAATACTTTGACTACAAAATGAGAAAATGACACTCACTAGAAAAGACTCTAATGTTGATGAAGGCAAAAGGAAAAGGGAATGGCAGAAGATGAGATAGAAAAATAGTATAATGGAAGCAATGAACATGAACTTTTACAGGCATTGAGAGACAGAGGAGGATAAAAGGGCATGGTGTGCTATGATCCATGGGGTCACAAAGCATCAGACATGACTGAATATACACATATATATATGTGTATACTGAATATACACATATATATATGTGTATATTCAGTCATGTCTGATGCATACATATATATATATATATATAATATATGTCTTGAGAATTTTTTTCAAACATTCCTTTGATCATTTATCTATTGGGAAAATGACTGTAAGATGCACATATAGATACACACATACTCATATACTTATGTATGTGTATGTATGTACAGATGGATAGATAGATATAGATACAGATTATATATGTGTGTATGTATGTCTGGGGAAAACAACTTTATCAAAGATATTTGATGCAAAGTTTTTTTTCAAACATTTTTTCCTATTCATTTATTCCCCATTTTATCTTAGATACTTTAATGGATTTTTTGTGTGCAGAAGCTTTTCAGTCTCAAGTTCCCTTTTCTTTTGTAAACCCAATATTATGTTTTGTGAGTTATTTCACTTTCATCTCTTTTAAAGTGTCCCTGTTCCCAATGACTCCCTTCCTCTCTTCCCTAATCTCCTCTAATTGTTTGATACTTCTTTCCTGTAAGGGTTTCATTTATTATTTCATTTTTCTCTCTTGCTTTTATCTGGTTTTATATTTCTTCTTTTTTTCCTCTCAAGTAAATTACCCATTCCTCAGCTCTCCTTCAGCTAGTACTTTTTCCTTAGTTTTTAATTTTCTTCTTTGCTTTGCACCACAGTTCAAAAAGGATTTATTTTACTCTTCATTATTCACTTTCACTTTGTATTTACTCAGGGTTCTCATTCTCTGACTCATGATGCCTATAATTTTCTGGTTCCTCTCTTTTCTCTGTACTCTTCAAGTAATCAAAGCTTCCAAAGTTCTAGGCTCTCCCCATCTAAGTGCTTTCTGTCACTGCTTTGTAGAACTTTTTTCATGAATTCCTCTTTCCAATTTTGCTCATTTCTAGGACAGTGCCAATTTTGGGGATCAGAGAGAACTTTTAGCACATTGTAAGGCCCCTCTCCCATCATATCCCTGATTTTGCAGCCCAACGCTGATCTGTATCCTCACTTATTGACCATTTTTTCTACATTTGCTTGGAAATCTCTATGTGTCCATGCTCTTCCATTCCTCCAGATATCAGTTACTCCTGGGGTTCCAATCCCCCCAGTCATTTGTATGACAAGTAGACCTTTCAAGGAGCAAATCTCCCAGGCATCATCTAATGTAAGATCTTCATCTCCCTTCACCCATAAAAGCAGCAGGAGTAGCAGTAGCAATAGTAACAGCAGTAGAAGGAAGAGGAGGAGGAGTACCAGTAGTAGTGGTGGTAGTAGTAGCAGCAAGTAGCAGCTGCTGCTGCTATAGAACCTATGTTTTGCTTCAGATAATATTTTGAAGCCCCTTCTGACTCAAAGAGCTTTGGAAACATTAGTATCACTATGGAAAAAGT
The DNA here is from genome assembly GCA_028658325.1 of Potorous gilbertii. Taxonomy (NCBI): domain Eukaryota; kingdom Metazoa; phylum Chordata; class Mammalia; order Diprotodontia; family Potoroidae; genus Potorous; species Potorous gilbertii. The sequence continues at coordinate 118,437,393 of CM053774.1, read as the reverse complement.
CAAATTCTAATGGAAAATTATTGATACTTTTACAGACTGTTAAGCAAGGTTCTGTTATTTTGTAAAAAGAAAATTTCAAGAAGCAAGGATCAAGACTGGTAAAGAACTAGAAACTCAAAGTTTATCTATTTAATTAAGCCAAAGGCTTAAGAACCCAGAGAGGATAATTCCAATCAATGCCTGTGTCATAAATCATTTTTAAATGCTTCATCCAAGATTTGCATGAACTGAAGTAGAGTGAAGTGAGCAGAAGCAGGAGAACAATGTACACAGCAACCGTAATATCATATGATGATCAAATATGATAGACTTGGTTGTTCTCGGCCATACAGTGATTCAATACAATTCCAAAAGACTTGTGATGGAAAATATTATCCACATTCAGAGAAAGAACTATGGGGTCTGAATCCAGATCAAAGCCTATTATTTTAACTTTATTTTTGTAAGTTTTTTTTTTCTTTTGCTCTGTTAGGTTTTTTTACATAACTAATTTATTTGTTTTCAGTTTTCAACAATCACTTTTATAAAGTTTAAATTTTCTCTCCCTCCCTCCCCACTCCTTTCCCAAGAAAGCATGCAAACTTAGATGAGTTTTACAAATGCATTCTTAGGAGACACATTTTCACATTAGTCATGCCGCAAGAAGAATTCAAATAAATGGGAGAAACCATGAGAAAAAAAAAAACATAACCAAAGAGAAAATAGTGTTCTTCACTCTGCATTCTGACTCTATAGCTTTTTTTGGATGTAGATGGCATTTTGCATCATTAGACCTTTGGAAATATTTTAGGTGCTTGCATTGCTGTGAAGGGCTAAGTGTATTAGATACAATTCTTGCACACTGTAGCTTTTACTGTGTATAAGGTTTCCTGGTTCTGCTGATACTCAAAATCAATTCATATAAATCTTTCTAGGATTTTCTGAAGTTATCCCATTCATCATTTCTTATAACACAATACTATTCCATTACATTCATATACTACAACTTGTTCAGTCATTCCCCAATTGATGGGCATTCCATCGATTTCCAGTTTTACACCACCACAAAAGGAGTTGCTGTAAATATTTTTGTGCATCTGGGTCCTTTTCCTATTTATATAATCTCTTTGTGATACATCCCTAGAAGTAATATTACTGGGTCAAAGGGTATACACATTTTCATAGCCCTTGGGCATAGTTCCAAATTGCTCCTCAAAATGATTGGATCAACTCACAGATTCACCAACAAAGAACAAGTTTTCCAATTCTCCAGCATCTTCTCCAACATGTATCATTTTCTTGTTTTGTCATGTTAGCCAATCTGATAGGTGTGATGTGGTACCTCAGAGCTGATTGATATGCATCTCTCTAGCCAATTAGTTATTTAGAGCATTTTTTTCATATGACTATATATATAGCTTTAATTTCTTCCTCTGAAAACTGCCTGTTCATATCTTTAGTCATTTCTCAACTGGGGAATGACTTGTGTTTTTGTAAATTTGACTCAATTTTCTACATATTTCAGAAATGAGGTCCTTCTCACAGACCCTAGTTGTAAAGATTCCTTCTCAGTTTTCTGCTTCCCTCCTAATCTTGATTGAATTGGCTTTGTCTGTGCAAAAACATTTCAATTTACTGGAATCAAAATTATCATTTTGCATTTCATAATGCTCTCTATCTCTTATTTGGTCGTATATGCCTACATTCTCCATAAATCTGGCAAATAAACTATTCCTTGCTCTCCTAATCCTTTACACTTATATTGTGTATCCATTTGGACTTGGTTCTGGTATATATTGTCAGGTATTGTTCTGTGCTCAGCTTCCATCACATTATTTTCCAGTTTTCCCAGCAGCTTTTGTCAGAGAAGTTATCCCAGAAACTGAGGTCCTTGGGTTTGTCAAACAGTAGAATACTGTAACCATTGACTACTGTGTCATGTGAACCTGACATATTCCACTGATCTACCCCTCTATTTCTTAGCCAGTACCAAGTGATTTTGATGATTACTGCTTCATAATACAATTTAAGATCTAGTATGGCTCAACCACCTTCCCTAGCATTTCTTTTCAGTAATTCCCTTGATATTCTGGACCTTTTGCTCTTCCAAATGAATGTTGATATTATTTTTCCTAGCTCTAGAAAATTATTTTTGGTAGTTTCATTCCATTAATAAGCAAATTCATTTAGGTAGAATGGTCATTTTCATTATATTAGCTTAGCCTACCCAAGGGCAACTGATGTTTTTCCAGGTATTTAGATTTGATTTTATTTGTGCGAAACATGTTTCACAATTGTGTTCATATAGCCCCTGAGTTTGTTTTGGCAGGTATACTCCCAAATATTTTATAATTTCTACAGTAACTTTAAATGAGATGTCTCTTTCTGTCTTTTCCTACTGGGCTTTATTAGTAAAATATAGAAATGCAGATGGTTTACATGGGTTTATTTTGCATCCTGCAACTTTGCCAAAGTTGTTTATTATTTCAAGCAGTTTTTTACTTGATTCTTTGGGATTCTCTAAGTATATCATCATGTCATGTACAAAGAGTGATAACTTATTTTCTTTACCTATTCTAATTCCTTTAATTTCTTTTTCTTCTCATTTCTAAAGTTAACATTTCCAGTATCATTTTGAATAACAGTTGTGATAACAGACCTCCTTGTTTCACTTCTGAACTTATTGGAAATGCATTTAGTTTATCCCCATTACATGTGATGCTGATGGTTTTAGGTAGATTCTACTTATTATTTTGAAGAAAGTTACATTTATTCCTATGCTCTCCAATGTGTTTTATAGAAATGGGTGTTGTGTTTTGTCAAAAGTTTTCTTAGTCGATTGAGATAGACATATAGTTTCCCTTATTTTTTTTATTGATAGGATAAATTATGCTGATAATTTTCCTAACATTGAACCAGTCTTGCATTCCTCGTATAAATCCTACCTGATCATAGTGTATTATTCTCTTGATAAGTTGATGTATTCTTTATGTTAAAATCTTATTTAAAATTTTTGCATCCATATTCATTAGGGAAATTGGTCTATAATTTTCTTTCTATGTTTTGGCTCTTCCCATTTTAAGTATCAGCACCATATTTGTATCATAAAAAGAATTTGGTAGAACTTGTTCTTCACCAATTTTCCCAAATACTCAATAAAGAATTGGTATGAATTGTACTTTAAATTTTAATAAAATTTACTTGTAAATCCATCTGACCCTGAAGATTTTTTCCTAGGGAGTTCATTGATGGATTTTCAATTTCTCTTTCTGAGATGGGGTTGTTTAAGTATTTTACTTCCTCTGCTATTAGTCTGGGTAGTTTGTAGTTTTGTAAATATTCATTCATTTCACAAAGATTGTCAAATTTATGGGCATATAGTTGGGCAAAATAATTTCTAGTTATTGTTTTAATTTCTTCTTCATTGGTAGTGAGTTCACCTTTTTCATTTTTGGCACTGGTAATTTGGTTTTCTTTTTTTAATCAAATTGACCAAAGGTCTATGGAAGTTTTTGGAATTTCCACAAAACCAGCTCTTAGTTTTGTTTGTTAGTTCAATAGTGTTGTTAATTTCAATTTTATTAATCTTTCCTTTGGGTTTCAGTATTTCCAATTTGGTATTTAATTGGGGATTTTCAACTTGGGGTTTTTTGTAACTTTTTCAGTTGCATACCCAATTTATTGATCTTCTCTTTCTCCATTTTATTAATGTAAGCATTAAGAGACATAAAACTTCCCCTAACAACTGCTTTCACAGCACCCCAGAAGTTTTGGTAGGTTGTCAAATTATTGTCATTCTCTTGAATAAAATTATTGATTGTTTTCTATGACTCTTGTTTTACCCAATCATTTTTTAGGATTAGATTATTTAGTTTCCAGCTAATTTTTGGTCTATATCTCCATGGTCATTTTGAGTTTAGATTTATCAAGTTCAGTGACGGGGAGATTGAGGTCTCCCACTAGTAGAGTTTTGATGTCTATTTTTTCATGTAACCTCCCTTAACTCCTCCTCTAAGAATTTGGATGTCAAACCACTTGGTGCATATGTGTTTGGTAATGATATTATTTCATTTTCAATGGTGCCTTTCAGCAGGATATAGTATTCTTCCTTATCTCTTTTGATGAGATACATTTTTCCTTTTACTTTATCTGAGATTAGGATTGCTACCCCTGCTTCTTTTTTTACACCAGCTGAAACATAATATATTGTACTCCAGCCTTTTGCCTTTACCCTGTGTATATCCCCGTGCCACAAATGTATTTCTTATAAACAACATATTGTAGGATTATGTTTTTTAATTCAGTCTGCTATCTATCTCCATTTTGTGGGAAAGTTCATCCCATTCACACTCAAAGTTATGATTATTATCTGTATCTTTCTCTCCATCCTATTTCCTCTCTGGTTTATGCTGTCATTTCTCCTTTCTTCTCAGAGTTTTACTTTTGACCACTGCCTCCCTCAGTCTTCCCTCCCTTCTACCAACATCCTCCCTTTCCCCTTACTATTTCTTCTCTCTCTTTTAACATCCCCTTCCTTTATCTTTCCCCTTTCCCTTCCTACTGCCTATAGGGCAAGTTAGATTTCTATATCTAACTCAGTATGTTGTTCCCTCCTTGAGCCAATTCTGATGAGAGTAAGTTCAAACAAGGCTCATCTCCCTCCCTTTCTTCCCTCTACCATAATATGTTTTTGTTCCTCTTCATGTTATGTAATCTACCCTTTTCTACTTTCTTCTTTCTTCTTCTTCCATTACAATCCCTCCACATCCTTTAATTACATATTTTATCATCTCATCATTTAATTTATACCTACTCCATCTACGTATATCCCTTTTCAATGTCATAATAAATATATAATTCTCAAGATTAACAATTATCATCCTCCCATAGAGAGATGTAAACAGT
>CM053774.1:118416671-118432009 GCA_028658325.1 Potorous gilbertii | reverse complement strand
CCTGGTACCTCATAAATACTTTTGACAGTGTGTTCTTTAGAGTCTCTTTGTTTTGGCTTGGAGGCTACTGAATTCATTGTCCTCTAAGTTCTTTGCAGATGCGTATGTGGGTTTGAAGCAATAGCTCCTGCTATTTCAGAATAATGGATGAGATGAAATATTCTAAGTTGGTGAGAGGGGTGTAAAGCCTTTGTGTTTATTGCAGGAGCCTCTGAGATGGAAATCTGAACAATTGGCCTTGATGGAAGGCCAAAGGTCCACTTGAAAAATGTTCATGATGTTCCACATAAATAGGAAGGCAGAGTTTATTTTTTCTTAAGAAAGACCTAAGACAAATGGCATTGGAGTCCAAATCAAGAAAATCCTTGTAAAGAATCTGGTATATTTGCAACTATGCCAGATGTTGTTTAAGATGAAACAAAATATTTGGTGATTATTTCCATATTGATGAAATAAGATGAAAATGTCTACAAAGAAATTCCAAAAAGTAGTGGTTAGAAACCTGCAAGTTTTGAGGTTAGGTTAATTGCCTCTCGGATCTAAGCCTCCCAAGAGAGAATTATCCATCAAATATTTAGAAAAAAATGTGGGAGGTGAGAAGGGTGGGGATGATGATGAAAGAATTTTCAGGAGGCAAAAGGGAAAGGAATCAAAGTGTTATCTTTAATTAAACATGCAGATATTTAAAGTTATATAAAAGTTAGCATTGATTCTAGTTCCATAAATTTAAAACTGTTATTATAAACTTATTGATCTAGCATATTAGGGATAGAAAGATCTGTTTGATTACCAACCATAATTCTGTTGTATTCTTTCGTATTCTAGTGAACATCCAGTAAGATGTACGTTGTCTATTAAATAAAAATTCAAGATCTTTCCACACAGTATGAAATATTTTATGAGGGTGTTAGTTTAATTGTTAAAAAACTATTCCAAAATACAATTATTTAATTTTAATGCAACTCTGGGTAATTTCTCTTTATATATATGCTTAGTTCTATTTTTTCCTAGGTATGTAGAATGAGTAAATTTCAGGAATTATTTTGTGCAACGTGACAAAGTAACAAGATAAATAGAAAGGTCATGATTTATTTCATCAACAGACCCAAACGGTACAATGATTGATGGTGTGTCCATTTGGAATACCCTTCTTTGAAAAGGCCATAACTTTCATCCATATTTCTTGCAAGATCCTTTCATGAGGATACTTAACAGAATTGAGAAGTCCATTAGGGTATATGTCTCAATGCACACAGCAGGAAGTTAATATGCACAGTAGTGCTACTCCTATTTGACTTCTAGCCAGATATCCCTAGTTCCTAGTCAACAAATTCTGGCCCTGGAAAAGTATATGAACTTACTTTGTTGAAATTAGGCAAAATGTGTGTGTCTACTTACTTGCTCTTAGCAGAATTTAAGCAACTTGATGTTAGAATCATATGCTCAGTGCCTAACACAGTACCTAAAATGTTGTAGACACTTAATAAATGGTTGTTGAATAATTAATGAAAATGGCTTAGTGGAGAAAAGTGATGGATTCTCACCTTCCTGAGATGTTTCAAGAGTAAGCCTGCTTTAAATTGGGGACATATTAAGTCTAGAGAAGGAAATAGCAAACCTGGAGAAAAAAATGCAAACTACTCCAGTATCTTTGCCAAGAACATACCAAAGAGGTCATAAAGATTCAGACACAACTGAAAACAACAATAACAACTGAGTAAGCCTGGTGAATTTGAACACATTTTCATTGCCTGAAGGTGGAAAAAAAGAATCTATATCCTTCCTCTACAAAGAAGTATCATAGAGGCGGATAATTCTACCTTCTGCCTGTTTAGATAATGGAGACTGGACAGGCATGTCTAAGAGTCTTTGGAGAAAGGGAGCTAAGAAAACAATGGGCAGAGAACCCTTCCAAGATGCTTTGGACCATTTTCAATACTTTTTCAACTAATTCCTTTTCTTAGATTTCAGCTTTCTCTGCTGCTTTGGAAAGGGCAATCCACAGCTTACCTGACAGCAGTGAACAGTCCTTCTTTCCTATAAAGTCAGTCTGGAATAATGGGTACTTTGCTGGACCTGGAATTATAAATTCCACCTCACATGTGATCTAACTATGAACGAGAAAAATAACTAAACTTAAGGTCTAGTATCTATCAAATGGTGACACTAATGGCATTTAACTCAGTGGGTTGTGGGGACCAAACATGAGCCCTGACAGAGATAATGGCCAACCCTACCGGAAGATGGAAGCAGAGACCAGGAACTGCAGCAGAGGATGGAGCCTGGTTCCAGCAAGCTCATACAGAAATGCAACAAGACAAAAATGATAACATTACCATTTCAGAAGAGACAGGGTTTTTCAAGGCCTGACCAGAAACTTGAGTACATGATTGAGCACAGGTGGGGATTTGAATCTGGGAATAGGATTAATAGAAGAAAGCTCTGAACACAAAGAAATCTATAGGCAGAGGGACACTCATGATACACACTGAGAAAAAAGAGAGTAACTTTGCAATTAATTTTAAAGAGAGGCACAAAAAAAGAATAGATTGGTCAAAAAGATTCCAAAATGCATGGGAAAAAGTAAAGGAAGAAGATTTTTTCAAAGTGTAATTAGAGCTCTTGAGGAAAAAGTTGAAGTGAGAATAAATGACACAAAACAGAAGAAGGAAAACATGACCCAAGGTTTGATTTCATTAATGGTAGTAATAGGAACAACAGAAAAAAATACCAAATTTCAAGGAAGGAGAAGAGAATTCTAGGAAAATGCTAGAGAAAGTTTCCTTAAATGGAAGCTTCCTCCATTGTACCAAACAAGTAAAAAGTCTCCAAACACAGAAAATTCACCAGGGATATGAAGTGGATCAGCAATAACAAAAAGCGACCTCAAGGCAAGTCTGCACAGTTTAGGGTTTAGAGTTTTAGAGTTGAAGTCCCATAGATTTGAATGTGAATCCTACCTAAAACACATTAATGTGTAACTCTGGACAAATTATTTAACCTCTCTCAGATTCAGTCTCCTTATCTGTAAGATGGAGATAACAGTATCAACTGCTTTCTAGGGTTACTGTGACTATCCAATGACATGATATTAGTAAAGTGCTTTGTGAATTTTAAAGTGCTTCATCAGTGATAGTAGTAGTAGTAGTAGTAGTAGTAGTAGTAGTAGTAGTAGTATTGATGTGTGCTGGTCATATGGCCTGGAACATACACTTTATCCATATCCACTATGAGGTTTACATTGTCACCAAAATGCCTGGCTTCCCACATTTAGAGTTTAAGTAGTGACTGTGCAGAGGTCCATCATATTTTCTTCCCTCATCAATAGGGATGTGTCTTTTGCCTCTTTTTGTATCCTCAGTATTTAACACAGTGTCTGGCACATAGTAGTTTCTAAACAAATGTTTATTGATTGATGGTTGAAATTCTCAGAGAGTAAACACTTTATACTTTGGAAACTGACAAATTAAAAAGTAAGGATTGAAATCCATAAAACCTGGTTTCTTTAGCTGGAGCACACCCATTGCATTTCATGTCTTGCTTAAGCCTTATTGTTAGGATCATCCAATAGCGCAGGTTTAGGCACAGGGGGCCACCTACAGTTCTACTTTTCTGAGTCTTTTGTAATGTACTTTTATTTTCTACCAGATCAGTTATTCCTATCTGAGGTGCCATTCCCAATTCAAAATCCTATTGAACCATCTGTTCAAACAATCCATCCAATCTTCTCCTACTTTATTAAGAAAGTTATAACAATTTGCTTTCAACAATCACTCAACTAACAGTCAGACATTGACCAAGTATCTATTATGATCTAGATCCTCTGCTGTGTGCTTCAGATACAAATGCCATGAATGAAACTTGTGTTTCATTGTGCCATCGCACACAAGAAAATTACAGTCTGACAGGAAAAGGATATACAAATACGTACAAAGTAAAGGAATACAAGGGAAAGGGATATAAAAATAAAAAGACAGTAGATACACACAAATACAAAATAATTAAAAACTAGACAATTTGGGAGGAAAAGGGGTAGCTATTATAGAGAAAGGGATCAAGAAAGTTTTCATGTAGTAGGGAGTGCTTGAGTTAAGATTCAAGCTCTCCAGCTGAGAAGAGCATTTAATGACATAGGAATGAGAAAAGGGAATTCTGTACATGCTCAAAGGCTAGTTCAAAGTGTCATGTGGGAGGAACATGTAGAAATCAAATTTGACTGCATTGCAGAGTATAGCAAGGGGAGTAATGTCCAATGGGATTGGACAGATATCAGGGTCCAGGTTGTATAGAGGCTTAGAAGCTAAACAGAAGAGTGTTTTTGTTTGGTCCTAAAGACAATCGGTAGGACTGAATTTGGTTGGGTATAGGAGTTACATAGTCAAATCTACACATAAAAAAGTTACTTCAGTGGCAATGTGTAGGATGGACTGGAGTAGGGAGAGACTTGGAGCAAGGAAGTCATTTTGGAAAGTTTGCAATAGTGAAGGCAAGAAGTCATGAGAGCCTGAACTGAGATTAGTGTTGTGAGTGGAGGGAAGATGTGAAATAAAGCACATGTTGTGAAAGCAGAAAAAACAAGATGTGGTGACTCATTGTATCTATGGTGTGAATATGTGGTCTAAAACTGGATTTACAAACCTGGGCGACTGGAAGAACCATGTGCTTTTGGTTCAATAACTATCAAATAGCTTGCTGTCCAAATAACATTCCTAGGAGACATTTGGGAATTCAGTAGAGGGATGAGTTTGGGGAAAAACAGACAGCTCTCTTTTAGACATCCTACCTTTAAAATATAAGAAACAGTTATTTTTGTTATTGTTTTTCTTTGTTCTCAAAGAGGATCATGATATCAAGGAGGTGACACTATGATGTGCAAGTGAATTGGACTTAAGTGAGGGAAGGCTATGCAAAGTCACCAGCCTCACTTTCTCCTCTGGAGCCATCTGGGTGTAGTGGCAAGACATAGATCAAGATAACTGGAGATGGCCCCCCAATAGTCAGAGATGTGGTGCTAAAACTTCAGCAAGACTGTGGGGCTGGATATAAAGAATGTTAAGTCCTCTTCTTAAGGGTAAAACTTAAGCCTGTAGAAGCTGATGAGGTCACCCTGTGAGAGTAAATTGAGAGAAGAAAAGAGAACCAGGATAGAGCCTTAGGGGACACCCATGCTTAGCGAGCATGATATAGATGATGAGCCAGCAAAGGATGTAATTATTGCACTAATCGATTTTGTACTGTTTTCATAGACTTTCCCATATCCTCATCTATTGCAAATTAAATATGCTAATCACTTCTGCTTGAAAATGATTAAACCTCAATAGTGTAATGAGCTACATTAGAAAAACAAGCACTAATGGAAAAGCACTAAACACACATTAAGTCAGGCATCATTGCCTTTCCTGGCTCCTGGGAATGTTATTTCGATAATAAACTATTTGCCAGTTATTATTGTGCTTACCCCGTCAATGACACTCAGTTTGTTGTAGTTTCAGACTTATAGCATGGCTGTTTTGGAATGAACAACAAAATAGAGACAATAATTTCCTGAACTTTGAGTCAGAAAAACATGAATTTTAAAGCAGTCTCAGATACTTCTGAGCTCTTGGGCCTGGGCAAGTCACTCTTTCAGTGTCAGGTTCTTCATCTATAGGGGTTAATGATAACATTTAGTTTACAAGGTTCTTTTGTGTAGTCTTTGGCAAAAAAATCACATAACTGTTGAGCCTTGACTTCCTCCTCTCTAAAATGAGAAAATTGGATTGCATACCATGTCAGATTACCTTCTATCTCTACAGTGATGATATTTCTATGATGTTTTTGCATTATGGTCATAACCTCATGATCATATCTATGCAACGAATCCTTAAAATGGGTGTATATTGGAGAGGGATTGGAGGTGAGGAAGAAGAAAAGGCATGAGAATAGCCAAAGCAGGCAGTTCTAATTCATAAGTATTTGCTAAACAGTCTTCTTACTTAATAAAGAGGATTTATCTCATAAGGAGAACATATGGACTCACTAGTATCACAGATAGAAATCCAGAAACTGACTAGATGCTGATTAAATCGAAAGAGGCAAAGATCTCCATTGAAAGAGTGACCCAGACATGGGAATTTTTTTCTCTCACAAGATGAAACTCAATATCTAGCAATAGTAGTAGCCTAAATTGGAATTTTCACAGTCAAAACGCCTTCTGTCCCTTACCTCTCCCCTTCCCTGCCAGTCGCAATCCTCTTTCCAAATACCTCTGACTGTGAAGTGAAGAACTTTCTCATGGTTCTGTTCATCTTCCATGGGACTAGTTACCTAGAAGTGAATTCCCAGTAAATAACTTTGACCCCATCATTATTCTCCTCACGAACCTTCAGTGACTCATCAGTCAAATAAAGCATATATTTCTTATCCTGACATTCAAGGCACCATGCAATATGACTTCAATCTACCATTTTAGCCTGATCTCATATAGCTCCCCTTAAAGAGAGGAGAACACATTCTATATTTCACATATTTCCAGTTTTCTTTTTTCTGATTTCTCCCCCTGCCCCAGTCCTGTTCCATGCACTAGACACTCCATCTTGCGCTAGACACACCATCTCCAGACTTCCAGAATTTTCACTGCTTATCCCCCATGTCTGGAATTCTCTCCTTCCTCATCTCTGCCTCCTAATTTCCTTGACTTCCATCAAGTCTCAGCTAAAATCCTATATTCTGCAAGAAGCCTTTCTCTATTCCCCTTTATACTAGTACCTTCTCTTTGGTTATCTCCATTGTATCTCGTATAAATCTTGTATACACATATTATCATTCCCATTAAACTGTGAGATCCTCCAGACCTTTGTATCTTGGGCATCCGACCTCATCATTCAACTACAACTTTTCTCTCCAAAAGTTACCAACATTGTCTTAATAGTCAAATCTAATGACTTTTTTCTCAATCCTCATTTCTCGACATTTTTCCATCTTTGACATCATCAATCACTCTCTCTTCTGTTTCCAGGACACTCCTCTCCCACTTCTATCTCTTTGCCCACTTTTCTGTATCTTTTGCTGGATCTTCATCCAGTTCACACTTGCTAACAGAGGTCCCACTGGACTCTGAGCCCTCCTCTCTTCTTCCTCTATGCTATTTCACTTACTGGCCTCTTCGGCTCCCCATGGATTCAAGTCGCAACTATAATCTCATCTTCTACAATAAACCTCTCCCAGTCCTTCTTAATTCCAATGTCTTCCTTCTGTTATTTCCTATTTACCTTGAATTCAACTTATTACATACAGTTGTTTGCATATTTTCTCTCCCATTAAATTGTAATCTCCTCTGGGCCAAGGATTGTTTTTTCCTTATCTTTATATTCACAGTATCTTAGCATGATGTCTGCCACATGATAGGTGCTTAATAAATGCTTACTGACTGATTGGCTTGCTTGTGGTCAGTCAGTTACTGCCAGAGGCAAAATTTGATCCTAAGACTTCCCCATTTCAAACAGATTTCTATCCACTGTAGTACAGGTTTCTTCATACTGAATCAAACACATGATGGTCTGCTGGCCAAATGAGCAGTGAGTCTATAAAGAAAAATTGAAAGTGACTTTTAATTTTTTTCATTTTATTTTTAATTTATGAAATATAGCAAACATTTCCACAACATGGTACAGTAAAAAGATGGTTGCATCTGAAACTACAAATCTACTGTTTACAGCACTATTCCTTTCAAATATACAACAAAATTATCATGAAGATTTCTTTTTTTCTCCCTCCCTCACAGCCTGAAAGATCACTTCTATATATACAAACTGTATATTTATGTGTATATGTATATATGTATGTGTATGTGTATTTATATGTATATGTATGTACACATATGTGTATATAATATATATATTTATTCTACACATACTGCTATTTATCAGTTCTTTTTCTGGATGCAGATAATATATTCCTGCATCTAGCCTTCTTAGTTAATTTGGATATCTATAATAGCAAAGTAATTTTACTCTTAAAAGAGTATAGCTGTTACTATATGCAATGTTCTCTTGGTTCTGCCAATTTCACCCTTCATTATTTCACACATCTTTCTGTGCTTTTCTGAAATGATTCAGTTTATCATTTCATATAATGGTAGCATGGTAGTATTCCATCACAATCATGTGAAAGTTACTTCTTTAAAAAAAAATGAAAGTAACAAAATCTCAACTCAAAAAAATCATGAATGTCATGCATGAATTACTTTTAATTTTATTTGAAAAACTATAGTACTGTTATTCGAATTCTCTACACATTGTCATTAACATCATATTCAAGTATTTGGTTTAAAGAAGTTAGAGAAGTATGTATGAGTCATTTCACAAGATCTGTAGTGGCTGAAAGTATTCAAGACTCATCTATAAAGACTTTTCTCTCTCTCCTCCCAAAATCATAGTATTGTCATGAATGAGTTTGACTCAAGTTGTTAGTTTAGGTTGGTGTTGGAAAAAAATGAGATATTCTCAGGTCATTGAATAGGAGATTGATTTATCCATAGCACAGAAAGAATACTCAGCAAAGACAAATGTGAACTCCTTCCCCTCTATATGTGTCTTATCAGCACAGAATAGCATGATGGCTTATGTGGTCTTGAAACAAACATCAAGTCTAAAAGGGTCCCAACTTCACATTGGTTAAGAATGTCTATACCTTTGAAGACCAGAAAGACACATCAATAGATAGATAAATGGATAGATAGATAGATAGACAGATAGATAGATATAGATATACATAGAAATCAGTAGGAAACCCAGTATGACTAGCCCTTTGGGCTAATCAAATTGCCAAGACAACTTTGTCTCCTGTTAGGGAAATAAATCTACCCTAATTCAAATGGTATGAAGAGGAAGGACTTTGGTTGAATAGAGTTCTTTCACAAATATGGATTCAACTCAATTCAATAAGCATTCATTTTTGAAAAACAAATCAAAGCACTGCCTAATAGGGATATGTTCACTTACAGTAAGTTCAACTTTTTTTTTTCAAAAAAGAATATCTAAACCAGGGAGGTGAGCCCAGACAATGAGAAATGAGAATAACCCTAGAGTGTGAATACTTTCTCCTATTTCTTCCTCATCATATAAATAAATGTAAAATAATAATAAAGTGTTCTGACAGGACCAGCAGCTCCATGCTTGATCCAAGTGTGAACTCCTTGGGGATCAAGCTGCCTTTGACATTGGGCTGTAATAAGAAGTCTCTCTTCTTGCCAAAGTCTAGTCACTTTCACTCTTTTTGAAATTAGCATGGTAAGTCCAGGTGTAAGTTGAGCTAATGTGAAATTGGAAATTCAAAGTGAACTTGAAATGGGGAGATGTTTTCTTGGATTTCACTCATTTCATATTATTCCCTTTCACATGACCACTGTTACAGCCAAAGTGGCTTATTTGTTATTCACTCCATCTCTCACCAGTGGGGCTATCTCCTCCCCTCTACTTCTTGAAATGATCAGTCTCTTCTGATGCATGGCTTGGACATTCTCCCAGCAGGAAGTTTCTCCTGATCCTCTGGACTGTGAAGAGTTCTTTCCCTCTCCAAGTTTAATTACATGTATTTAATCTGTTAACTGCTGTATTCTCAAGTAGAATTTGTACTCCTCAAGGCACGGTAAGGTTGTCACTTTATCTCTATGCCCTCAGTGGTTTGGTAATGCCATATGGCAATGGTCTCTATGTCCTTGAACATAGGAAACACTTAATAAGTGCTAAATTGACTCTGAGTTTGCTTTAGTTGTTGGAGTTCATAGGTAGGGAGGATTAAAACACTCTCAGTCATGTAATGGGGTACTAGGAAATGAGGTTCTAGGCTGCGAAACGTGTGGATTTTTTCCTTCCTGGTAGCTTATACAGAGTACGTACCTACAAAGCACCTAGGTGGCACAACAGACAAAGTATTGGTCCTGGAGGCAAGATGGCCTGAATTAAAATGAGGTCTCAGATACAACCCTGAATAGGTGACCCAAGCTCTGCTTGCCTCAACTGTAAAATAAGGATTGTAAAAGCTCATACTTTGCAGGGTTGTTAAGAATATCAAATGAGATGTTTGCAAAGAGTACTTAGCAATGTGCCTGGCACACATTTTACTGTGGTGGTTTTATTTGCGAAAGAAAACTTTTTTAATTTTATGTAATAAAAATTATCTATTTTTACCTCCCATAATTCTATCACTTATTCGGTCATAAACTCCTCCTTGCTCATAGATCTGACAGATTTTTTTTCCATTCTCCCCTAATTTGCTTATGATGTCACCCTTTATGCCTGAATCATGTACCCTTTTTGAGCTTAATTTGACATGCAGTGTGAGATGTTGATCTATACCTACTTTCTACCAGACTGCTTCCTAGTTTTTCTAGCAGTGGTTTTGTTTTGTTCTGTTTTGCCAAATATTGCATGCTTGCCCCCAGTAAGTGGGACTTTGGTTTTATGAAACATTAGGCTTTTGTGCTCATTTACTTCTGTATTTTACCTATCTAAGTTATTCTGCTAATCAGCTATTCTATTTTTAATCCAATACCAAGTTGTTTTGATAATTTCCACTTTGTAATAGACTTTGAAATAAGGTCCTGGACTTTCCCCTTCCTTAGCATTTGTTTTTTCCGTTGGTTCCCTTGATAATCTTCAACTTTTGTTCTTCCAGATGAATTGTTATTATTTTTTAGCTCCATAAAGTAATTCTTTGATAGATTAGAATAAGTTAAATTAAAGAATAAGTTAATTAATTTAGACAGTATGGTCATTTTTATTTACTCAGTCTTCCAATTAATATTTCTTCAATTATTTAAATCTATATTTGCATAGAGTGTTTTGTAATTGTGTTCATGTAATGCCTCTGTGTGTTCATGTGTGTGAAAAGAATCTCAAATATTATTATACTATTTGCAGTTATTTAAATGAAATTTCTAGTGTGTTTTTAATATTTAAAATTGATAATGAACTATATGTATTTATCATATATTTTAAAATTTTATTTAAAATTAAAATATATAATATTTTTAAATATTAAATATCTTAAAAATATAATAGCTTAATATTCAATGCCCATTGATGCTTAAAATAAACAAACAGAATCCTAAAAAGCATAGACAAAGACATTTTTTCCTCTAAAATGATAAGAAATTAGAATCTGGAATCATTTGCAGTAGGGAACATTAGACTTGAATGTGAAGTTAAAACATGGATTTTCTTCCTTTTCTATGATTATTTTAATTTTAGAAATATTACTAATAAGAAAGAAGTGAAAGGCAAAAAAATGGCAAAATAATCCCCTATTTGAAGATGACATTAAGATTTACTTAGAAAATTCTAGAGAATCATCCAGGAAGCTCATTGAAATAATTATTGGCTTTGGTAAATTAACTAGATATGAAACAAACTCAGAAAAATAATCAAAATTTCTAAGTGGATTTTTTAAATGAGAAAATAATAGAGATGTCTCATTCAAACTAACTACTATGTACATAAACTATTTTGGAGGCACTATCTTGGAAGGCCCGAGACATATTCAACTAGATCACAATTGCTGCAAAGAATAAATCCCCTAGAGTGGTGGTCACATTATTTGAATTTGGTTCACATATTTCCATTGGGATGGAATGTGATACCATATTTTACCTAATTATAAGCTTGAGTTGTGCAAATTTTAATACATATGACTGATTCAGAAAACCCACTCACTATTCTCAGTAATTGGGAGAGCTTCAAAAGCCATTTCAAAACACTAAAGAAATAGAAGACTTCAAGAATTGAAGAAATATACATTACTAATATTTGACCAATATCAATATAATACAAATTCTATCCATATACACACAAATATAGATCATATCACCTACATTTGAAAAAAGATTTCATGTCAGAAAATCAAACTATGCAGCAAACAAAAAAATAAGATTCATTTGCAAGAATGAAAGGTCTAGAAGCTCAAGGAAAATTGCGATGGGAAATAGGAAGAAATGGAGAATATATATGTACATGTATACATATATATATATATATATATATGTATTCAGGCCTCAAACTATATTGTAATAAAATAGTGATCAAAACTATTTACTATATTTTAAAAAACAGAAAAGATCAGTGGAAAAGATTAGATTATCCAGAATAAAAAAAAAATGTGTTCGCAGTTCAATTCCAAACAACTCATGATGTAACTACTTAGGAAAATACACTCATTAAATAAGAACTGATACCAAAGTTAGAAATCTTTGACACATACAGAAAAGAGGGGAGGTTTGGAGCAAAGTACCATCTTACATTAATTTCATTACAACTTTCAAGTGCATAAATTACTTGTGTACAAAAAGTAACACTATCTTTTAAAATGAGGGAAAATAAATGGAAATACTTTCTTACAGTTGTAACTACAGGAGAAAATTTGACTTAAATTGAGAGGTCTTTTTAAAAAGATATTTTTAGTAGCTTGAAATTGAATGGCTTCTGCACAAGCAAAATTACTGTAGCTAGGATAAGAAGGAAGACTGTCAATGGGCCTCAAAAAATGTATATAGTTCTCAAAGAAGCTTGGGAAATATTGTATGATCAAAGGTAGAGTGAAGCAAACAGAACCAGGAGAATAATTTATACAATAATATTGTAAAGACAAACTACTTTGAAAGATGCAGAAACTCTGATCAGTAAATCCAGTACAAATGAAACCCAAATTTGAAATTCGAATATTGGATTCCATTCAGGATTCTAAAGGAGTAATAATGTAACATGCTATCTACCTTGTAGTGGAGGTGAAAGACTCAAATTGTGTATTGAAACACTGACACATATTAATATATGTGTGTACAATGAGTATGTGTATGTATATATACACATATGCATACATACATGCACAAATTTCTTTTGGATATATTCAATGCAGAAATTAGCTTTATTTTTCTTTTTTTCTTTTCTTCTGGAAATGGGCTGGAGAGAAAAGAAAAGACAAATGTTGCCTAATTGGAAAATAAATAAAATTTAATTTTAAAAGGGCATAAAATATCATTGGTCAAGGTATGACACCAAAGATATATACAAAGGTGACATAAATATATAAGATCAAATGCGATTCTTCAGTAGTCAAAAAATATGAATTATTCTCTCAAGGGAACTGCAAACACTTAATAATTGTACAAAAGTTTATTGCAGATCTCAGAGTAAGAAAAACACAGACCAAAGCATGTAAGCTTGCTGATTGAGGTATCTTGCAAACTCATAAAAAAAAAAAGACAGAAATAGATGGGTGGGAAAGGGAAAGGCAAGATGGAATATCTGCAAGCATACAGATTTATAATTGGGGTAGAGAATTGGTCCAACAATTTTAGAAGAAGATTTGGAATTAAAACAAAATTGAATACCCATACCTAAAGATCCCACCATAGCGAATATACCATAAAAAGTTCAGACAGGAATACATTAGCTGTATATACCAAAATTTTAACTTAACAAAATATTCATTGCATCACTTTTTGCAGTGGTGAAGAGTGGGAAACAAAGTGTCAATCCATTGATTGAATATTCTTTGGAAAAAGATGTGTATGAAATGCTGTCAAGAACCAGAAAGAGAATGCCATAGCTACAATAATGTTAATTAAAAAAACAATAAAACAAAAATGAACATTGTGTAATTATAGTTATCATATAAATTGTACCTCTCATTTATAAGGATGTAGGACACTTCATGAAGGATGTTATCTAGGCTATGAAATGTAGTTAATGAAGTTATTAATTTACTTTTTAAAAGCTTTGTGTCAAGGGAAGACTTACTACATAGGGAAAGAAGTGGCATATCTTCTCATATAAATGATGTGTGAAAGCAAAGCCATTGATGAAACATTTTTAATAAGAAAAACAAAGGTAATATTTCCAAAACATTTTCCCCATTCACCACATTCCCCAGAATGATTTGAAAGGATCTTAAATGGAAAATGAAACTCACGGTTAGATCTGTGGGAAAAGAAGGCATACTGGAGGGAAAGAAAAACATGAGTTGATATGTTCACATGTCTCTATATAAGGATGACATAGAGGTGTCAGCTAGGTGGTGCAGTGGATAGAGCACCAGTGCAGGAGTCAGGAGGACCTGAGTTTCAAATCTCACCTGACACTCACTAGCTGTGTGGCCTTGGGCAAGTCACTTACCTTCAATTGCCTCATCCTGGGCCATCTCCAGGCATCCTGATGAATATTTGGTCACTGGATTCAAATGGCTCTGGAGGAGAAGTGAGGCTGATGACCTCCACAGTCCTCTCTCACTCAAAACAAAGTCAAGTGCAAGTCATGTCATTGTTTCTCTGATGGCATGGTCTTCTTCAGCAAGTAAGGACAAACACACACACATGTAAGGATGGCATAGCTTGCTTCACTTCTCCAGTGGAATAGATGTTTGATAGTTGTTCTAGTTAATTCCATTAAATCCTGACAAATCAAAATTACTAATTCAGCTGTCAAATGATGACATTGATTCACAAAATAAAAATTAGGCAAAAGTTCAGAAGAGATTTTTCCAGAAGCCACACTTTAAAACTGATTGCTACCTTATTTCATGTTTAAAAAATTTCTTAATGGATGTTACTCTTTTCCACTTGGTTTCTGCAGAAACTATTGGCGACACACCTGTTCCATTCTCTTTTGGGACATGTCCGGTTCAGAACTGGATTTGTCATTGCTTGCTCAAAATTAATTTGGTCCAGACCAAAGGCAGTGAAGTTATATTGTATGGCTCAGAAATAGGAAAGTAGGAAAGAAAGGATCAGTGAGTCCAAAAACCAAAGGAAAGACAAAAATGGTAAAGGAAAAGGTTGTGATTATTTTCTAAGAGATTTCGAAGGATTAGTTATTTTTTCATACATTCCAATCTATTTTTCTTAAGACAGCAATCATCAGTACTCTTAAATTGCTTTCCCAAGAGAATAATAATTCATTTTAAGAACTTGCAAAGATTTTTTATTCTAAATTGGAATATCGTTTGATTTTAAGTGTCTTCAGTAAAAACGATGAAGGCTAGTATTCCTTCCTGTGCTATCAGTGCCTATTTTTAGATAACACAAGGTACTTAAAATACTTAGTTTTGATTGGACAGACATCACTTTGAAAGAAATTTCATGGTTGTTAAAGCTATCTTAGAGAAGATGGTCAGCTGAGGAATGTTCATCCTCTCCTGATCCAGCTTTGCCTATTTGTATGCTGTGCTCAGTACTGGTGTTTACATAATATGAAACAACCAACTAAAGATTAAAAAATCAGTCCTTAATCTAGATGCATATATCATTTGGACATAGTTCTATTAAAATATTTTATTTTTCCATTTATATGTTAAAAAACAATTTT
>CM053774.1:118394247-118416171 GCA_028658325.1 Potorous gilbertii | reverse complement strand
GAAGGGAGGGCTGAAAGAAGAGAGGGCAGATTGGTGATATGGGTAATTAGAATGCTCAGTGTATTGGGGAGGGGAGAGGGGACAAATGGGGAGAAAATTTTGGAACCCAAAATCTTGTGAAAATAAATTTAAAAAGTTAAATAAATAAATTTATTTAAAAAAAGGAAAAAAAATAACTCAACATTAGAAATGGGTATGGTTTGATCAGTGGAAATAGCATTAAAGAAACTTCATTATTGGACCATGAGACCTTTATAACTCCAGCAGTTGAAGCCATCTCTATTTGCTTTTCCCCCATTTAGTATGTAAGCTCCTTGTGAGACACAACTATTTTTTTCTCTCTGTATCCTCACTACTTAGTAGCATCAAAAAAGTTTTCTCATTCATTCATTCATTTCAACCCAGCCATTCACAAACTCCTCCCTCTCAGGTCAACAGTATCTTAATTGTTAAATCTAAGACTTGTGTTTATTTGCTTCTTTCCTAAACATCATCCCTTTTGATTCCCTAGTAATTCTTAATATTGTTGTCCATTCCCACCTTTTTATCTTTTCCTTTCAGGGTTGATATGACATTGCTTTCTCCTAGTTTTCTTCTATCTGTGTCTGACTTTCTATACTTCTCTGCTGGTTCATCTTCCATACTCCTACGAGTGGGTACCATACACCAATGCTTGATACATGACCTTCCTTCTCGTATCTCTCTATATTTTTCTTGGTGATCTCGTGTGTTCCCAATGAGCTCCACTGTCATTTCTATCCCTTAAGCTCCATGCCCATAGCACTAACTGCCTGCTGAACTTCTCCATCTGTACATCCAAAAGGCATCTCTAACACAACAAGCCAAAAACAAAACTTGATATCTTTGCCTCAGAACCTAGCCCTCCTTCTAACTTTCCTATTCCTGTTGAAGGCATCACTTTCCTTCCAGTCACTCAAGTTCATAACCTCAGAGAGGTTGTTAGCTTTTCATTTCCACACGTACACACACACACTCACACACACACATGCGCACGCACACACACACAGAGTCAGTTGTCATCTTCTTTATTCTACTATATTTTCTCATCAGCTCATGTCTCCACTCCCACAGCCACCACCTCAGTTCAAATCCTCATAATATACAGGGTGTGATTTATAGCTACTTCATCCCCATACATCCAAATTACATCAGTTAAAAGGATCATTTTCACAGCTGGAAAGGAAAGGTTATGAAAACCATCAAGTACCTTTTCTTTGTAGAAAAGTCCCTTTCCCCTTTGCCAGGAATCTATATCCTAGAAGGCTACGACTAAGAGGAGATCTAAACACACTTGGATTTCTGTTAACAGAAACGAAATAAAAGGGAGACAGAGGAGTTATGTTTGATTAATATATGATGTCGTTAGCCCATTTAACAATTTACTGACCTGACAAGAAGACCTACATGAAGCTGTTTTCCTCAGTAAGGAAACTGATGTCTTGGGGCTACTGGGCTTGGACTCTTGAAATCTGTTTAACAATCCCACAAATAATAATAGTTATTATATGACATTATAGCAAATCTCTTTGAATCCCTTAAAACCACCTTTTAGCAAGGAGGGTACTATCGATATGTGCTCTTAACTTCTGAATGATGATAAATGGCAGTAAGGATAGTTGGTCACCACTTCTCCTGATTCTCTCAATGATGTTAAGTGTGTGATGTTTAGGGAGTCATACATCCACATTTTTCAACTAAAGGTTTGAGGGCTATATTTGTGATATTGAGGCACTTCTAAATACTTCCACCTGGAAAAGGAAGGAAGGAAGGAGGGAAGGAAGGAAGGAAGGAAGGAAGGAAGGGAGGGAGGGAGGGAGGAAGGAAGGAAGGAAGGAAGGAAGGAAGGAAGGATGGGAGGGAGGGAGGGAGGGAAGAAGAGAGGGAGGGAGGAAGGGAGGAAGGAAGGGAGGGAGGGAGGAAGGGAGGATGGAAAGGAGGGAGAGAAGAAAGCATTTAAACACAATGAAGCCAACTTGTTTGGACAATATCTTTTGCAAAGCAAATTCTGAAACTCTAATTTTATTTAACTATTTAGTCCAAATTTGGAACATCATGTTTGTAGTAAACTTCTGTGTAGGAGCTCCCTCCACCAACATAGGTCAGAACCTCTTTTCTAATGTGTAGTAACAAAAACTTCCCTGGGCTACTATGGTGTTGTGACATACCCACTGCTTCATAGCTAATGTGTTAGAAGCAATATTTAAACTTAGATCTTCTCCATTCCAAGTTTGGTCCTCTAAGAAATACTGTTTTTATTTTTTGCATATCATGATTCCATAGAAAGAATTCTGTATCTGGAATCGGAAGATGTAGGTTCTAATCCCAGCTCTGCCATTTAATATCTATTTAATATTTGACACACTTTCATTTAAAGCTTCTTTGGGCCTCAGTTTCCTCATTCATAAATTGAGAGTGCTGGACTATATAATAAGTAAGGTATCTCCCATCTTTTAATATGATTGTATAACTTTTTAAATAACAGCAACAAAAGAACTTAAAATTAAAAAAACAAATGACAGCAACAATGATAAAGCAAATGAATAATAGCTGCCACTTATTTAGGGATGAAGATTTACATACATTATCTCTATGATTTCCCTTATAAGTCCCAAAACTTTTCTTAAGGACAAAACTTGCAGTGTGCCTTCCGGTATGGTGGCTGACAAAGCTAAAATGGAAGCCTCTGTGCTTCAGAGCTAATATTATTCTGTGCTCAGTTGATTCTGAGCAAGAGAAAGATGAGAAGAGATGCAAATTTAGATCTATCTAAGGGTTTTAGAATGCAATCCCCTCATTTTATAGATGAGGAAACAGAAGGATAGAAGTGTTAAATTGACTTGTCCAAGGTAACATAGCCAGCAAGTACCTCAAGCGGGTTTGAACTCAGACTTCTTGATTCTAGAAACAGATGGTGGGTGTTTTGGTAGAAACTGATTATTCAATCAATTAATTTTCTCCTTATCTTATCCTGAGTGATTTGTGACATTTCACTTGTTGGCACAAAAATGTTTGGTTATTCCCAGTGGCACACCACTCACACCTTTTGAAAGAAGCTTAAGGAATATGACTCTCCTTTGACACAGGTAGAAATTAGCTAAGAGATTGTCCAGGAAGAAAAGGGAGGGAAGAAAAAAAATGGAAATAAAAGAAAATTTCATGATAACTTTATTATACATTAAAAGGAATAGAATCTTGTATGTAGTAGATTAGAAGTTTCACATAAAAACATCTTTTTTTAAATTATACTATGCTAAGGAAATGATTGTGTGTGGGTGTATGTGTGTATGTGTGTGTGTGTGTGTGTGTGTGTGTGTGTGTGTGTGTGTGCGTGGAAAGGGAGTAAAATTGCAGCGGAGAAGCTTTTGCAGGGATGACCTAACTCCAGTTAGAAGGAAGGAAAATATTCCTTTTTGCATAAAGTGTGGAGTGATGAGTGGGGGAGGGGAGAAGCATCTGTCCAAAGAGAGAGCTTTTCTTTTATTTCCCTCCAGTCCCTCTTTGTGAGCTTAATGCACTGACTACTCTGCCATCATCATAACTCACCAGTTCCTTAGGAGTTGTTGCAATGAGGGCTCCCTTAGACCTCACAGATATAGCTTAAAAGCTGTCTGGGCTGAGAGTGGAAAGCCGTCCTGCAGCCCACCAAGATGTCCCCAGACTTCCTGCCAAGTCTCAGAATCCCAAGCAGACCTGAGAGACCACTAGGACTCTCAAGTTAAACGCCTCCAGACGTCAGCGCTTTCCTCTACAATTCTGCCTGCTTTCCTGCAGATGGTTTGCATTTGACTTATTGGAAGGGATGAGGGAAAGGGTTGTTGTTTTATTTTCTAGAGATATGACCCCCTTTCTGTGCCCGGTGCCTTTTCCTTCTTCTGTCCCTAGGGATGCCCTGCTCTTGTATCCCTGCCTTGATTGCAAGGTTGGCTTTGACTGCAAGTATTTAGCCTAGGCTCTGACATATAAGTACTTAAGTGCTTGGTAATTGTGCTTTCTGTGTCTCTGTGTGTCTGTCTCTCTCTTTATTCCTGTCTTTCTGTCTCTCCCTGTCTCTGTCTGTCTGTCTCTGTCTCTCTGTGTCTCCATGTCTCTGTCTTCCTCTGTGTCTCCATGTCTCTGTCTTCCTCTGTCTCTGTCTGTGTGTCTCTGTGTCTCTCTCTCCCTCTCTCTTTTTTCCCTCTCCTTCTCTCTATCTCTATCTCTCTGTGTATGTGTCTTCCTGTCTCTTTGTCTCTATCTCTGCCTCTTCCTCTCTTCTATATTCCTCCAACACACACACTTTCTGGATACACTGGATCACATGCTTTGAGGATTGCTTATTCCCTGAGAATCTGTTCTTTCTACATTCAATATTAAAAAGGTTAAACAAATATTAGTGAATGTAATAAGCCAGCTCACCTGCTTCTTTCTTTGGTTTTCTCTTTGTGCAAAATCAGAAGAGATCAGTATTTTACCTCCTTTGGAAGATATATGTATGTATGTATATGTATATATGTACATGTAAATATATACACACAAGCATGTGTGTTTATTATACATGTATATTAAAACCAGCATATAGCAGTATGTATGCATATAAAAGTATTCTATGTATAACATATACACATACATACTTAGATATGATTCTGTGTATGTGCATAAATATATAGTAGGTATATAGGCATGTATACAGCCCAGAGTAAGTGAATGGCATATTTTATGGCACTTTTTAAAATCTGCTCAGCAGAATATAATGAAGTCAAGGATTTTTTTCCCTTCTCTTTGGATACCCATCACTTTGTCTCACAAATAGCTATTTGCTAAATGCATGTTGGATTAGGTTCAGATGGATTGACTTGGATAAGAAATGTTGATAAGTTTGAAGTACTCAGGTACAGAGCACTTGGAAAGACTCTGGCAGGTTCAGAAGGAGATGTGCTTATGGGGATAGATCCACAATGTGAAGAGAAGGGGGAGGAGGGGAAGTTCTTTAAGACAGTGGAAAGAGTGCAACAATATCAGCCTCAAAAATGTTTACCATCAGATTTTACTTGGTCTTACCTCAGATTGCTTTGTCAGAGAATGGAGCCTGATTCTTGTCAAATAACCCTAAGAATGAGAAAATAACAGCTATGGAAAGGGGAAAGGGGCTGTTATTAGAAAGGAAACAAAATAACTTTCTCTTTAAAAAGAAGAAATGTGTTTCTCACAACAGTGTTTTCAGGTGACAGTCAGTTCTCTAAAGACAATGTAGTCATGTTCTGGCAATGTTTAAAGCACTCCATCATGATCTTTCTCATTGTGGGGGGGAGAGTGAATTTTTTTTTTAGTTTTTGTATTTCCAGTACTTAACAGAGTCTAGCACATAGTAGGCACTTACTAAATTCATGGTAATTGATCAAAGGGAAGTTGGGTAGCACGGTGGATAGAGAGAGCCCTAGGTCTAGAGTCAGGAAGCCCTGAATCCAAATCTGGCCTCAGACACTTACTGGCTGTATGAGCGTAGGCAAGTCAATTAACCCCATTTGTCACAATTTCCTCATCTGTAAAATGAGCTGGAAAAGAAAATGCAATCTTCTGTTGTATTTTTGAGAAGAAAACTCCCACTGGGGTCATCAAGTATCTGATATGACTGAAACAACTGAATGACCACTGATCGAAGGCCACTTACTTTAGCATAGGATCGTTTAATTAAGAGATCACAGAATATGAGAACTGAAAGGGTAGCATTGTCTACTTTTACAGCTTATGGTTTGTATATACAGTTGTTTGTATATTGTCCTTGCCACTGGAATGTGAGCACCTTGAAAATTGGGACTTTTTTTCTCTCTAACATTTAGAGTTAGGGTTAGAAACAGAGCTGGAGGCGTATTTAGGGTTAGGGTTAGGGTTAGTTACTGTGGTCCTTGGAGTGCTGACTGACTACTGACTGCCTTAGAGATCTTCTAGCCCAACCCCTCAATATTGGGATTGACACAAAGCTGAAAATGTCATTTGGATTCTTTGATTCTAAAATGGGTATACCTTCCATTGAACCATGGGTAGGGAATACTGATAAGCATCATCATCGTCATTGTCATAGGTTGTATTAAAGTACTTTACAGATTTTATCTTTTTATCCGTACAACCGTCTTGAGAGGTAGGTGTTAATATCATCTCCATTTTATAGATGAAGAAACTGAAGCAGGCAAAAGTTAGGTAACTTGCTCAGAAAGTATAGCCAGAAAATATAGAGGCAAGATTTAAACTCAGGTCTTCCTGAGCTGAAGCCCAGCAAGCAGAGATAAAATAAAAAACTAAAGAAGAATCTAACATGCTTCAGCTGAAGTAAAAAAAAGGCAGGAGTAGCAATTATGATTTCAGACAGACAAAAAAGCAAAGATGTTACTAATTAAAAGAGATAGTCAAGGAAACTGCATTTTACTAAAAGGTGACATAGATAATATCAAAAAAATTATGTTTCTGACAAAACAGGAAGATGATAAATGTTGGAGAAGATGTGGGAGAGTTAGAACGATAATTCATTGTTGGTGAAGCTGTGAGCTGATCCAACCATTCTGGAAAGCAATTTAGAACTGTGCCCAAAGGGCTACAAAAATGTGCCTACCCTTTGACCCAGCAATATTGCTTCTAGGACCGTATCCCTAAGAGACCATAAAAATGGGAAAGGGTCCCACATGTACAAAAATATTCATATCAGCTGTCTTTGTGGTGGCCAAAAACTGGAAATCAAGGGGATGCCCATCATTTGGGGAATGACTGAATAAATCGTGGTATATGAATGTAATGAAATACTATTGTGCTATAAGAAATGACTAATAGGAACACTTCAGAGAGTCCTGGAAAGACATACAAACTGATGCTGTATGAATGGAGCAGAACTAGGAAAACTTTGTACACAGCAACAACCACAGTGTGCAAGGAACTTTTCTGGTAGACTTAATACTTCATTGCAATGCAAGGACTTAAAAAATTCCCAATGGACTTGAGGCAAAATGCCTTCCACATCCAAAGAAAGAACAATGGAATTCAATCGCAAAATGAAGCAGACCACTTCTTTTGTATTATGCTTTGTTTTGTTTTATGATTTCTCCCATTCATTTTAATTCTTCTATGTAACATGACAAAGGTGAAAGTGTATTTAATGGGAATACATGTGTAGAACCTATGTAAAATTGTATGCTGCCTCAGGGAGGGAGTGGAAAGTAAGAGAGAAGGAGGAGGAGGGAGGGGAAAAATGTCTAAAATATATGGAAGTGATTGTAGAAAACTGAAAACAAATAAAATAATTTAATTTTAAAAATTTATGTTTCTCTGATAAAGGCATCATTTCTCAAATACATAATCAAGTCAAATTTATACATACACACACATATATAGACATACCTATCTATATATATTTGTATATGCAGACATACCTATCTATATATACATATTTAAGTGTATGTAGGCATGTGTGTATGTGTATAGAATAAGATCCATTCCCAAATCAATAAATTGTCAAAGGATATGAACAGGTAATTTTCAGAAGAAGAAATCAGAGCTCTCTCCATTTCTATGAAAGAAAAGTGTTCAAAATCACTATTGATTAGAGAAATGCAAATTAAAACTCTGAGGCATCACTTCACACTTATCTGAAGTGACAAGTGCTGGAGTAGATGATGGAAAATAAGTACATTAATGAATTGTTGGAGTAGTAAACTGGTTCAATCTTTCTGGAGAGTTGTCTGAAACTATAACCAAAACTTCATACTCTTTCATCCAATAATACCACTACTAGGTTTGTGCCCAAAAGAGATCAGAGAAAAAGGTAAAGGACCTATGTGTACAAAAATATTTCTAGCAGAACATTTTGTGGTGGCAAAGAACTACAAATTGAGGGAATGTCCATCAATTGTGAAATGGCTGAACAAGCTGTGACATATTATTATTATAAAATATTATTGCACTATAAGAAATGAAAAGAGCGATGGTTTCAGAAAAACATGGCAAGACCTATATGAATTGTTGCAATGAAGTAATAAAAACTGGGAAATCATTGTGTACAGTAATGGCAGTTATAATAGTGGTCAGTTGTGAAAGACATGATTACTCTGATTAATTCAATAATGGAAGGCAATTCTGAAGGACTCATGATGAAATCATGCTATCAATTCCCAAAAGGGAACTACTGACCTTTGAATGCATGTTGAAATATAATTTTCTCACTTTCTTTCTTTATTATTGTTATATGGCTAATATCGAAATGTTTTGTATGATTTCATATTGTAATTGATGTAAAATTGTTTGTCTTCTCAATGTGTAGGGAAGTGATGGGAAAGAGCAAAAAAATCTTAAACTCAAAATGTAAACAGAAAAGAATGTTAAAAAACAGTATTTTTTAACTAAAAGAAAAGATAATCAATTTGTTGACTAAAAATATATTCTCTGTTTTATATGAAATGATTCTCTAAGAGAGGTGAAGAAAAATTATATACAGAGAAATTTAGGCAATGTAGAAAGATGTCAAAATCTAGCATTGGGGTGAAAAAGAATTTTACACCACATTTTTCCAACAGTTATTATACCAATTCCTGTTTTGACATTTCTAGTTAGTATCAATAGAGCCACAACATATCTCTGATCTCTCTCCCCTTCCTTTCATTCACATTTAGTAGCCCTTCACCAAGTTCACCTGCCCTTGTCACATCTCACTTATACTGTTACAATAGTCACATAACTAGTCCTCCACAACTATTTAGATGATAATTCTAAAATGTATGACTGTGCTACCCTAGGACCCAAAATGTGCATGTGCATACACACACACTCACACACACACACATACACACACTCACTCACTCACTCACTCAAAAATCTTCAAGATCTCCCTATTTCCTCTCAGACAACACATTATCTTTCCTGTCTTATTTCAGGTTACTTCCCATTACACCCTTCCCATTCCAGTCAGGTTGGGCTGTTGGTTCTTCCCTATACAGATAATCTGTCAATGTTTTTTCTTCAAGTCTGACCTCACCACTATCCCTTAAATCTTGGTTGGATTGTCCCTTTTTAGAATCTCAGATTTCCTGGATGCATGATTTAAAGTGCTATTTCTTGTCAAAAACCTTCCCTGACCACCCATGAGTTATTAGCACTCCATCTTCATAGTGTTTTATATTAAATGATGTACACTATGTATTTCCACTCATGAGAATCTATGTTGCTTTCCCTTAGTATCTCTCCCTTCAACTCTTCAGGGTAAAGAAAATGTTTTCTCTCCACCATGCTCCCTAACCGGCCCCCTTCACTAACCATAATGTCTAAGAGAAGAGTTAACTCTCTCCAACTATAAGAAATGAAAAGAAGGATGGTTTCAGAAAAACATGGCAAGACCTATATAAACCATTGCAGTGAAGTAAGAAAAACTCTCCAACTGAGGCAGCTACTGACATGGTGAAATAGACCTCGAGTCAGGAAGATTTCAGATCAAGTCTAGCCTCAAACCACTATGTGAGTTACCCTAGGTATGTCCCCTAAATTCTGCCTCCGTTTCTTCAACCAAGCAAAGGAGGAGTGGATAAGCCTTTGTACAGAACCTACTGTGTGCCTGGTGCAGTACTCAGCACTTTACAATTACCTCATTTGATTCTACCCACCTGGTAGGGTTGTTGTGTTGATCAAATGACGCAATCATTGAAGAGCAATTAGTAACTGCCTGGCTCATAGTAGGTGAGCCTTTGTAAAGGCTTACCTCCACACTCAACTCTCCCAGTTTGTGAGAGGGAGCACAACAGCCTGGACAGGAATGATTTTCCCTATTTTATAAGCAAGGAAGAAGCCAAGGTCCTAAGGAGCAGAGTCAACCTAAAGCAGAATTGGAGAGTAGCCTCCTTCCACATGGCTGGCCTCTCAGGCCTTGTAGTGTGGCCTGTTCTCTTCTCCTCTCCAGCATCTCTCAGGTAAAAGAATGGTGTTTGATGGTGTTTTCAGTGCCCAGCTATTACTACAAATCACACCACACCAGAGGTCTCCCTTAGGTCAAGATCCAACCTTACTGAGTGGACCTTTCATTTCTACTCTTGTCTCTGATACTTACTGGCTGTGTGTCCTTGTCTAAGTCATCTTCCATCTTTGGGCATCATTTTCCTACTCTACAAAAGAAGAGTAGACAATACAACCTTAGTCTCTTGCAATAACAAGGTTAGCCCTGAGGACTTCTCCCAGACTCAGGATAAACCAGTCAAACCTCCAAACTGATAGGAGAGTATAATCATATGAATTATGGAATCTGTCTTTGAAGCTTCCTTTTCCCAGTAGCCCCTTTTTCTCCTTATTTCCCCAGATTCCAGGCATGAGTAGGGTGCGGTAAAGTGAAGAATCTCTCTAGCTTCTCTTCTTTGGCTGAGACCCACTGAGAGCTTATTGGAAGAAATTTATTACTAGGTGATGAAGAGGGCACTTAGAGATGATGGTATCCTCTAATGGTAGCTTGCATCCTAGACAAGGGTTTGTCTGGATGTGTCTTCCCTTGTTTTCATTTGCTTATTTTCCCTGTTGTATATTTTGTTTTGAAACAACAGAACTTAAGCCACAAACACTCAAACCACGTCCATCCCCTACAAAGTACCATGGACAAAGTGAAAAGCAGTAGGACACTGGACCTGGAGTCAGGAAGGTCTGAGTTTGAACCCTGCCTCAGGAACTTACTAGCTATGAGTCCCTGGGCAAGTCATTTAAAGTTTCAGCCTCTGATTCCTCAGTTGCAAAATTGGGTTAAAAATAAATCCTACCTAACTGGGCTATTATGAGAATTGATGTTTAATAAAATTATGTATATACACAGTCACATGTGTATATATAGTCATACATGCACATATCTAAATGTGTACATAATGTTTATATTATAGATTGTTTAGATATTAACATTATGTACATAGGCTACATCACTCTGCAAACTTTAGTGTTATATAAACGCTAGCTGTTGTGATGACTACCATTATTTTATGTTATCATCTTTGGGATCTGGTCGAGTCACTAGTCACGTATTCATTCTTAGCCAAAGGTCCTTCATCAGTAAAATGAGGGAGTTGGCTATTATTGTGTCTAAGATACTTTCCAGCTCTAAATCAAGATCCTACAAATCTAGGTGTTAGGACTTTATTAGCACATCAACCTTTATCATCAGGGATTACTTTACATGAAGTGGGGATGGGGAAAAGAATCAAATCACTCCCTTGAAAGATTTGTTGAATTGAAATGGATTATGTTGAAAAGATTCTTCCGTCTCATTGAATTTATTTACAATTTGATTTACTTTTAATTGCACCGAGCCCTTTTTTCTTTTGCTTTTTCGCTCCCTATTTCTATTGAAAAGTTCAATACAAGAAGATGAAATCCATATATAACTTTGAGATTTTATGGGAGCATCAGTGATAGAATTCAAATGGGTATTGCCAGTAAATGTAATCCAGATAGGTTGAGGCTCAAGTCTATTGAACACTAACTCAGAGAGAGCTTCCCTTTGAGGATCCAAATTTTCTATTTTTCTGCTTTGGTTGTCAGAAAAACTGAGTCTACTGTGAATCTTTTAACTATTATTGCTTGTACTCTTAGACCTTCAGTCATCTCAGTGGCATTCCCTTGTGTTCAAGTGATGTTTGAATGTTTCAAATCCAAGTCAAGAACTCTGCTGACACCCAATCCACTGTTTCTTAGAATGAGGCCATGACTTCTAGGGTGATTGTTGGGGTGCTAACCCAGTTCTGTCACCGCTTGAATGAATTCTTAAACCAGACAACATAAGACGACCCTTATTTGGAAGGATGGGCTACTAGATTCCATCCCCAGAAAGGATTTAACAGCTTTTGATGAGATAATCCATCAATAAATGATTTCTCAAATTCTTTCCTTCCTTCTCAGATGAGTTAATTCCTTGTGATTCAGGTTTGGTGAAGATTTCTATGTTCCTCCATTTTAATACTGTGCACTGTATGAATTGTTGACCAGAGCAGGTGTGGACTGTGCTTGTTAGACTGTGTACTGTCTTGAATTGGTGCTCTTTTTAGTTTAGTCTAGTCCTCTAACTCTAGAGTTTCCATCACACCTATAGAGACTAAAATCAGGGCTCTCTAACACTAAGAAAAAGTGGGAAGTAAGTAGATTTGCCTTTCAGTGGACCAAACTCCTTTATTTCTGTCTCTTATTCTTACTTCTTGATTAACTTATCCAATATTCTCATGAACAGTGCCTCCTAGTATCCATTCAACTCATATATATATATATATATATATCTCAGTGACTGATGAAACCTAACATGTTTCCATTCTTAGTGTTACTGAGGTATATCCATAGTACCATCATCTCATGAATGTGATCTTGTCCTCTGCCAGTAGACACCATGAACCATATGCATTTTCTTACTCATTGGATTTTTTTTTCATTACCAAAGTCTACCACAGAGACTTTTCTCATCCTACTGAAGGTTTTCCTGCAGGTTTTTTTTAGAGAATTATAGACACAGAAACAAGAGTCAGGTTTTCCGTTCGTTATTACTTATTCTTACATTTCTAGCCCACAAACTTTTCTGACCATAAATGATTTTGACTATGTACTTCACAATACTTTTCATGAATGAGTGAGTCATCCCTGGTAGGTGTCTCAAACTTTACATGTTCAAAATAGAACCCTTGTCTTTCTTTTGATGCTTATTCTAAATTCATCTCTTTCTTTGGAGGGTACCACTATCTTTTTGTGTCCCTGATTTGCAGTATGGGAATTGTCCTTGTCCCCTCACCCCACATATCCAATCAGTGGCTGAAGCGTTCCATATCTTCCTCCATACAATCTCTTGCAGCTCCCTGAGAACTGCCACCCTAATTTCAGTCCTTTCTCATCTCTGTTGGACTACTACAATAGCCTCCTAATATCTCTCTCTTCCTCAAATCTTTCCCTATTCCATCCAAAGTTAACTAAACAAGTTAACCATCATTTATTAGGGGCCAACTATGGGAAGGTCACTGTGGTAAATGCTGGAGATCCAAAGACAGGAGAAAAAAACAGGCATTGTTCTCAAGGAGTTTACAATCTAATAATCAAAATCCCTCTTCTACTCAGCTGCCTAGAGGAGGAGACTCTAGAGTTAGAGGACTAGACTAGACTAAAATGTTTCCTAAAGCACAAGTCTGACCAGGTCACTCTCCTTCACAATAAACTCAAATGCCTTTATATTTAATTTAGGATAAAGTAAATATCCCCTATTAGATATTTAAAGTCCTTCACATTCTACCTCCAATCCACAAATTTTCTAATCTATGCCCATCTTTCAGGCATTCTATACTCCAGTCACACTGTCCTTCCAAATTCCACTCATATGACATTCTACTTCCCATTTCTGTACTTTCCTATCTCACCTCTACTAAATCCTTAGTTTCCCTCAAAGCTCAGTTCTGCTCTATACATGAAGCCTTTCTTTAGGGTCTTTCCCAAGAAAGGAATGATATAATATTTATTCATATATTTATTTTGAATGTAACTAGATATGTACACAGGGGCAACTAGGTGGAATGGGAGACAGAATGTTGGGCTTGGAGTCAAGAAGACCAACTGTGTGATCCCCCTGGGGAAATCACTTAACCCTGTTTGCCTCAGTTTCCTCATCCATAAAATGAACTGGAGAAGGAAATGGCAAACCACCCCAATATCTTTGCCAAGAAAACCCCAAATGTGGTCATGAAGAGTCAGATATGATGGAAACAACTGAACCACAGCATATATGTACATGCCATTTCCCTCATTAAACTGCAAGCTCCTTGAGAACAGAGACTATTCCATTTCTGACTTTGTATCCCCAGTATCTAGCACAGAGCCTGGAATGTATTAAATGCTTACTAAATGTTGGTCAATTTGCCAATGGACTACAGGCTGTTCCTAGTTTGTTTCCATTTTAACTAGGAAACCCGAAACCAAAGGAATGAATGTCTTATTGGAGGAGATGGTAAAGAAAATAAGTAAAGAATTAGGGAAGGAAATGACAGAAGCAACACCCTAATCCATGCCCCCTTAAAGTAGGCTAATTTTTTTATTTAGTCATCCTAAAACTTGATTGGCTTAAAGAACTAAGGGCTCTAACTATGACAGTTCATTCTGGAATCTTGAGGACAACATAGACATGAAGATCAGTGTGATGTTTGGGTGATGGAAAATAATGAATTCTTACAATGAGCTTTCATCTCATGAATTAAGCTCAGCTACCTTCAACCTATTCTTCCCTTGCTCTGTCTAAGTAAACTTCCTTTTATTAAGGGTTGAATGACTTACCAATGTCTCATTTTATTTTGAAACCAAACCTTAACTACCAGGCAATTGAATCAGGTCTAACTTGGACCAGGGTAGATAAACTTCTTCCCTAATTACTTCCTCTTCCCAATTAATACTACAGAAATAATTTTTAAAAGTGGAGGGGGATATTTAGACACAGAGCCAATAAAAAAGAAGGTTCATAGATTCATAGACTAGAATCATTAGAAGTATCTAGTTCAGCCACCTTGCTTTATATTGAGAGAATGCACACTGGGAGAGGAAAACTAACTTACTCAAGGTCACGAAATCACTGACTTAACTGTGATTTAACTTGAACTCGTAGTTCATTGATCCTTCCAATACCCTAACAGTGCCTCACCCAGCAGCAATATCTTCCAGATTAATTCTTCCTTGAGTCATTTCTTCCCAAAGAGTAATCCAGACTGATCTGCCACTCCAGTTCCAAAGTGCTAGAAGTTAACCTGTCTCTGGGGCCGGGAGGCAAGCAAATCATTGTCCAACAAGTGGAGAAAGGAGGAAGGAGAAAAAGCTGAAGAGGGAGAAAGGGGAGATTTCTTTTTTCAAAAAAGAAATCCTTGGGATAAAGAGAAAGCTGTGTCAGTAGTTAAAGTGAAAACATCAACCTCCAAGTTTCCTCACATCTGAATGCTGAAACCATACTTATCTTTGGCATCCAACAGTGTCATTCAATCTGTTCTTAGGGCCCTGCATGCAGTTAAGCATGCACTGTATATTATTTTATGATGTTTGCCTTGGAACTGTACTTTCTGGGTACTGAGCAATGGTGTTTTTGCAGATTCTTGTGTAAAGCCGGGAGAACCTGTTTCCAATTTCGTGAGCATTTATTGCTAATCCAAAGTGACTGCAGCATTACATCCAGGACTCCAGACAGGAAGCTGGATGGGGACCTGGGTGTCTTGGAGATCCTGCTCTTCCCCTGAAGTTCTGGAAAGGATAGTGTTTGCTTATATAGGTGAAGGTGACGGCCAGGTGGGAAAGATGACAAAGGTTCAGACAGGAAGGGCTGGGCAATGGTAAAGCAGTCATGTGGAGAGTTTTTCTGCAGTTCTTTTTCCAATTCAAGGAAAATATAACTATTTGTATAGAAAAGTAGCAAGAAAGTGCATTTCTTTCTTTGAAGGTGGGGAGGATTAGCTAGGTAACAGGTATTATCAACCCTATTCTCCAAATAACAAGATGATTTTCAGATGCTTCATTAATCATTGTTCTGAAAATACCACAGATGTAGAGATAGAAACAATCTCTGGGGCCCTCGAAGAACTATTCAGCTCCCCAATTTTATGAAACCGAGGAATTAACATGATGAATTAGCATATATAGCATTTTAAGGTTTGTAAAGCACTCTATTTTATCTGCACAACAACACTGTAAGGTAGGGGTTATTATCCCCATTTTTACAGAAGAGGAAACTGAGTCTGAGAGTAGATAGGTGACTTGCCCAGAATCGCATAGCATGATCAGCTTCAAGGTTAGTCAGTTTGATTACGAATGCAGTTCTCTAATACCCCCAAATCCCTTCATACTAGGGCTTCAACCCACAAACTCTGACTAGAGTTACTGTTCTTTCTACTATACCATACTTCTTCCTTGCCTATGTTCTTACAAATAAGACATTGAGGTCTTCAGCCCAAATCCCTTCGTTAGTAATCCAGAACTCTTTCCATGACACAGCAATGCCTCAGTTTCTATCGAAAAGAAAAAAATCAACAATCAATGCCTTGAGTGTTTTGCCCTGTATTGCCTTGTTAATCTTTTATCAGCTACAATCAGATAAGAACTAACTATGGAATTTATAGTAAGAGTTTAGTCCTGAGTTAAAAAAATCAACAAACCTATATGTGACCAAACTATGTAGTCGTCCCAGGAAAATCCCTGTGTTAGTTAAACTTAAAAGTGCAACTAAATCATTAGAAAGTATGCAGCTTAAATATTTGACTGTAATAATCATATCTATATATTAATATTGATATTAAAATCATAAAGTGAGAAAGTCCTGTAAAGGACTGATTGAGACATCAAAAAATTAATTGAGACATTGTGGAAAGTATAGGCATCACAAAGGACATCACAAAGTTAGGACATAGTAATCTGCAAAATGCAATCTTGCATGAATCAGCTTCTAGAGGAATTTGTTGCTCCACACATCAATCAAGAGATTTGTAAATAACTATGAATTTGAATTTTGTTTCTCAGGGTCTCAGATCGTAATGGACTGATTGTACACCACACCTTTGTTTCTCTCAATAAATGTTGATTTCTTTATCCAGAGAAGCTTCCTAGTATTTTGTTGTTGATTATAGTTTTTAACACTACTCTAATCTTCCCTACAAACCTCTATCCTATTTTCTCTCTGGGAATTTCTCTTAAAAGAAAGAAAGCTAACAATGATTTTCTACTAATGGTGGTTCTCCTAATCAAGAACTAAGTTTATTTTACTGGGAAACTTCAATTCAATCTAAAAAATATCATAGTCATGCAATAATTAAGAGTCTATGAGGGTTTTTTTTATTTTCTACAAATTTATTTGATCAACTAGAATTTTATCTTGCCAAACCTTTCCTTATATTTGAAACTGACTTTATGGTGTCACATAGCTGTCCTCTGGGGAAAGAGATGTGGTTTATGTGCAGAAACAATGAAATTGGCTCCCCATTCAAATAAGATACAGCATGAATTTACATAAATTATACTATTTGGAAAGCTGGCCATTAGGACAACATTATTAAAATATCAGTATATAGGACTTCTCTTGATTTTCCTGACAAAAATACTAAATACTAAAATATTTTTTAAAATACTAAATTAAAATATTCTTTGAAGTTCCATCTGGTTCATTTTCTGGGGTCAAAAAGAATTAGTCAAATCTGTCTTCCACAAGATAGCCCTCAAATATTAGGAAACAGTTATCATATGATATGGACTCAAGTTGTCCTTCACCACACTAGCTTCCTTTCTCCAATTACTTTTAGTTTATGAAACACAGTGCTTCTTAAGCAGTGGTATTCAGTACTCAAGATGAAAACAGACTAGGGCACAGTACAGAGGGGTTCATCACCACCTTATTGAGAGAATCTATGCTTCTCATAAAGCATTTCAAGATGGAAATTTCATACCTGGCTACAAAATTCTACCGATGAATCCAAGTTTTGGATCCACTAAAACTTCAGGTCTTTTGTAGACAAATCTCATTCTAACAGTCTCTTATCCTGTATGTGTAAAGGTGTTTTTTTTCAACCCAAGTGCAAGCCATTGTGTTTGTTTATGAAATTTTACAACCTGAGGAAACTAGGCAGCACTGAAGTGAATAGAGGACCAGGTCCAAAGTCAGGAAGTACTCTTATTCTAAGTTCGAATACGGTCTCAGAGACTTCCTAGCTGTGTGACCCTAGGCATGTCACTTAACCCTGTCTGCCTCAGTTCCTCATCGATAAGATTAACTAGAAAAGGAAATGGTAAAGCATTCAAGTACCTTTGCCAAGAAAACCTCACAAAGAGCTAGACATTTCTGAGACAAAAATTCAAAGATTCAACACAATGTTAAGTTACACTCAAATCTTTCTGTCTCTGTCATTGAGTATGTTAGTTAATCTTCCAAGTTTTAGAACAGCAAATTGATAAGCATGCAATCTGTGTAGGATATATATGTATATATACATAGACATATAGACATATACATAAATAGGCACACATATCACACATATGAATGCATGAAAGCATATAGCATGAATATATTTTTTCCAGTACAACACCCCACCCAGAAATCTGTGTTCTATTTAACGTAAAAGAAATATATTATTATGTACATTTTTTTGGTCAGTGAAGAAACATTTAAAACATCTACTATGTGCCAGTCTCTGTGCTAAGTGCTGAGGATGCAAAAAAGAAGCAAAAGAGAGCTGTTGTCTTCAAGAGGCTCCCAATTTATACTTAATATAACATGTAATTGATAATCAATATGACATAATATATACTCAATACCTATATTAAACCACAACACTAAATATAGATCTCTAGGGCACTCTACAGGAAAAGCTGTGCCATGTTGATATCGAACCATTAAAAAGTACTCATTGTGTCCAGTCATTCAATCATGTCTGCATACATCTAACTATTGTCATTTTATCATCACATTCATCTGTATAGCTTGAGCTCATTCACAACAATAGCATGAGACACTGTCAAATACATTCTTAAAGTCTTGGTAAACTCTATCTAAAAATCCCCTTATCTGCTAGTTCAGTAATTTTGTCCAAAAAGGAAGTAAAAGCAATTTAGCATGATGTACTCTTGATGCATTGCAACTGGAACTCTTTAAAGGTGGCTGGGTGTTCTCGGCCTCTTTCCTTACTTCTTTTCAGTATCTATTTTCTATTGGCCATTTCCATTTTTTCTCTTTTTTCTCCTTTGGTTGCTCCCTTGGAAGAAAACAAAACAGAACAAATACAGAAATGAAATAAGAGTTGAGCATCTCTGCCCTCTCTCCGTTGACACATAACGTTACGACTCCTCTTTGATCCTTCTTTTTCTCTCAGTGTAAGTCCCCAGCTTCCGTTAACACTCCTGAGCCTTTTTTTTTTAAGAGAGTACCATTCTTTTACATTTGTTCTTGCGCAATGGATAGAGCACTAGACCTGGAGTCTGGAAACATAAATTCTTGTCTGAACTCAGATACTGATTAGCAGTGCAACCGTGGGCAAAACATTTAAACTCTGCCTCGGTTTCCTCCTCTGTCAATGGATACAAAACTAAGGGTCGTTGTGAGGATAAAAATGAGACGATATCTATAAAGTGTTCTCCAAACCTTCCATCTTGTAAATGACAGTTCTTCTTATTACTGTTTTCATCTTCTATATATTGCTTATTAAAATCAAAAATGGTTTGAATGCCTCATCATCATATCCTGTCACACTATTGTCATTATACTGTAATGTTAACATTAATTATACTATCATTATTATACTATTTACAATGTTTCTATTGATCAATTCATCAAAAGTTTTAATGTCATTAGATTGTATGCTCCTTGAGGGAAGGCACTGTCTTTGCTTAGCACAGTGACTGGTACTTAGTAGCACTTCATAAATGCTTATGGATTGTTTGATTCAAGTTGATGCAAAAGTGCCCAGAGATATAACTGAATCTGCTACAAAAATCCTGGAAATCCCTATACCTAGAAGCCCTGATACCAAATCACTAGCATTAGTACCTTGTACCTTATGTATGATATAAGATCTGGACATTTAAGTTTAAAAAAGTATCAGTGGGGCAGATGTTGTGAAATCTGAAGATTTAAATTAACCATGCATTCAGAGGCAGATCTAGTTAAGTAAATGACGACAGAAGAACAAAACAACTCTCTGATTCAATTTAATCAGCAACTAGAAGGTTAAGTGTCAAGACCTTTAATGAGGTATCAGAGTTCTACTAAGAAGTTTTGTTTTTGTGGGAATGCCAACCTTTACTTAGTAATAGAAGGTTTGGGCAACTTGCCTATTTGCAAACCAGTCATAGAGACAGATGGGGGCTCTGTAAAAATCATCCCACTACAGTCATTTATTGCCAACAAGTGACTTAGTTGGACACCTGGACAAGT
This sequence comes from Potorous gilbertii, assembly GCA_028658325.1. Classification (NCBI taxonomy): domain Eukaryota; kingdom Metazoa; phylum Chordata; class Mammalia; order Diprotodontia; family Potoroidae; genus Potorous; species Potorous gilbertii. Next base: position 118,396,259 of record CM053774.1, on the reverse strand, counting down.
AAGTTGAGATGGATGGACATTTGTCTCAGCTGACTCTAAGTCAAAAAACAGAATGTCAGTCATAGAACAATAGCCTGTACCAGACAGTAACTCCGAAATAAACACTTCAAATGAAAAGGACTTTGTATACTTTAGGTCTGGAAATGATTATGCTATGTAATTAGGACCTGGGCCCTTTATGAGCATGGATTTAGAAAGACAGAACTATAATTCTGATGAAGACTATGGCCCATCTACTAGCATTGTTGTACGGCAAATAGGTCAACAGGCTGGAGAAGTCTTACGAGGGTCCAGTTTGAACTGGGGAAAAGATTATACATGTATAAGGTCAATGCCTCCTCACTTATATGAGCCTTGCATAACATTACATCTGTTGAATGAGACATATTCTACTTTTTTCCATTTTATTATTTTTGTATTTAATACATTATCCCCATTATGTACTGCCTGATGATGTTAAAATTGTTCCTGAGTTTTTTAATTCATGTCCAACTTTTCATGTATGATGTACTGTATGCATATACATATCTACATATTTATACCTATATATGATATATGTATATGTGTAGAGAGACACACACACACAGACAGAGAAACAAAGACAGAAAGAGAGAGTGAGAGACATAGAGAGAGACAGACAGAGAGAGAGAGAGAGAATTTTTATAGGAAGTCAATGGGATGGCAAGTAAAACCCAAGGATTGCTGTTCTTTTACAGAAAGGGAAGTGCTGATTTGATTTTTGTTCTTAGAGTTAGAGGTGTCAAAGGAGGACTTATAGGGTCCCTGACTGGGTACAGCATGAAGAAGACAAAAGGTACATCCATGTGGGCTATGGCTTACCTACAATGACCTCTTACCCATCCAAAGCCCAGAAGTCCACTATAGAAGCTTGAGTGCTAGATCCCAGTCTATGACACATGTAGATGGTAGAACATAGTATCATGGAAAGCAGGAAGATGTACATAGAGTGGTGAAACCTAAATGATGCCAAACCCTATGATATTACTGCCTGAAAGTTTAATATTAGGAGCAGAAACGGAGGGGGTGCACTGCGTATTAACAGTGAGAAGCATTAAGCACAATGGCTGTGAAGCCCTTCTTGTTCTCTGTCAACATATCTCTCTGTCTCTGTCTTGCTTTTGCTCCACTTCCCCCCCACACACATACACATTCACACACCAAATGCAAACAGAAAATGAAAGTCTCCAGGCTTTTCAAACAATATTAGTTCCAATGATAGCATTCTTTCTCTCTCCCCTCTTCTCTCATTCTCTTTTACCTTCTCTACCTTCCATCTCCCCTTTCCCCTCCCATTGTCTGTTCCATTATTCCTCTTCCAACTCTCTTTACTCAGTTTCCTTCATCTTTTCCACTTCTGTTCAAAGGAATTCTTCAGTAGTCTAGTGATTCTCTCTCATTTTTTCTCTCTCTGTCTCTCTGTCTCTCTTTGTCTCTCTCTGTCTCTCTTTGTCTCTCTCTGTCTCTCTCTCTCTGTCTCTCTATCTATCTATCTATCTATCTATCTATCTCAGAATTCTCTGGACCAGTGCATTATTTCCTCTGAGCAAGTTCCCTTATTTGGGGATTTCATCATGTCAATCTGAAGAGAATTAATGACCAACTACTAGAGCAATCAGAAAAGGCAGCTTGTTGAATGAAGAAATGAGCCAGTTGCTAAATGAGAGAGTCAAGGTTTAAATAAAATCAAGTAAAAACCACTACCACCACTACAAAAACAAAAGAATTTGGGGAAAAAAATTTCTTTATTGTAGCAACATGAGCATGATTCATAGGATTCAAATAGATGAAGGCTACCTGGTTACCAGATGGAATGTTTTGGTCAAATCAATGGATGAAATTTTGTCTGTTAACTATTGTTTACATCAATTTAAATGACTTTTTGACTTTTAAAGGGATGCCCTGTTCAGACTTTGACACTTTTGATGATTGAAGTGGACAGAAATAAATGCAAATATAGGTTGCTGCCAAAAAGTTTCAGAAACAATGCAAAG
>CM053774.1:118372932-118393747 GCA_028658325.1 Potorous gilbertii | reverse complement strand
GTCCTACAGGACAAAAGAGAAGATGGGGTAAGGGAAGGGAGGGATGAAAGAAGAGAGGGCAGATTCGTGATATGGGTAACTTTCTTCCTCCCTTTTTTCTTCCCTTCTTCCCCCACCTCACCCTAAAGGAGGCTATCATCAGATATGAAGATATACATGCAAAATTATTCTATATATACTTCTATTTGTCAATTCTTTCTCTGGATGCAGATAACAACTACCCTAATATGTCCCTTATAGTTAGTTTGGGTGTTTATAACAGTCAAAATTATTTAGTCACTCAAAATTGCTTTTAAAACAGTATTTTTGTTACTATATACAGTATTCATTTTGTTCTTTCTTACTTTGTGGAAGTCTTTCTATGTTTTTCCAAGTTCACGGAGATATCATTTCTTATAGCATAGTAGTATTCACAGAAAATTGGGCAAAAAATTAAATATTATCAGATAAAGGTCTTATACCTAAAAATATAATAAGTAACTTTGGCAAATATGAAAGAATATGAGTCATTCCCCAAATGATAAATAGTCAAAGGATATGAAAAGGCAGTTTTCCAATGAAGAAATTAAAGCAACTTATAGTCATATAAAATATTGCTCTAAATCATTAGAGAAAAGCAAATTTCAATTATCTCGAGATGTTATTTTACACCTCTCAGATTGGCTAAAACAATTGAAGGGGAAAATGGCAAATGGTGGAGGCAATGTGGATACATTGGGACACCCACTCGTTGTTGATGGAACTGTGAACTCATTCAACCCTTTTGGAAAGCAACCTGGAATTATATGCAAAGAGTTATTAAGCTTCCTGTACTGTTTGACTCAGCAACATTACTAATATGACAGTAGAATCAAAGACAATAATATTGATAACTTTAGAGCTATTGTGGCTTTCATTTTTCTTTTGGTATTTTTTTTGATAGCTTAGGATGCTATAGATACTATTGTTGTTATTTACTAATAATCACACTGATGATGGACACAATAATGCTAATAGCTGACGTTTATACAGCATTTACTATGTAAGGTTAGCATTTATTAAATAAACAAATGCTTTGATATTATTATATCGTTTGATTCTTACAACAAACCTAGGAGATATGTGCTACTATTATCTCCATTTAATCAATGAAGAAACTGAGACAATAGTTCAAGGTCACATATCTAAGAAGCATCTCAGGATAGATTTGAACACAGGACTGTTAGCTCTGTGATTTCGAAAATAATCAAATTATATTTTGTAGTTTCTCAGAGCAGCAAGGGCAAAGGGCATCTAAACCAACCTACTGAATATTTGAACAGGAATTTTCTCTAGAACATTCCTAATGATGGTCTTTATAGCTTCTATGTGAAGAGCTCTAGAAATGTAGAAGTCACTGTCTTATAAGGGAGCTCACTCCTCTTGTGGATAGCTCTAATGATTCAGAATCTTTTCTTGGCATTGAGGCATAACTTGACTCCTTAACTACTCCCCTTGCTTTTAGTTCTTCATTCTTTAATGATTCATATAGTATTTCTGTGTATATCTTCTCTTCATTTCCTTCCCTCTCATTGAAAAGGCAAGCAGTTCTATATGTTTATACAAGTGCAGTCATGGAAAACATTTCCTTATGAGTCATTTTGTGAGAGAAAACACTCACTAAAAAAACCTGAAGAAAAAAATTAAAAATGTAAAAATAAATTATGTTTGGATCTGCCTTAGACTTCATCAGTTCCTTATCTGGATGGATAGTATTTTTCATCATAAGTACTTTGGAATTATATTAGATCATCATATGGTTGAATATAGTTGTTATTAACAACTAACCATCATATTATATTACTCTTACTGTGTACAATATTCTCCTGGTTCTGTTCACTTCACATTGCACCAGTTCATGTAAGCCTTTCCAGGTTTTTCTGAGAGCATCTTTTTCACCATTTCTTATAGTACAGTAGTATTCCATCACAATAATATGCCATAACTTGTTCAGCTATTAGTCAGTTAATGGACTTCCCATCAATGTCCAATTATACCAGTAAAAGAACTGCTATAAATATTTTTGTACATATGAGACTGGACCACGTTCCTCTCCCACCCAGTTGAGATAGCTTTCCCTCTGACCTTTGAAGCTGTCTTTGGTTTTTATGGGTTGAGAAGTCTGAAAACCATTGCAAGCTGCCAGTGATTCAGTACTCTGAAGACTGCTCCAGTCTTGTTTGTACCAGTGTGGCCCGTGTTGGACTGTGCTCTGCTCCAAACCCAGTGCAATAGACCCTTATTGTTGGCCTTTCAGATTGTCTTGGGCTGGAAATATGTTCCACTCTGTCATTTTTTGCCTTTTGCTGCTCTAGAATATTTTTAGAATCATTTTTACAGGTATTTTGAGGGGATGGGGGGAGAGTTCAAGCAGGTCTCTATTTCTACCCCACCTTCTTGGCTCCATCCCCTCATTATAATTTTTAGGGGATTTTCTTCAATCAATTTTTATACTTCCTTTTCCATTTGGCTAGTTCTGCTTTTTAAGACATTCTTCTCTTCATTGAATTTTTGTGCCTCTTTTGCCATTTGACCTATTCTGTTTTTTGAGGTTCATTTTTCTTTAGTATTTTTGGTGTTTCCTTTACCAAGCCATTGATACTTTTGTCATGATTTTCTTGTGTCACTATCATTTCTTTCCCTATTTTTTGCTCTACTTCTTTCACTTAATTTTTAAAATCCTTTTTTGAACTCTTACAGAAATTCTTTTTTGGGCCTGAGACCAATTCATAATTTTCTTTGAGGGTTTGTAGTAGTTTTGATTTTCCTGTCTTCTAAGTTTGTGTTTTGATCTTCCCTGTTACCATAGTAACTTTGTTATAGTTGGGCTCTGCTGTCTTAGTAGAGGGGGTACTCATTTAAACTTCAGGTTTTGTGTAGCTATTTTCAGAGCTAGCTCTGGGGATTCTGTAAGTTTCCAGGTCTTCCAAGATGGTACTACCTAAGGAAAGGTGTGTTGACTACTCTTGAGGACTGTACTCTTGTCTGTGAGTGATCATAAACACTCTTTCCCACACTGGAACTGTGATAGGGGTCCCTATTCCCATGAAGCCACAAGCTCTGATGAAACTAGTACTCCTCTTTGCCATGGGACTATAACCCAGGGCTATGACTCAATTCAGAGTATGCACAATGCAACAGAAATCTTTCACTTATTTCCAGCAAAGGGAGCCCTCTAATATCCTTCAGGCCAGTTTTATGACCCCCTCAGCATCTGTAGGTAAACGCTTTGGAAGCTTTCACTGCTGCTGCTGATTCAGTCACCCCAAAGGCCTGTTTCTGACTTTCTGGCACTCAGCCTGTGCTGGCATGGCCTGAACTGAGTGGTGCTCCACTCTTACCTCAGTATGACAGACCTTTCCTGATTACCTTCTGCATTCCAATGGGCTGGAAATTTTTTTTCACTTTTTCCTTTTGTGGGTTCTGCCACTCCAGAATTTCTTTTGAGGAACTATTTAAAATATGGAGGAGAATTTGGGAGCACCCATGGAAGTCCCTGGCTTTCCCCTACAATCTTTGCCCTCATCAGAGCAGTTTGGTTTTCAAAGAGACAGAGGAACTAGAGACCAAATTGCCAGTATTTATTAGATTGTGGAGAAGTAAATGAGTTCCTGAAAAACATCTACTTCTGCTTCATTGACTGCACTAAAGGTTTTGACCTTGTGGATCACAACAAAATGTGGTTAGTCCTCAAAAAGATGGGAGATCTAGTTTATCCTATTTGTCTCCTGAGGAACCTATATGTGGGTCAAGAATCATCAATTAGATTTGAACATGGAATAACTGATTGGTTTTTGATTGGAAAAGAGTACAAGAAGTCTGTATAATACCACCTTATTTATTTAACTTATATGTAGAATACATCAGAAGAAATGCTAGACTGGATGAATCAAAAGACAGAATTAAGGTTGGCAGAAGAAATATTAACAATCTAAAATTTGCAATTGATACATATCTGATGACAGAAAGTGAAGAAGAATTAAGTAGCTTCTTGATGAGGTTAAAAGAGGAGACAGCAAAAGCTGGATTGAAGCTAAACATAAAAATAACTAAAATCATGGCAACTGATCTCACCACTTCTTGGCAAATAAAGGGAGAAGAAATGGAAACAGTCTCAGTTTCACTGGGCTTAAGGATCACTGCAGATGGTGACTGAAACCTTGAAATTAAAATGTCTGCTTTTTGTAAGGAAAGTGATGGCAAATCTGGATAGCATACTATAAAGCAGAGGTACATCCATGCTGACAAATGTCCATACAGTCCACGCTATGTTTTTTTCCAGTAGCAACTTAGGACTGTGAGAGTTGGGCTGCAAGATAAATCTGAGCACTGCAGCATTGACACTTTTGAATTGTGGTGCTAGAGAAGACTTTTGAAAGTCCCTTAGGTGGCAAAGGGATCAAATCAGTCAATACTTAAAGAAATTAATTGAGGCTAATAAGGTCAAATAGTGAAGCTGAAACTTAAATGCTTTTGGCCACATAATGAGAAGATAAGATTCATTGGAAAAGATCCCAATGTTGGGAAAAATTGAAGGAAAAAGTGAACAGCAGAGGATGAGATGGATAGTGCTGTGGAAGCAATGAACATGAGCTTAGATAGACTTTGGGAGATAGCGGATGATAGAAGGACTTGGCATGTTATGGTCCATGGTTTCACAACGTACCAGATACAACTGAATGACTGAATAACATCAAATTATGATTTCCCCCTCCTTATTCCTCCTTTTCTCCCCTCTACAGTCCTCTGTCTCTTTTATTTTATCTTCTTATAAGTTCATTGAAATAGACAAAAAACACCCACAAACCCTATGTCATTTTCATTCTCTTCTTTGACTCTTAACTTTCTTGGGGTTTTGAGAAGACATTATTTTTATTTTATATTTCCTTTAGATTATACAAATGTATACCTTTCTATGTTTCTCTTAGTTCCTTCATTTCCATTTCGAAATTTTTACTCATTTCTGCTTTTGTAAGTTCAACCAAAGTAAAATGAATTTTGCTCTAGTTTATTATTTTAACATCATTATTTAACACCTCTGTACTTGAAGAATTTTTCTTGTAAATCATATTCTTGGATTCTGCTTTCTAATTCATTTTGCTAATCTTTTCCATTTTATGGGTAAGTTCATAACTTTTACATTCACAGTTATGCCAATTAATTGTATATTCCCTTCTATCTTATTCTCTTATATTTCCCCCTCTTTTTGTACTCTGTTCTTTCCTTATAAAGAAGAAAGTGCTCAGTGGGAGGGGAGTATGACTAGCACCAATGTTCTATACTTGATACACTTAGCCTCTGCTCCCTCTCTTATTCCACTTTTCTTCCCTGCCTATCACACGGTCACAGGTTTTTACACTGTCTTTCTTTCCTTTTAACCCTTCCTCACAATACCTCCTTTGAGCTTAGTTTTTGTTTTGCTTTCCTTCTTAAACTAATGTTCCTTATTATTTCCTCTTCTCCTTTCCCACCCCTTCCCATGTTTCCTTGTAAAGTCAGATATCTTTTTTTTACCAAAACTGTGTTACACCCTTCTTTGACTAATTCAAAAGTGAGGTCAAAGTGACTCCTCTCTTTATCTTTCATATTTGTACACACTTTGTCCTTAACTTTGACATCACTTTTAAGTCCTTTTCCATGAGATAACCAGCTAATTTCTACAAAAATAATTCTACAGTCTTTCCCCATCTTATTTCAAAGTATTATAAATATTCTAATATTTAAAGATCCTGCTTTTAATAAACTTAACCACAACCATGACATCCTGTTCCATTGACTCAAACTTCTTTGCTGAAATGACTTGCTTAAGGAATAAGGCAGAGAATGAATTTCACGTGTGGTACCATCTCTGTAACCTTATCCTGTAATCCCTTTTTTATTCTAGTCAAAACAGCTGCTCCTTCAGTGGCTACACTTACACAGTTTTTCCCTCCATCAAACATTATTTTTATTAAAGAAGTCATTTACTATTAAGGATATATCTTCTCCAATATAGTTTTCCTTTAGTGGCTCACACATAGATAGCTCTTCATGTATTTCATTATTGAAGCAGAATCTTTCAAATACCATAAGCTAAGACACTTTAAAAACATCTGCACTTTTATCCAACTATGTAGCAAACCTCCCATACTGTGTAATTTGTTCCAAAGCTTCCTTCTTTAAATATTCAGCACTGTTATCTATGTATCATCCAACAGTATTTTGCAGACAAAGCAATGGTGTTGGTTTGTTAATATATTGTTTTCTGTGCTGTGTATTACTTTAGACAATTTTTAAATCAAGGCAAGAAGAAGAAGTCTTCACCCAAAGAGACTTTTTTTTGTCTTTTTACCGTTAAGGAAGAAGCAAGAAATAATTTATCTTTCAGTTTAGTGATTTAAAAAAAAAACGCTGAGTATTAAATATCTCATTGTGTGTCTTTTAACTTTAAACATTCCTTAAATTATTCTAGAAGTTTATCCTTGTGTTCTGGATGGTAATCATGATGTTTTCATCTAATTAGTTAAGAATTATAACTGTTATCTATTACCTTCATTCACAATATCTACCCAAGGTGAGGTTCAATATTAATGACAGTGGATGTAAATCCATAATCCAAATTATGAATCATCAAGAATCTTTTGGATCCTCTGACTCCCAAAGTCTGATATTTTCTGCTATATTGCTTCACTTTTCTGAATCTAAATTTCTTCACCAATAAAATGAGATGCTATCTGTATTACTTACTTTCCAGACTGTTGTGAGAAAACCATCTTAGAAGAAAGCAATGCCATGGTGTAGAAAGCCTAATTTGGAGTTAGGAGGCTACTATTCAAATTACAGTTCTTCTACCTAACTACTTTCTAACCTAGGGAAAGTCATTTAACTTTCTGATGTCTCAGTTTCTTCATTTGTAAAAGGAGGGAATTGGATTAGAAATTACTAGATGGCTTCTAATCTCTCTTCCAACTATAAAAAAAGATCCTAAATCATGGAGGTTCAGCAAGGAAAACTTCAGATGGAATTAAGCCTCATATAAATGTGAGATATTAAGAATAATATCTATTTCAGTTTTATCACAAAACTGTTAAGGAATCTTACAAGATGCATGCACGCTTTCCAAATGGAATACGGAGTAGATATTGAAAAAGTTCGTTCAAGATGAAAGGATGTAGTTTCCAAAAAACCACCATGCTAAGTTAACAAAATGACATCTTTTTCACTTTTATCCTGATGACTCAAGAGTTCTTCTAAATCTTCCAATATTTCTGTGATGACTGAACCTGCTAGTGATATCTGAAAGGCAAAGAGTACTTTGTACATATGTTTTCATGTCTCATATGATGTTGAATATGTTGATAAATGCATGAGGAAGACTTACTAAGGAGTAATTTGAAGAATGGGGAGAAAAATAAAAAAGGAGTCTGCTATGTCAGAGTCATAGGAACAGAAATTAAATTAATTAAAATGTACTTGTTAATTTTGATTTTGTCTGTCCCTTGCACATGGCACTCCAAGTTCCATCTCCCTGCCTTTTCACTGACTATGCTCCATGTTTGAAATATACAACCTCCTGATAAAACTGCTCTGTTGTTCAAAACACAACTCAAGCATTACCTTTTCCAGGAAGTCTTTCTGGTACTCCCTACTGCTTGTGTCCTCCTCATGCTACATTATATTTCCTTTCTTTATGTTTATTTTTTCCTTATTTATCTTTTATGTGTGTGTGTATGTGTGCATTTTTATGACTCATATTAGAATGCAAAATCCCAGAGAATTCCAAGTCTGACACATAGTAGGCACTTGATAATTTTTGACTGGTTTGATTTTTGCTCACTAATTGTATTTTAGGAGCCTTCCTTAAAAGGCTGGGTACTTAAATCTCTAGTTATGTCTCTTAGGCAAAAAGTGGAGAAGGGATGACCTCAACAGTTGTACTCTGAAAACAACTCTGAAGCCAAATGACTCAGGTTTGTTTTGTACTATGGAACTGGAGAGTTACAAATGTCTCAGAAGCAAGAATTAGCTCAGCATGGTTCTCAGTGGGATGCCAACACCACACAGTTGTTCACTCACTTCCCAGAAACCTAGGTTTTTCTGGCCAGATTTTAAACATTTCTTTTTTTAAAAAAAACATAAATCTGTAAAAGATTTGTGTAATACATTTTATAAGACCCTCACCAGATTTTACATCCAATGATTTGGTAAAATTTAAAGCAGCAGGCAAAAATTGATGGGGGAAACTGGCAATAGGCAAAGATAATTTTAACCATCCAAGATCCTATATCACGGAGGTTCAGCAAGGAAACTTCAGATGGAATTAAATACATTTGTACTCTTTCCAAAGCCTTTATATAGTGCCAATGAAACATTGCATGATGAGTTTTCCACTCTGAAAACTGAGGAACTGAAATGAATAGCTTTTGTCTCATTTACTGTTTTAGAATCAGCTTGTCTGACTGCTATTACTTCTTATCCACAGGGGACTTTGGTAGATTGATTTCTTTTTTATTGGCTTAAGGTTATGTCAGTGACCTTCTCCTTAGGAGGAAAATGGCAACAAGGTTCAATGAATTTGTAAAGTTTATGGCACCTTTCTGATAAACGAAAACATACTCCTTTTTAGGGATCAAGAGGCACATAAATGAAATGAATGGGAAAAAAAGTGATTATTATATGCTTAGCACTGAAGATACACTTTTCAATTACAAATGTCAACTAGCATTTTAAAAAACTTACTATCTACTACTAGGGTTGGAGAACCTGTGGCCTGGAGGCCACATGTGTCCTTCTAGGTCCGTGGGTGTGGCCTTTTGACTGAGTCCAAGTTTTACAAATCCTTTTTTAAAGAGATTTGTTCAGTCAAGTTTGGATTCAGTCAAAAGTCCACACTTGAGAACCTAGACGGCCACATGTGACCTTGAAGCTGCATATTTTCCACTAGATACTCTGTTAAGTACTGGAAATACAAAGAAAAACAAAAATAAAAAACAAAAAAAAATATTGTCCAGGTTTTTACAGAGTTCACAGAGTAATGGAAAATCATATGGAAAAGATGCATAATTCTTATGGTACAATGGCAAAGTCCATGTAATGATGCTTCTTTAGTTTGTGTTTCTAATGTTTCACCAATGAATAATCCTTAAGACTTTAGTGGTGAGTACTTTCTTTCCCAGTTCTTTCCAAGTAGTATGGATGTGTGTTTGTCCTTCATTGCCGAAGAAGAAATTTTTGCCATCAGAGAAATAATATGACTTGCACTTGACTCTGTTTTGAGTGAGGTGGGGCTGTGTAGGTCACCAGCCTCAATTCTCCTCTGAATCCACTGACCAGATATTCGACTGGAGGTGACCCAGTATGAGGATGACCCAGGATGAGGCAATTGGGATTAAGTGACTTGCCCAAGGTCACACAGCTAATGAGTGTCAAGGATCTGAGATGGGACTTGAACTCAGGTCCTCCTGACTCCTGCACTGGTGCTCTATCCACTGTACCACCTAGCTGCCCATAGCAGCTATGGATAAAGAGGTAGGGTGGGGATTATGTTGATTCAATTACCTACCAGGTCAGATCTTTACAAAGGTTAATTCCATAGACAATGAATGTTGAGTAGGCTGGAAGCAAAGTTCAAATTTTGGGCCTAAGAGTTTATGGTGTGGGAAGGCACTGTTAGTTTTATATCTCTTATAGTAATGAGCTAGTTAATTGGCTGGTAGTTGGTATAGATTATGGCTGGGATGGTGATTCATTATCCATAGCAATTCCTTCCCTAGATGATAACTATGTTCAATTAGGGAGTGAGCATAAAGATGACTTCTCTCCCTCCCTCTCTCCCTCTCTCCCTACCCATTCCCACTGAGAAGGCAAGCAATTCAATACAGGTCATATATGTGTCATTTTGCAAAAGACTTCCACAATAACCATGTTGTGTAATACTAACTATGTTGCCCTTTATCCTACCCTGTCCCTCCCATTTTATTCTCTCATTTGACCTTGTCCCTTTCCAAAAGTGTTTGCTTCTAGTTGCTCCCTTCTCCCATTTGCCCTCCCTTCTATCTTTCCTCTCACCCCACTTGTCCCCTCCTCCCCTACTTTCTTGTAGTAGTAAGATAGATTTTCATACCAAATTTAGTGAGCATATTATTCCCTCCTTAAATCATATGTAAAGAGGGTAACCTTAACTTTTCTCCTCTCACCTTCTCCCCTTTCTCCTCCATTGAACAGGGTTTTCTCATCTCTTTTATGAGTTATATCCTGTCCCATTTCATTTCTTCCCTTCTCCCAGTAATTTCCTCCCTCATCCCTTAATTTTTATTTTATTTTTTTTATGGATATCATCTCTTCCGATTCAACTCACTCTGCACTCTGTCTATGTATACATATGTGTGTGCACGTGTATGTATACGTGTGTGTATAATTCCCTCCACCTACCCAAATACTGAGAAAAATCTCAAGAGTTACAAATATTATCTTTCCATATAGGAATGTAAACAGTTCAGCTTCAGAAAGTCTTTTATGATTTCTCTTTCCTGTTTACCTTTTCATGCTTCTCTTGTCCCTGGTGTTTGAAAGTCAAATTTTTTATTCAGTTCTGGTCTTTTCATCCCTTGAAATATTATACTCAGTTTTGCTGGGTAGGTGATTCTTGGTTTTAATCCCAGTTCCTTTGACTTCTGGAATATCCTGTTCCAAGCTCTTCAGTCCCTTAATGTAGAAGTTGCCAGACTCTGTGCTATCCTGATTGTATTTCCACAATATTCAAATTATTTCTTTCTAGCTGCTTGCAATGTTTTCTCCTTGACCTTGGAACTCTGAAATTTGGCCATGATATTCCTAGGAGTTTCTCTTTTCGAGTCTCTTTCAGGAAAGTGATCAGTGTATTCTTGCAATATTTATTTTGCCCTCTGTTTCTAGAATATCAGGGTAATTTTCCTTGATAACTTCATGTAAGATAATGTCTAGGCTCTTTTTTTGATAGTGACTTTTGGGTAGTCCCATAATTTTAAAATTGTCTCTCCTGGATCTACTTTCCAGGTCAGTTGTTTTTCCAACAAGATGTTTCACATTATCTCCTATTTTTCCAAACTTTTGGTTTTGTTTTCTAACTTCTTGGTTTATCTCATAGTCATTTGCTTCCCTGAACTAGAATCTTTCTTAAAAAACTATTTTGTTCGGTGAATTTTTGAACCTTCTTTTCCATTTGGCTAATTCTGCTTTTTAAAGCCTCCCTCTTCTCATTAGCTTTTTGGACCTCTTTTTCCAATTGAGCTAGCCTCTTTTTAAAGGTGTTATTTTCCTCAGATTTTTTTTTTTGGTTCTCCTTTAGCAAGCTGCTGATTCGATTTTCAAGTTCTTCTAATGGCCTGATTTCATATTCATTTTGGAGCTACTGGAGGCAGAGACCTTGACTTCCTCTGAAAGTATGTCTTGTTCTTCCTCAACCAAAAGGGTGGAAAGAGACACCTGTTCACCCTGTTCACCAAGAAAGTAATGTTCTTATTTTTTTTCCCCTTTTTTTGGGCATTTTCCCAGCTAGTTACTTGACTTCTGAATCCTTAGTCAAGAGGAGGGTTCTAGTGCTCCTCCTCTCCCCAGTATCATTCTCAAGGCTGAGATTCAGATCAGCTGCTCAACTTTCCTAGTGGCTTTGAGTGGGGGGCGGGACCTCCACTAAGGGCTGAGGTTGAGATCAGCTGCTCAATTCCACCAGAGGCTTTCAGCTGAGCTGCCCTGGACAATGGACCCAGGCTCCTTCCAAACAGCTGCCCGCTGCTGCTGCTGCTGCTGCTGCCTGGGGACAGTGCTAGGGGAACCCAGTTCCCCTGTCTCCCAGCTGGGAAAGCCCTCCAACACTGACCTTTGGAGCTTTCTTTGTCACTTGTGGGTTGCGGGATCTGGGGCCCTCCCTGCTGGTAATTCTGCTCCAGAGGTCTGTTCAGGTCCTGTTCCTCTCAGTGCCAGGTGGCCAGGGCTGGGCTCAGCTCCACTCAGTGTCCCATGAGATAGACCTTTTCTGTTGGCCATCCAGGTTACCTTTGGCTGGAAACCTCTTTCACTCTGTTGTTCTGTGGTTTCTACTGCTCTAGAAGTTGTTGAGAGTCATTTTTTATAGGTATTTTGTGGGCTGTGGAGAAGCACTAGAGTATATGCTTCTTTCTACTCTGCCATCTTGGCTCCACCCTTCTATATTTTTTTTCAAGGAAGAGCATAGTCTACTATACAGAAGACAGTGAGATAAAATCCTGACCATGATAGTAAAGGAGTCTCTTATATACATTTTAGAAAAGATAATTTTAGAAAGGCAGCTAAGTGGTGCATTGAATAGAGTGTCAGGACTGGAGTCAAGAAGACTCATCTTTCTGAGTTCAAATCTGACCTCATACATTTACTAGCTTTATGACTCAGCGCAAGTCATTCAACCTTGTTTGACTCAGTTTCCTCATTTGTAAAATGAGATGGAGAAGAAAATGTCAAACCACTGGAGTATCTTTGTCAAGAAAAAACCGAAATGGAGTCACAAAGAGTTGAACGCAACTGAAAAACTGTTGAAAAACTGAATAGCAGAGTTTCAGGAAAAGTAGGTACAAAGAACCTGATGTGATGGCTATCAAAATAGGATCTTTTGCTGTTTTCGTTTTACTATAATCAAGTGCCCCTGATTGAATCTTGCCTTTATCAATCAAAAATATTTACTAGGAGTAAAACACAGAAACGAGTTTAAGTAGAAACGGTGTTACCATTAAGATCTTCCCCAACCATTAATGGGTCTAGGAAGACTTGTAGGAAGGCCCACACCTTTTGTTAAAGAGGCACTGGTTCTCTAGGGTGGGAATGTCCTCTGGTTCTAGGAAAGGTATAAATACTCTAAGAGTGAGATTTTACTTTGGGGCTTATGACTGTAAGTATTTGTTTGATCAGACAAGGACTCTGGGAAGCTGCTAAAAAGCCCCCTGACTTTGGAAACCCAGATGTTGGTGCTTCCCTTTCTGGTGACTATGGTCAGACAGTTGGATATGTCTGTTGAATTGTGATGTATGCATTGGTTATGGTCATGCAGAGGATGCTTTCATTTTATGAATGCAGATCTAAGAACCTGCGATAGCAGGCCCCCTGTGTATGTTGGGTGCTTACTGGTACAGTTGACATTCCAGGCAATTTGAGAAGTATGTGGGGTCCATCATTTCACCTTGCCCAACCTCTCTAATCCCTCTCCAGCAAGTACTGAGAATGGATGGAGGTAATGAGACCAGAATTTCCTGTTCATCTCTAACCTGGACTTAAAAGGTTTATATCAACTGAGTTACATGACCCAGGCAAAAAAAAAAAAGAAAGAAAACTCTGGTCATTTGTTTTCACTTTTATGGAATGGATTCAGCTTTAGCTTAGCACTATTTCTCATGACATTAACCTCAGAGCCAAAAATTTATCAGAGATCCCTAAGGTCTACCAAATCTCAACTATTAAGGAACTTGAGTTGGCAAGGATAGCCCACGCTTTAGGGAAGAGCCCCTTTCCTACTCTAAAATGTTTTTAATTGATTATAGCTTTTGTTTTTATATCACATTTATTTCCAAAGATATCTTTCTGCACCATACCCACTCAGCAAGTCTCATGAAACAAGAAATAAAAAAAAAGTTTGGCAAAACCATATGAATCAGCATATAAACCATCTCTGACAGTGAATACCCCACACCCATAGACCTTCACCTTTGCAATCAAGCCTCTTCTTGCTATTGTGCTGTTTGCTGACCATGTATTAGGCAGCTAGTCATCATACAAGATGAGTTAGAAGCCAAGGCAGGCTGACTAATCAATTCACAGGAGGCTGGTAATAGTTTTCCTCTCTTATCTTCAGCCTCGAAAGGCTGTGAAATTTACTTGGCTAACTGAACTTTTGGAATGGCCTTATTTCAACCTAATAATGGTTCCCATTTATTATTAGCAACCTTTCTCTTTGCAAAAGAGTTACCTCATAATTGTCTCATGAAGGGGGTGATGTCTTTATTTTCGGGGGATTTTTATATTCCTATCTGTATATGATATAACCAAACATGAAGAGTCAAGTACCTTGGCCAGCATCACATAGCTAGTAGATAGGTTGAAGAGCAAGGACTCAATCCCAGGACTTCTGGCTCTCAGGCTACCACTCTTTCTTCTGTCTTATATTTCTCAAGGATAACTTGCTGTCTAGAAGGCATTGGGATAGACTATGATTCATCTCTGTTCTGTCTCCATTTGCACATCCATCTTTTCATCATTGCAGTCCTGACCAGGCCTCTAAGGACATTTCTGAGTCCTGAAACAAAATTCTCCAACTTATCCAGTGGGGAGTTATTTTCATTTAACATTTGGTATCATCTCTCCTCTGACTCTGGCTAACGTGTTGGGAATTATTACATCAGTATTGGCTGGGAAATTCATAGGGTCAGGAAGGCAGATCTAATATAGTTTGGACAAAGACATCATCCAGCTCCTGAAGATCCCTGGCTTTCTGCTAGTTAGAATCTACTAACTATAAACTAGGAAACATGTTCTGTTTGCTGCCCAAAGAAAGTCTCTTTCTCCCTAGATAGTCATGAGCTATTGTGGCTTCAGCCCAAGGCTGATGGCTTCCATTATATGATGCTGCATCTTGAGTAGAATCTGGCACTTTGTGACTATACTCCCTGGTAAAGGGCAAAAGTCCAAGAATGAGTAGAGAAAGAAAAACACTCTATTTGAAATTAAAGGGCATGGATTTAAATCCTGTGTTCTCTCAGTCCATTTGTTAAAAAAAATTCAATTAATGAACATTTATAATCTTTACTTCACCTCCTACCTTCACCTGAGGATAATAAACAAATTCACAGTAACAAATAAATGAAATACTAGCAATTGTACTATAAGAAATGAGAAACCTGGGAAGACTTATCTGAACTGATGCAGAGTGAAGAGAATAGAAACACGAGAATGATTTATAATATAACAACAATATTTAAAAACAAGTTTTGAAAGAATCAAGGACTCTGATAAATGCAATGCTTAACTATGATTCTTCCTCCTCTCGCCAAAAAATTAAAATGAGAGAAAAAGGGTAATTTGGAATCTTTAAAAAAAATTCAGGCAAGAAGTTTTCTGCTCTGTTTTTATAGTGGTGCCTGCTAAATTGGATTTGATCCTGTCTGTTGCTCTTCCATACCTGAATTCTTTCTTAAAGTTGATTGCAATGCCTTTTATTTGACCTGGAAGCTCTAAATTTTGGGTGTGAATTCCTGGGAATTTTCATTTGGGTATATCTTTCATGAGATGCCCAGTGGATTCTTTCCATTTCTGCTTTGATTTCTGGTTCTAAGCTGTTTGGGTGGTTTTCTTTTAATATCTGTGAAATAGGATGTCTAGGACCTTTTTTTTGGTCATGTTGTTTAGAAAGTCCAAAGATTTTTATTTTCCTTGGTTTGTTTTCTAAATCAATTGTTTTTGCCACAGAATACATTGCATTTTCCCCTATTTTTTCAGTCTTTTGACTTGGTTTTAATATTTCTTGTTTCCTCATTAAGTCTTTGGCATCTACTTAGTCCATTATTATTTTCAGGGAATTTGTTCTTTTAGCTTGAGTTTTATATCTCATTCCAAGGTATCAATTCCCTTTCTAATTCTTTCTTTCATAGCTCTCACTTCCTTTATTTTTTTCTTCAAGCACTTCCATTCCAGATACATGTGTGTATACATACATAAATACATACATACATACATTCACAGACACAGACACACACAGTAACTCTTAAACAAGCCAGGTCTTATTTAATTTTTTTCTAGTGAATCTAATTGAGTTTAAATCCAAGCTGTGTCATTCTCTTATTCTGCAATGGCATCTTGGGCAGCCCCACCACCATAGGTCATTATGGTGGAATTCTTTTTCATTTCATGGCTTTTTGAGTATTCTTTCAATCTACTTCCTGAGTTTGGCCTTAATATTAAGGCTCTGTCACACTTTTAGAGAGAAGATCCGGCCTGGTCCTGTTAGTGTTTGCTTAGGGCATTTGGTGTTGTGTTATTCCAGTATCCCAGGCACAGGCTGGGGACCTACAAGCTTTTGGTACTCCCAAAGTTGTCTGATTCAGGTCAAAGCCTATCTATCAGCTTCCCGTACCTTTGGTCTGAGCAAGAGTGGACTGCTCCTAGACTCTGACTCCATCAGTCAGTTGGAAGACTCTGTGATTCAAATGTAGCTCACTCCCCTTTGGTCTGGGATTCTTGCTCTGGTTATTCCTCTGTGGGCTGAATTAGATAATTCAGGTGAGACCTTGCTCTGAGCTTGGAGTCTGAGTCACATCACATGCTGCTAACTTCTGAACTTCCTTCTTTCTTTGTACTCAGTCCAAGTTCTCCCTACTAGGACAATTTTTCCTTAAAAAAGTTGCCCTCTCAGTATGCTCTGGATCTGGAACTGCATACTGTGTGCCAAAGGTGACTGTTGGCACCCATCTTGGTTGTAGCCTAATATGGTGGTCCTCCATGAGGAGCCTTGGATTTTCTCTTAGCCTACTGCACAAGTTCTCTCTCATTCAATCTGATGAGTGCTCCTGGTATAACCCTGTCCTCAGACCAACTCCCTGTGCTGAACTGGGCTTGCCAAATGACTCCTCCTGATTTTATCCACAAGGATTCAGTCTGCTGAATTTTTGACATATGTCTCACTTCTTCTTACTAATCTGCTATCTTGGCTTCTCTTTTCCTATGTTATTCACTTGATGAACTCATCAACGTCTATGGGTTAAACTACCAGTTCTCTACAGATGCTTCTCAGGTCTATGTATCCCTAATCTCTGTCTTCAGCTCCAGCCTCACATTTTCTTAGGCTTCTGGAACTTGACATGTCCAAAAGGGATCTCATTAATCTTTCTCCCAAACACCCATCACTTCTGAGCATTCCAGTTACTCTTGAAGGCACCATCATCCTTCCAGGTTGACCCAGGCTCAAACTTTAATATCATCTTTGGCTCTTCTCTCACACTCACCATACTTCTATGTCTTGTCATTTCCATCTTTGTATCATCTCTCAGGTGTGTTTCCTTCTTCCCTATTCTTTCCACTAAGATAGCCATCACCCTGGTGCAAATGCTCATCATCTCATTCCTGGACCACTGCAAGAGTTTTGTGGTTGTTCTCCCTGCCTCAAGTCTCTTTTCCCTTTTATCTATTCACCAACTCAATGATCAAATGCTCTTCCTAAAGTTCGTGTCTGACTATGTCATTCCCCTATGCAATTAACTCCAGTGATTCTGTATTAACTTCCGTGATCAAATATGCAGTCTTCTGTTTTGCTTTCACTGACCTTCATAATCTGTCTCCATTCTACCTTTCAAATCTCCTTACCTTAACTCCTTTGTGTACTTTGTGAACTAGGGTACTGGCCTCTTGTTCTTCACCTATAACACTCTATCTCCCCAACTCTACGCATTTTCTCTAGCTTCCTCCCCTCCCCACCTCCTCCTTGTAATGTTTTTCCTTCCCACCTTTATCTGCTTACTTGACTTCTTCTCACATCCCATCTACTGCAAAAGACCTTTCCTGATATCACTTCTTTCCCCCTTCTCCCTGAGATCACTTCCAATTTATTCTGTATATATTGGGCATGTTTATAACTGTTTATATGTTTTTTCCCATATTAAAATGTGTGTGTGTATGTGCATCTCCAGCACTTGCCACAGTTCCAGGCATGTATTAGTTGCAAAACAAGATTGTACTGATTGATTGCTAGAGGGGATAGCTTTTTCAGTGGGGAAGGAATACTTTGGGAAATGTTGGAGATATACAGGGAAAAACTATCTATAAATTTTTTTAAATAAATGAAAAGTACAAAGAAAATAAAGATGAGCAAATAACTTCATTCATTATACACTTAAGTTTCAGTAAGCTGTATTCCTCCTCAGTGGACAGTTAGGTTTTATAGTGAATAGAGTTGGAAAGCGTAAGCTCAAATTTTCCCTCAGATACTTACTAGCTATATGACCCTGGCCAAGTCTCTTGACACTATTTGCCTCAATTTCCTCCTCTGCAAAATGAAGTGGAGAAGAAATAGCAAAAGTACTTCAATATCTTTACCAAGAAACCCCAAATGGAGCCATGAAGGGTCAGACATGACTGAAACTACTGAACGATGAATTCTATCCCAAAGTGACTCCACAGAGACTTTTTATTTTAATCATTTCATTACTCGAGTTCATGATTCTTGCTTTGAGTTTCCTTAAGACATGCTCCAGTAACTGGATGAGATCTCCTTTTGCAAAGGTTCAATAATGCCACCTTGTTATATTTTGTAAAGACCAAATTTTCCTGGGTCAAGGCCCAACTGGCTTGTTTAAATCTTGTTTAAAGATGAACTCAAATAAAGTATTATACTGGGAAAACTTACATAGTCATAAAGTCAGTGCAGAAATGCCTAAAGAGACTTTTTATTTGGAGAATTGGATATATAAATTCAACAAAAGTTGAGAAGTATGGTCAACAGATAACTCGATAACTCTTTTTGGTGTCTAGGGCTGCCCAAATAAGACATGGGATGGAGACAAAGAATGTTTCAACCTCTTGGAGGTTCAGAGAGATAAAAGTTGAACAAGGCCAACATGAGTGAGACAAATACATAATCATGTTACAGCCCTTGGTATTCATGGAGCATTTATAGTCAAGGAATGAGAAGGACTCTGTAGAAATTTCTTCAACAATTTTCACACCAGAGAATCAGATAGACATTTTAATTGAACTAGGAAAGGAAAAGGCAAAGGAAAAGATGGAGTATTTTGGCCTGGTTATTGAATCCCATTGATGAAGTCATGCTGTTTTCTTGCTACCCAGCCCATTCATTAAAAGGTGGACTAGCTTTCCCCGGTTGGAAAATCAGGGCAGGGTTGAGACTATGCCTTAATTTTCCTTGTCTAAGGAGGAGAGAAACAAATTGTGATGGAGAGTTTCCTTTTTAATGAGTTTCTATTACTCAGCATAGCTAAGGCCAAGTGAGAAAGACAGAATGATTGATAAATGATTTCCAGTTCTTGCTTCATGGGACTGTCCGGTAGTTGTAGTAGTTAATCTTTGGCTTGAGGTCAGAAAAGATGATGGAAAAAGCAGCACTCCCATACAAATTCCTTCACTTAGATGACTTGGAATGATTAAGATTTCCTAGGCTTGAAATATTTTTCATGAGTACATCTGGCCCACTGAGGCCTCAGTAGCTTATAGTGGTACTTGTAGAAGGATGGGAGGAATCTCCTAAAAAGAAAATTAATGACTAAACCATCATCTTTCCAGGATTATATTATTAATTTATGTGCTCTCATTGAAAAAGATGGAAACCCACATGAAGTCTTCAAGACCTTTTCAGTGAAGCCTGCTTAAGGTGAGAGATTGAAGACCTTAACGCCAAGGTCATAGACAAGCTGGGTATGATTTCCTCTATGGCTTCCATAGAGCTCATGCTAACATAAATCGGGCATGTTAATGGAAGTCTGAAGCAAGGGCCAAGGTTTCTTTCTGTGGTTAAAATCAGTCTGTAAAATGGTTTGGTTATTGTGTTAAAATCTCTAAATATGCTGAAATAGCTTTAGGTATGCACACAAGAAAAAAAAGTCATGTAATGGTCTTCACACAACTATCTGCAATGAGTAATAAAAGGCTATAATGGAGATAATTTCTTCCCATATATGTATATATACACACACATATGCATATATATAAAAATATACACAAAAGTATATATATATGCATATGCACAAATACATATATGTGTATGAATTTCTCCAGACCTATGTTTATTAAAAATGTTTCTCATGCTGTAATTTTGAGGTTATATGCTATTGAAAGATGCTGATTCTATCCAAATTCCCTAATTATTTTGATGTTAAAATATCTAGTATTCTACTGTTGCCATATGCTCCAAACAGTGCATGAATGAGCTAGTTTTTCAGCCTTTTAATATGCTTTATTTCATTCACATTCAAGTTATTCATGCATGCAATGCATTTTATGCAGCTTATAAAAATATATAGAAAACATATTTTTTCCACCTGGTGAGACAGTCATGAAGTAGGTGAATTTCTAATGATGGATGCAGAGAGGAGATGTGGTGGGTGGGTCAGATGGGGTGGTGCTTAGCAGGGAGACTCACCCTACAGTAGTCACTTTGTCCCATTGAAATAGATGCAGTCTTACTAGGGTAGGAGCAAGATGATTACTTCTCTTGTCTTGGATGCTGTGAAGCTATAAAAGTAGTCTGAATTCTTGTTAGTTTTTGTGATGTCATTCTAATATTCACTTATGCTGAGCTTGAAGTACCCTAAACATCCTATATATTTTTTAGTCAAATTTATCTGTCCATACCACTCCATTCCATACTTTTGATTTCTTTCAGCTATCTCAGTTGATGTTCTGACTAAGGTGAAGTTAAGTTTCTTTAGAAAGGGCACAAATATTTTACTTAGGATTTGCAGAAATCCTTCTAGTTCTGGCTTTGACTTTGAGTTTCTTCTTTTCCACATCTTAGATGGCCCGGGTCTATAATCCCTTCACTTTTCATTTAGCTATACTCCTATGGATTTCTCTATCCGACCACTGTGCTGGGTATGGTCCCTGTCCACAACTCCCTGGAATGGGAGCACACAAGCTCCCTTGAGACAGCTTCCTGTTAAGATGCTAGCTACATTAAGTTGAGTCCTCCAATCCTTGGTATGTACCTGACCCCCTCCTTAGCCCCTTTCCAGCTTTTTTTTTTATTCCTCCACTATAATTAAAATTCTTTGCCGTCAGTGATATATATATATATATATATATATATATATATATA
>CM053774.1:118348121-118372432 GCA_028658325.1 Potorous gilbertii | reverse complement strand
GAGAGAGAGAGAGAGAGAGAGAGAGAGAAGGGAAGGAAGGAAGACAAGAAGAAAGGAAAGAAATGAAGAGAAAGGAAGGAAGGAAGGAAGGAAGGTTGGAAGGAAGGAAGGAAGGTAGGAAGGAAGGAGAGAAAGAAAAGGCAAGCGGCAGGGGGTGGGGGGGGAGTAAGATCCCATATCTTCACATTGACCTGCCCTGGATTATCATAAAATCTTTACTAGTAGCTAAATGTGGAGAGACTGACAAATTCTGCTGGAAAGAAAGGTAAATTTAGGAAAACAAATCTAGGTAAATATTTGAGTAGCTCCATCTCTTATGAGCTGGACACTAAGGTATATGTGACAATATGTGAGACTCTGCTTTCTTTTACTTCCTTGATAAACATGGATTTTGAGGTCATGTCTCAAAAATCACAACTTAATGCAGTGAGGTGAATTTTAACTCTTCCAGTAATTCCACACACTTGACAATTGTATGGTTCAACTCAGTAAGTATTTGGTCTGTACCACTACCACTACCATCACCACCACTACTACTTATTACTTTTACTACTGCTATCACTGCTACTAACACTACCACCACCACTACAACTATTACTTAGTACTACTACCATTATCTCTTTAATTACTACCACTACCACCAGCATCATGCTACTATTGCTACTACTACTACCACTACTACTGCTACTACTACTACTGCTACTACTACTACCACTACTACTGTTACTACTACTACTGCTACTACTACTACTATTGCTACTAGTACCACTACTACTACTAGTACTACTACTACTACTACTATTCCGCAACATTTATTTGGTGCTTTAAGGTTATTAAAGTGTTCAAACTATGCTTCAGAGAGCACAACTCCGATGCATTGGTGACTTTCTTCAAATGCAAAACATACACTTGCCAAAATGACTATTACATGGAGAAATTGCATGAGGCAGGAGATCACGTGGTTGTTAGAAGAGGCAATACAAAAACATTCTCAAAGTATCTCTCAAGTACTTTGGAATTTATTGTGTGACATGGGTGATACTGGCACAGGACGGGCCAGCATGGCATGCCCATATCAGAGAAAGTGCTGTGCTTTATGAGCAAAACAGAATTGAAATAGCTCAAAGGAAATGTAAGATGTGCAAATTTAGAGTATTCACCCCAAATATTCCCATGAACTGTCTGTGGTAGAGCATTCTGAACTTGTATTGGTCTGATCAGCCACAATTGGACACATTGAAACTTGACTTTATCATAGTGATTTCATTTTAGTCCTCTTTGAGAACCAAGGATAACAACTACAATATATATTAATAATATCATTGCTAGCATTTATACAGAGATTTAAGCTTGAGAAGTTTATAAAGTTTTATATTATGTCATCTGTTGTTTAACGAATCTGGAAGGTAGGTGCTATTATCTTCCCATTTCACAAATGAGGACTGAAAGACGTTAATGATTTGTTTGCGGTCACATATGTAGTAAGTGCTTGAGATTGGACTTTGGTGCATTGAAAGGTACTTTTCTCATTTGTCCCATTCGCTTCCTGATTCTAAATCCTCCACTCTATCCACTATGCCAATGAGCTGCCTCCAATGTGTGCCAGGTGTTAGAGATACCAAGGCAAAAATTAAAGTAAGTCCCAATACTCATAATACCCAGTTTTTGTGTGACCTTGGGCAAATCACTTCATCTCCTTCAGTTACAGTTTCCATGACTAAAAAATTGGAGAACTCAATTAGATTACCTCTGGGGTCTTTTCCAATTCTAGATCCAATAGCCTATTATGGGATGGAAGGTGACATGAACCTAAATAAGTTCATAGAAATATATACGTAGTAAACACAAAGACATATAGAGAGAGGAGAGCTAATGATCAGGAGACTCAAGGAAGATTTCATGTAGAAGTTAGCCCTTGGATTGAACTTTGCTGGGAACTAAGAATTCCAAGAAAGGGAGGTGAGGAGAGATACCATTTCAGGCATGGAGGGATATTAGCACAAGAGGCAAACTTGACTTACAATGTGGGAACTGGAATGTGGACAAACAATATGAATAAAAACTTGCTCCCAGGCAGCTATGCATGACTTACTCTGCTTCCCTTGCCAGGTGCTAAGACAATCTACACTTACTCCTCATGGCTCTTGGGTCTGCTGATGCTACCAGCAGGTCAGCCTTTTATAGTCTGACATGTGGCCTCATCTCTGCTCATGCACCACCCCAAATCCCATTTCCCATGTGCTAAAAGTGTAGTAATGGGCTGAAAATGATTGCAAAAGCCCTCAATCCCATAGCCCTCATCATTTCCAGAGTTCTTCACTCCTAAGGCATCCTGGTGCAGTGGAAAGGTCACTGAATCAGGAGCAAGAAGATGAGGGTTCAGACTTGGACTTTGGCTGTTACTCAGTGTGTGACACTGGGCAGGCCACTGAACTTCAGTCTAGGTTTCCTTAAAGATGTCAGTTATATTGCGAGTCCCTCAAGGGCAGGGGATGTTTTTGTCTCTTTTTATATTTCCAGTATTAAGCACAGTGTCAGTGACTGGCATGTACACAGCAGGCACTTAATATTTATTGATTGACTAAATCTTTGATCTTGTGTATCTGTATTAGTTTGCTACAAATATATTTAGAAATTTCTTCCAGTTAACCTAGATACTCTGGCCTATAGAATGTGAGAAATGAAACGGTTCAACTTAATGTTCTCTAAACATCTGTCTACCTCTAAATCTATGAAATTATGTTTATCAGTAGCACAAAAGCAAGTTAGTACCAAGAATTGGAATCTGTTGGGTATTAGCTCTGTCAAAACATTTCAAAAATATCCCCTATTAGTGAAGTAGTTTATAAAAGCTTGCTAAGTGTTACTAGATAAATATCATATAGCTTGTACAGGGGATCTTGTCTTCAGATTGGTGAATTTGTATCTCTTTCTACATTTATTTTTATCTCTATTTCATTCTCTAATACACACCTATATCTCTATCTATATGATCTGTATCTTCCCTATATGGCTATGTGAATATATTGATCCTGATATATTCATTTTTCTATAAATAATGCCTTTTTTCTGCCTTTGACTATCTTGAGATATGTGACCAGTACCAGGCCAAGTTCTCCCACTGCATCCAGGGCCATCTTCAGTCATCCTTATCTATTATCTGGCCACTGGGACTAGAGGACTCTGGAGGAGAAAGTGAAGCTATTGACTTTACACAGCCTTCCCTCACTTAAATCCAATTTAATTGCATATTATAGAATCACCTCCCTGATATCATGACCCTCTTCAAGAATGAAAGACAAATAACAATCAGTAATGGAATCTCTTGGCCTCATCTATTTTTTAATGAAATACACACTTGGCAAAATATAAATTATTATTACAGCAAAAATAAAATCTATGAAAGAGAAAAATAAAAGCAGATGATATTCGGAATAAAAGCCTAATTTTCTTCAGTATCCTGCCTTATGTGTATGCCCTAAGTGACAAATCTATTTTAATGTCTTACAAATAATTCAAAATGTTCAGAACATAAGCAGAACTGGTAGAAAGGAGGAGGGAGGGGGAAGAGAGAGGAGAAAGAGAGCAAGAAAGGAAGGAAGGAAAGAAGGAAGAAAAGGAGAAAGGAAGGGAGAGAGAGAAGGAGGAAAAGGAAAGGAGAGAGGAGAAGGAGGGAGAGGAGACAGAGATAGAAAGACAGAGACAAAGAGAGAGACAGACAGAGATACAAAGAGGGAGAGAAATAAGTAAAGGATTCCCAACTTGGCTAGTCAAATGTTTTCCTTAATTCATCATACTGATGACTTCTTAGAAGCATAGTAATACTCCATCGTATTCTTTTATCACAGGTTATTTAGGCATTCCTTTACTTCTTCACTAGTATAAAAAAGTGGTGCTATAAATATTTTTGCAAATTTAAGAGCTTCATTTCTGTCACTAACCTCCTTAGAGGATATGACTAGCATTAATTAGCTCAGTTAAAAGGTATGGAAAGTTTAGTCATTTTCTTCTCACGATTCCAAATTACTATCCAGAATGCTTGGACCATTTTATATTTCTAACAACCGTGTATTAGCATGTCTGTCTTTCCACACCCTCTCCAGAATTGATTATTTCCATATTTTGTCATCTTTGCCAATTTGCTGTTTCTGAGACAAAACCTCAGAGTGTTTTGATGTTCATTTTTCTTATCATTAGTGATTTGGGACAGTCTATTATAGTTATGCATAATTCACAATTCCTCTTTTGACAACCAAGTGTTCATGTTCTTTGACTATTTTTTCAATGGGGAATTGCTTTTAGTCTAGTATATTCATGTAATTACCTCTCTATTTGGGCTATCCATCCCTTTATCAGAGATATGTGATGAAAATATTTTCTTCTTCCTTGATTATTTCATTTCCCTTCTTATCCTTGCTATATTAATTTTGTTTGCGCAAAAATCTGTCACTGTCAAACAAAATTACATATCTTTTACAATGAATTTTACCCTTTGTGGGATTAATCTTTCTAATAGCTGGCTCTCAAAGGAATCTATTTTGATTGTGTTCTATCATGGCTCTCATCATCATCATCATCATCAACCATGTTATTATTCAGTTCACACACCTGTTTGGCATTTATCATTGAGCACTAAGTTATTGAGCCCTATTATTTCCAGTCTTCTTTATCTAGTCTGTTCAGGTGATATATCTTTCGATTTTTTTAACCGGTTCCAAATCATTTTGATGATCATACTTTTGTAGTGCAGTGTGAGATTATTATTTTATTTGATATTTTATGACCAAGTAAATTATGCTGTATGTTTTCCAGCTGTATAAAGTATACCTTTGGCATAGCTCCAATTTAGGAAATCAATCTAATATTGTTTAAATGTTCATTATATTGGCATGATACAATCAAGAACATTCAATATTCATTTAATTTTCAAGCCATCTAGCCCATACCTGAAAGGAATCCCTCCTAAAATATTCCAAATAATGACCATCTAGCTTCTGCTTAGAGATCTCCAACAAGGGGAAACCTATTACAACTCAAAACTGTACATTTCACATTTGGACAACTAATTGTTAGGAAGTTTTCCCCAGTATCTAGCCTAATTTTGCCCATTTGCAACTTCCAGCCATCCATTGCTTCTGGTTTTGTGCTCCAGGACTAATCCAAGCAAGTCTAACCTCCTTTCCACATATTAACCCTTCAGGTACTTGAGGGCAGCTATTATATCCCTTCCTAGTCTTCTCTGTTCCTAGCTTTCCTTTAGCGTTTCCAGTGCCTTCAACTGATCCTCATAAGGTGCAGACTAAAAACCCTTTACTACTATGACTGCTATCTTGTGAAATTTCTTCAGCTTATCAATGTCCTCCTTATACTGAGCCACCCTAGAACTGAACACAATATTCCAAATGTGATCTGACCCAAGTGAAAGGTACAGGGACAATTACACCATTTCAAGAAGCTTTGCATAATGCAACCTGAGGTCTTTTTAGGGCACCTACTGTTTTTGTTGGATATATCACATTATTAATTCATAGAGATATTTCAGTCCAGATCCCCAAATCCTCAGATTTTTTTTGTTTTCAGTCAAGTTGCTATGGAACCCTAAATGCGCTTCAACCATACTGTGGTTTTTGAATCTCAGGCATACAACAACAGTCAGGTCAGCACAATGGCTATATAGACCTTCAGTTTGGTAGTCAGTCTAATACCTCTTCTCTCCAAAACTTTTCTTCAGACCCTCCCAAACACTGCACTAGCTCTGGAAATGCATGCATCAACCTCATCGTCAATGTGTACATCCTTGGAAAGTACACTACCAAGGTAAGTGAACTTATCCACAGCAATCAAAACTTCTCCATTTGTTGTAACCAACAGTTCTATGTATGGATGGTGTAGTGGTGGCTAATGGAGCATCTGTATTTTCTTGGTGTTAATTATTAGGTCAAAGTTAGCACAGGCAGCAGAGAATTGATCCATATTTTGTTGCATCTCAGCTTGAGAGGGTGCACTGAGAGCACAGTCATCTGCAAAGATAAAATCATGCACCAACACTCCCTCCACTTTGGTTTTGACTTGTAGCTTCTTTGTTGTATGCATGTAAAACATGGACAGTCTACCAGTGCCATGCCAGGAAACTGAATTGATTCTATTTGAACTATCTCTGGAAGTTTCTTAGTATCACCTGGCAGAATGAGGTACCAGACACTGAAGACCTTGTTCAAGCTGAATGGCTAAGAAATCAAACTATGCTTCAGAGAGTGAAACTTGGATGGGCTGGTCATTTTGTTCGAATGCAAAATGTTCATTTGCCAAAAAGACTATTTTAGGGAGAACTCACATGGGTCAGGCGATCACATGGTGGTCAGAAGAAGCAATACAAGGACACTCTCAAGGTCTCTCTCAAGAACTTTGGAATTGATTGTGCGACATAGGAGACACAGACACAGGACCGCTAAGCATGGAGTGCCCACATTAGAAATGGTGCTGTTCTCTATGAGCAAAGCAGAATTGAGGCAGCATAAAGTAAACACGGGATGCACAAGTTTGGGATGTCCACCTCAAATATTCATATGGACTATCTGTGCCCAATCTGTGTAGAGTATTCCAAGCTCATATTGGTCTGTTCAGTCACAGTTGGACACACTGAAACTTCACTTTATCATGATAATGTCATTTTGGTCCTCTTTGAAAAGGAAGGAAAACAACTAACCAGTTTTTGAACTTAAATGTAAGACTTTATATTTGTCCCTATTGAGTTTCATCTCATTAGATTCAGCCTCATAATCTAGCCTAGGAGTAGGCAAAATATGGCTGAGAATCAAATTTGGACATCATGTTTTTGTAAAGTCCTTGAGCTAAGAATGTTCTTTTGTTTTGTTTTTACATTTTAAATGCAATCAAATTTTATTTTAAAAAATAAAACATTCTTATATCCTGATCCTTATAAAAGCAGGTGAGCAGCTCTAGTTTGCCAACTCCTGATTGTAAAAAAGGGTGCGAGGGAGAAAAGGCTAGCATCAGGAAAGAAGGAAGGGAGGGAGGGAGGGAGAGAAGGAGGAGTGGAAAAAACAGGAGGGGAAGAAGGAAAATAGAGAGAAGGAAAGAAGAAAAATAGAAGAAAAGGAAGCTCTGTAAGAAGGGCCCTAGATTATTTTTTGGTCAATTTCAATTTGGGCTATTACTTTGGGTGCCTGAGAAGAATGATGAAAACAAGTAGCTAATAGTGTCTCAAGTGAATTTCTCTTTGAATGAGTCTTTAACTGGAAAGCTACTTATACAAAGCAACAGGAGAGTTAAATGATTGCTACTCGTGGACTGCAAATGGAAGGTGATCTGTATCATAGGCTCAGTTTGAGAGCCAGGGTAGGACAAAGAGGCAAGATGGCCTCTGAGAGACCACAAATATTGTGAAGTTGCGAGTCTCTTGTGTTAACCAAGACTGAATTAATTTAATAATAAATATAAAACAAGATAAAAGAACAGTTCTTTACTAACTTCTTAAACCCACATTTTCCCAGGAAGGACTTTATTATATGTGAGACTATACATTTCTGGAAATCATGACAAGGCATTTAACAGACTGCCCAAATGAGTGGAACAATGTTTTCTTAACAATCAAATAAGCATGACATGAGGGGCAAGATGGTAGAGTAGTTTTCCACAACTCTCAGCAACCCAAAAATTTTATATAATTTAATTAAACCTGAAACCCACAACATAAAAGACAAAAATACCATGACAGGTAAGAACCCCATGAAACAACATTGGTGAACTTCTTAATTAGAGCTCCCACTAAGCATACCCTCCACTCCATCAACTCCCATTTGACTCACAGTAAATAAAACAGTGCTGCCCCCATGTGATTCTGTGTGCGTTTGGGGGGACCTATGCTCATTTATTCCACTACAGTGACTCAAATGGGACTTTTTGTTTACACACACACACACACACACACACACAGACGCTCGCGCACACACACACGATGGAAGAAATTGATTGATTTTACCCAGTAGCAGAAAGCATTAGAAAGATTACTTTGGGTAATGGGGAATTAACTTCAAAGGAAGGCTCACACAGCATAGAGTATAGCACAGATCAACAGGATAGAAGCAAACAGCACTTCTGAGCCTGTGGGAAAGGTGACTGAAAACTCCAAAGGAGTCAAAAATAGCATCCCAAAATTTACACTGGTAAGAGATGGAGAAACATCAGGATGACTCCCACAACAAAGAAGCTTCCAAAATCTGTGTGGCAGTAGAAGGGAGAGGAGCCAAAAGGGAAGAAGGAAAATCAGAGTAAAAAGACTCAAAATAAACCCACCAGATGTGAAAAAACAGAAAGTCTGAAAAGTCTCGTTCAACAGAAAACAAAACAATAGAGAGGATCATAAAAACAGAATTTTAAAATAGATAAAACTTAATTTCCCAGAAATCATAAAACAAGAAGTCTTCAAAGTGGAATAAAAAATTATGAAAGAATAGGAGGAATGAAATTAGGTTTGAAAGCAGAATTCTCCATGTACAATTTTGAAACACAAAGTGCAGAGAGAGAAAAAATGAAAATACAATAGAGAATTTTTCCGAAGATTTAGAGGCTTTGAGAGAAAAAGGAAGAAAAGCGAAAATACAAGAAATACTTAGAAGAAAGAAGGAGGAGAGAGAGAGAGAGAGAGAGAGAGAGAGAGAGAGAGAGAGAGAGAGAATAGTGGAGGAAAATTTGACAAGAGATAATAATGTTAAAAAAAGAGATCAACTCTATACAATCCAAAGTGATCTTTAAGACAGCAAGCATGAATATAATTTTGGGATCACAGGTTGTTGCGTTGTTGTGTCCTTCCTTCATTTTCAAACAGGACCATGACATCAGAGAAATTATGACATGGCTTGCACTTGACTTTGTTTTGAGTGAGGGAGGGCTGTGCAGGTCACCAGCCTCACTTTCTCATCCTGAGCCATCTGGATCCAGTGACCAGGTATTTATCAGGATGTCTGGAGATGGCCCAGGATGCAATTGGAGGCCCTGGTCTTTTAGGCTAAGACCTTTTCAGATACTCACTTAAAATGAGATAATGTCCATTTAGTGAATAGGCCTCTTTAAAAAGTAGTCAGGGGGATGAACCCTTTAACAGAAAAAAATATATAAATAGATAAATCATGATGGGAGGGGCAGGAACCTCAAGGTTGTTGTTTCAAGGAAAAACTGTTGGTCTCCAAAGAAAGAACAAATTTTTATAAAAGAATATTATGACACATAAAATAATACCAGAAAACTGTCCAAAATTATTCAACATAGAAAAGAAAACATTGATCAACGGAATCTACAAATCACTGCAAGGAGGAAAAGAATCCAAAGCACAGAGTGGTTAAATATCAACTAACTGTGTATCACAATTTCAATATCTAACAACAAATTTCATTAAAAATTGCAAATGTGAAGAAAGAGGAAATTTATTTAATACAGAATTATTTCACACATATATAAGGAATCAGAGGAGGGAGTGAGTGGTGTATCGAACCTCATCATCAATGAAAGGAGAAATGTTCAAAAAAAAGAGAGGAATTTGAATGATTTCTATAAAACAAAATCAGAAATGAGTACTTTCATTTTTTTAAATTTGAAATATTTGCTTACAGATAGCAAATCTGTAAGATTTTACAGATAGCAAAAAATTTACTTTCTACTAGCCACTGTGTCAAGTGAAGATACATATAAAATGATACTTCATCTTTCCTTCTGCCTTATGACTTCTAACTACATATTTCACATTATTTTGGGGGTGGGAGATGGTCATAGAACCTGAGATTAGATAATATAGCCTTTGGAAGGGAAACACTTCATATATTTTAAAATAAGGCAGAGAAGAAAATAGGTAAGATGGGGGTAAGAGCTATAACAGTAACTTAATGGAAATAGGATATAATAAGAGTTCTAATTTTATGTTTCTGAAGATTTACCCAGAAGAGGGACACAGAAAGAAGGAAATACAGGTAAAGTATAAACTAATTAATTAGATAATAAAATGCTAAATTGATGAGAATGGAAGAGACATAGTGAGGGGTACAGTTCAGAAGAAAATTATAAAAGAATGCTGAACAAAACAAATGCTACTAAAATCATAAAAATGAGAAATGACCAACATATACAAAAAAATTTGTAGTAGCTCATTTTGTGATGTAAAAAAGTGGAAGTTGAGGAGATGCCAAACAATTGGGGTATGTCTGAACAAGTTGTGGTATAAGAATGTAATGAAATACTATTGTGCAATAAGAAATGATGAGCAGACAGATTTCAGAAAAACCTGGAAAGACTTGTGTGAACTCAAGAAAAGTGAAATGAGCAAATCAGGAAAACATTATACACAATAACATCAATATGTTGTGATGATTAGCTATAGAGGACTTAGCTCTTCTAAGCAATAAAATGATCCAAGACAGTTACAAAGGACTCATGACTGAAAATGCTATCCAGAGAAACAACTGATGGATTCTGAATGAGGATGGAAGAATACTATTTTCATTTTTTTTCCTTTAGGTTTATTTGTTATTCCAAAACATAACTATTATGGAAATATATACCTATAGCAAATTGCTTACTGTTTTAGGAAGAGGGAAGGGAAGGGAAGGGAAGGGAAGAAGAAAATTTTGGTACTCAAAATTTTGAACAACTTAATGCTAAAAATTGTCTTTACAAATAACTGGGGAAGTCCTATTTAAAAAGAAATGGGGGCAGAGTCAACATGGCAGAGGAGAAAGACAGACCTGTAGAAGCTCCCCATTATAGCCCATAAAACACCGGTAAAAATGACTCTAAACAAATCCTAGAGCAGCAGAAGTCACAAAATGACAGTGTGAAAAAGATTTATAGCCCAAGACAGACTAGAAGGTCAATAGTAAAGTTCTATTGCACCAGGCTCAGAGAAGAGTTCAGAACACAGAGCCCCAGTCCAGTCTTGGCCACATGGCACTGGTAGGGACAGGATTGGAGTAGGTCTCAGGGGGCAGAATGCCTGTCAACAGCTGTAGTTCCCAGATTGCTCAACCCACAAATGCCAAAAACAGCTTCAAAGGCCAGTGACAAAACTCGCTCACCTGGGTGAGAAGGGAATGTGGACTCATCCCATCAGCAACAGCAACTGCAGTGGCAGCTTCCATTTTTGGAGGCTTTGGCCTAAAGATCCTGGGGAGATTAGGCTACTGATCTGGATCTCAGTCCTGAGTGGCAAATCTGGGGTGAGGAGGAGCGATGGCAGTTGTGGACCTGGAGGCAGTTGTAGAGAGGGAACCCTACTGGCAGATGCTGGGAAGAACAGAATGCTTGTGGTTACTCATAGACAACAGTGCAGGCCAGGAGAGTAGTAAACTGCTCTCCCTTAATTGTGTCATCTTGGAGGAAATGAGAACTTAGAGGTCATCAGAGTACACCCTCCTTTTGACAAAGGACTCAAAAGCCAAGTGATTGACTGGGAAAATGTCCAAAAAATGGGGAAAATATTAGACTATAGAAAGCCACTTTCTTGGTGAACAGATATTTTCTTCCTTCCTTTCATATGAGGAAGAACAATGCATGTCATCAGAGAAAGACATAAAAGTCAAGGCTTCTGCATCCAAAACTTCCAAAAATACCCAATGATCTCAGGCCATGGAAGAGCTCAAAAGAGATTTTGAAAATCAAGTAAGAGAAGTGGAGGAAAACATGATAAGAGAAATGAGAGTGATACAAGAAAATCATGAAAAGTGAGTCAATAGCTTGCTAAAGAACACCCAAAAAATATGCTGAAGAAAATAGCATCTTTAAAAATAGGCTAACTCTAGTGACAAAAGAGGTCCAAAAAGCCAATGAGGAGAAGAATGCTTTAAACAGCAGAATTAGTAAAATGGAAAAGGAGGTTCCAAAACTCATTGAAGAAAATAGTTCCTTAAAAATTAAAATGGAGAAGATGGAAGCTAATGACTTTATGAGGACCCAAGAATTTACAAAACAAAACCAAAAGAATGAAAAAAATAGAAGATAATGAGAAATTTCTCATCTTAAATACAACTGACCTGAAAAATAGATCCAGGACAGACAATTTTAAAATTATGGGACTATCTGAAAGCCATGATCAAAAAAGAGTCTAGACATCATGTTTCATGAAATTATTCAGGAAAACTGTCCTGATATTCTAGAACCAGAGAGCAAAATAAGTATTGAAGGAATTCACCGATCACCTCCTAAAAGAGATGAGAAAAGATACTCTAAGGAAGATTGTATCCAAATTTCAGAGTTCCCAGATCAAGGAGAAAATATTGTAAGCATCCAGAAAGAAACAATTCAAGTGTTGTGAAAATACAATAGGCATAACACAAGATCTAACACTTTCTACCTAAGGGATCGAAGGGCTTGGAATATGATATTCCAGAAGCCAAAGGAACTAGGATTAAAACCAAGAATCACCTACCCAGCAAAATTGAGTATAGTACTTTGGGGGAAAATAGTAATTCAATGAAATAGAGGACTTCCAAGCACTTTTGATGAAAAGCCCAGAGCTGAAAAGAAAATTTGACTTTCAAACACAAGAATCAAGAGAAATATGAAAAGATAAACTAAAGAGAAACCGTAAGGGACTTTCTAAAGTTGAACTGTTTACATTCCTACATGGAAAGATAATATTTGTAACTCTTGAAACTTTTCTCAGTATTTGGGTAGTTGGAAGGACCATACTTACATACATACATATATATATATATGTATATATATATACATATATATATATATATGTATATACATATATGTATATATGTATATACATATATGTATATACATATATATATATGTATATACATATATATATATATATGTATATATATATATATATATACAGAGAGAGAGAGAGAGAGAGCACAGGATGAGTTGAATAGGATTGGATGATATTTAGAAAAATAAAATTAAGGGGTAAGAGAAGAAAAGATTGGAAGGAGAAAGGGAGAAATGAAATGGGGCAAATTATCTTCCATAAAAGAGGCAAGAAAAAGCTTTTTTCAGTGGAAGAGAAAAAGGGGGAGGTGAGAGGGAAAAAGTGAAGCTTACTCCCATCACATCTGGCTTAAGGAGGGTATAATATGCACACTCAATTTAGTGTGAAAATCTGTTTTGCACTACAGGAAAGTAGGGGAGAAGGGGATAAGTGGAGTGAGGGGATGATAGAAGCGAGGGCAAATGGGAGGAGGGAGCAATTAGAAGTGAAGACTTTTGCAGAGGGCCAAGATCAAAGGAGAGAACAGAATAAATGGTGAGCAGGATAGGATGGAGGGAAATACAGTTAGTCTTATACAACAAGAGTGTTATGGAAGTTGTTTGCAAAACTACACATATATAAACTATATATATATATATGTTCTCAGTGGAGTTGAGAGGGGAGGGAGGAAGGGGGAGACGTTGAAACTCAAAGTTGTACTAATAGGGTATAGAAATTTATCTTGCCCTACAAGACAAGAGAGAAAATGGGGATAATGGAGGAGAAAGCTGTGACAGAAGGGAGGGTAAATTGGGGGAAGGGGTAATCAGAATGCATGGCATTTTGGGGTGGGAGAGGAGAGAGATAGGGAGAAAATTAGGAGCTCAAAATTTTGTGGAAATGAATGCTGAAAACTAAAAATCAATAAATAAACATAAATAATAATAAGAAAAAAAGAAATGTTACTTAAAACAAGATTTTGGAGCAGAGAAAACAATTTTAACTAAACACAAACAGCAGAAAAATAGATTAAAAAAAGATGTATTTGACTTAATGAAATAAGTAAACAAAAAGAAATAAAAGAGGAAGAGTTAACCACTTAAGAACATTTTAAAAATGTGGAATGCGTGCATAAACCAGAATGGGACAGACACTGTGGGAATTGACAATGTAATTTTAGTATAACTACTAAAATAAACAAAGTACAATCTATAAAGAGAACAGGGATACAAGTCAATGAAAAAAATTTAATGTAGGAATACAAAACCTAACAACCACAAAATTAATGTCAACCTGTTAATATTCTATTAAAATGATAAAGAAAGGAAGTACAGCTAAGAAAAGACAACTGAAATAATCTAATGTATATAATAAATAGATAAAAAAGACACACATGGAATGAAAATGAAATGTTAAGGGAAAAAATCGGGTGATTAATAAAAGCAGGAGCTTCAATCCTACTTGCAGAATAAGCAAAATGAAATTACAAATTTGAAAGAAATAAACAGGGAAACTCTCTGTGCTTAAAGAAATGATAGAAAATGAATCAGCATCAATCCTATATGTGTAACACCAAACAGCATAACATCTAAATTCATAAAACAAAAGTCAATTAAACCAAAAAAAACCCAACATAATTGTATTAAAAACAAAATATCTTAAACCAAAAATTTGTATGATAAGGGCAGAAAAAGTTTGACAAAAAACACGACTCATTTATGGAAAAACGAAAGAGTC
This sequence comes from Potorous gilbertii, assembly GCA_028658325.1. Taxonomy (NCBI): domain Eukaryota; kingdom Metazoa; phylum Chordata; class Mammalia; order Diprotodontia; family Potoroidae; genus Potorous; species Potorous gilbertii. Next base: position 118,357,986 of record CM053774.1, on the reverse strand, counting down.
ATAAAGTTGATACATAGTTTAATATGATAAAAATATACATATAAAACAATTCTTAGCGTTATTTGAAATGCGGAATCACCAGAAGCTTCTATAATACATAAAGGAAGTAAAGCAAGGTTAGCCTTTCACTACTAGTGTTCAATTTAGGTCTAGCTTTTCTCGGGAGAGCAGAAATAGAAGAGAAAAAAATTAAAGGCATAGAAATAGTCAAGTTGGAGACAAATCTTTACCTATTCACTGGTGAATTGATGCTTTACTTACAAAATCCCATAAAATTAGTAAAAAAAAAAAAACTAAAATAACTAAATGAGATAATATCTCAAGTCAAATGGTAGAACAATTCTTTGTTAATAGGTAGCATATTTATATAGGAAGAAAAACATCTGGGAATTAATTATATAAAAAGAAATCCCATTCAAAATAAACACAAAATTGAAATATATCCAGGATTCAATCTACCAAAACATGCTCGTTATATAAATATAATTGTAAAAGACTCTTTCAGCAAATAATTAATTAAATAATTTTAAGCATGTTCACTCCTCATGGTTGGGCAAGGCCAAAATAATTTTTAAAAATTATGATACTACTCATATTCTTTTATACAGTTAAGTCATTAAACTATGTAGGCATATTGTACGAAGCTAGAAAAAAAGAAGTTAATATTCATTTAGAGAAAGAAAAGGACTATAATCTAAAGGGATGTTATGGAAAAAATTAAGAAAAATAGTTCCGTTTCCAGGTCTGAAAATATATTGTGACCTAATTGTTAACAAAATGATGTGGTATTAGTTTAAAACCCTAAATGTAGATGAGAGAAATAGATTAGATAAATAAGAGAAACAACTGAATCAAATAATGCAGGATTTGATAAACCCGAGAACATAAATTGCTTCTGAAAAGGCTAGAATTCAACAACTTCTTCAGGGAAAGTCAGGAAGCAGATTGATGGAAATTAGGTGTAAGTCAACATATTAAATAGACCAAATCACAACAAACTCAAAAAATACATACGTAACTTCAAAGTAGAGTAACAGAAAATGTGTCAGGAACTTTCACAGCTATGCCAACATGGAGAATATTTAAACAAATGAGAGATGCATCATAATGTCAAAGTAGATCATTTCTATTGCATGAAATTAAAAAGCTTTTGCATACACACACACACACATTAAGTAAATTACAAAATTGAACAGAAACAAGATGAAAGGAAGAAGTACTGCAGAGTACCCTTCACAACTAATCTAGAAAATGCACCAGATTGAGTTGTAATAAATAAATTCAACAGTGAAAAAAAATAAGCAATAAAAAAGAAAACAAAATAAACCATAGTAAGTCATTTTTCCAGCTAAGGTTGCACAAGGAAACAAAAGGTTTTTAAAAAGTCACCAGAAATGGAGTGCAGCCAGGGACCATGGTGTGGAGTATTGCTTCACATTCCTTGGGTACTCACCAGGCCAAGAAAAAATGTTTGAATTTATTCCAGATTCAAAATATAGGTGCCAACTGGTAAGGCTCAATTATTACCCAGTTCCAAGTCACAGATCTAGGGCTGACTGCGGAGGTGACCCACGTTCAGGGGTATCACTCCGGGGTAAGGGAGGGATTGCAGGCCCTAAGTTTTATAACATGCAATATCTGAAACTAACAGCCACTAAGTGGCTCTGACTTCTGAAGCAGAATGGGTTCTCGGGTCTACCCTTCCAACTCAGACTAATGCTTTCAACAGAATAATCAAAATAGAAATTCCAGATCCAAGAGCAGCCTGAACTTCTCTAATTCCCAACCAGAAGACCATTCCATTTAGCTAGTGGCAACTGAGTTCAGCAGAAATCTACTGAAACTCCAGGTAGGATATCCATCCCCGAAAGACACCATCCTTTTTCTCTTCTCCTTTTTATCCCTAAACTCCTTGAAAAGGTCACTTCCCTTCCTCTCCCCCATCTTCTTAAATCTTTGTGGTTTGTCTTCCTACTTCATCGTTCAACTGAAACTGCTCACAAACTTGCCAATTTTTTTCTCAATTGACAAATCTAATAGCCTTGTATTCTTCTTTACCTCTCTACAACCTTTCACATTATGGATAACATTACTTTATACTCTTCTATATGTTTTCATGACATATTCTCACCTAGTTTTCCTTCTACTTATTGGATCACTCCGTCTCCGTCTTCTTCACTGAATCTTCATTCAGGTCATACTATTGCCTGGGGAGATCCCCTATGACTTTGTCTTGTACCCTCTACTGCCTGTATGGTTTTAAGTATCATCCCAATGCAGATAACTATCAGATTTACCTGTCTATCCTTAAGCCCTGTCTCATATTTCCAATTGCCTGTTAGAGATCTCCAATTGCATGTCATAACAATAGATATCAAACATATGGCCCCAAGACTATATGTAGCAGGCAACTCCCCAGGGAGGTCCAAATTAGATTGTAATAGTATTGGAAATTTTAGTAAAATAAATATAAACACAACAAAACATATATTTTGAAATTACCTATATGCACCCTACAGTTGTCCTTATGAATAGATTAGTGACTTTTGTTTGCATTTGAATTTAGCACTATTCCTATAGACATGTAAAACTTAACATTTCAAAAACTGGACTCATTATCTCCTCCCAAAATGCCCAATCTTCATAGTAACTTCCTCATTACTGTTGAAAGTACTACCATCTTTCCTGTCACCCAGATTTACAATGTAGGGGAGTCATTCACCTCATCTCTCACTGTCCCACTATATGCAGTCAGTTGCCGAGTGTTGTTTCTATCTCCATAATATCACTAAAATTGGTTCTTCATCTCCTGACACTTCTCTCACCCTAGTGGAAGCCTTTATTACTACAACAGCCTTCCGGTTGATACCCCTTCCTCAAGACTTTCCTCCATCTAATTCGTTTTGTACTGAGCTGCCAAATTGACTTTTCTAAAATTCAGATCTGACCATTGCATTCTTCTATTAAGTAAATTTTGGTGGTTCCTTATTTCTTCTAGGATCAAATAAAAAATCTGCCTCCTAAAATTCTTCATGATCTGACTTCTTCCTACCTTTCAAGTCTCTTTACATCTTCCTCTCAACAATATACTCTGAAATCCAACTAGTTTCTAGAGTTTCTAGAACAAGATACTCCATCTCCTAATGTTGAGTTTTCAATAGATGTTCCTCATACTTAGAACTCTTCCTCCTAATCTTTCCCTTTAACTTCCCTGGTTTCCTTCAAGTCTCAGTTCTTCCTCCTGCAAAAAGCATTCTTCAGTCCTCTTTAATTTTAAGGCCTTTCCTTTGAGATTCTCCCCCCACCCTGCAATTTATTCTGTTCCTATCTTGTTTGTACTTAGTTGTTTCATGTTATCTCCCCCACTGAACTGTAAATGTCTTGGTAATAGTGATTGTCTTTTGCCATGCTTTGTATCGCCACAAAGTACAATGACTGGCATGTAGCAGACCCTTAGTAAATGCTAGGTGACTGAATCATTGAAAGGCATGTTGGCCAGACTGAAACCCAAGTCAAAAATTTGTAGATATCAGACTTATAAGTCAGAATTAGTGAGGGCAGGGTGAAGAGATATAATTAAGAGTTTGTTTTGGATTAGATTATTTTACAAGGACTAAAAAGTTTTCCAGTTGCCAGAATGAGTTGCCCTGGAGAGCCTAGAATAAATACAAAACTCAATATCCAAAGAAAGAAACAAGACCAGTCCAGACATTCACTCTGAGTGCTCAAATTTTGGCCCTAACATAAAGTATGAAGAAAGGACGTACATTCAAAAAATGACATCCCTCACTTCAAAAAAAAATGAATCCCAGAATAAAAAGTTATTTTGGTGACATAAATGATGCAAATGCAAAAGAAAATAACTTTGAAACCACTACAAAATCTCAAAGCAAAACATATCTTGGGCCCAAGTTCAAGGAGGATTCCTAGAAAAGATGAAGTAAGAGTTTTATTTTTCTGGTAACATTATGAAAGCTCTAGAGGAAAAAAATATATAAAATAAATGAGAGTTGCAGAAGAAAAAAACGGAGTGAGATTTCACCAATTGGCACAAGAGATAAAACCTTACTCACACAGCACACTCCCTGAAAATCAGAATGGACTAAATGAAAGATAACTTAGTCAAATAACAGAAATAATCTTTTAAATAAGAAAACTGAAAAAATAGGAGGAAGTATAAGATATCTCATAACAAAAACTGATTTAGAAAACAGAATGAGAAGGAAAAAAGAACAAAAATCATAAAACTGTCTGCAAAGCATAAGAAAACAAAAAAGGTATATTTCAAGAAATCAAAAGAAAACTGTTCAGATCTCTTAGAATGAAGACAAAGTAAAAATGGGAAGAAACTATTATTTATCTCCTGAAACTCCAAAATGAAAATTACCAGAAATTTTACTTACTGCCAGGAATAGACAAAATATGGAGCTTCTGTATAAAAAAGAAAACATACTGCTATCAGCCAGAAAGATTTCAAGTTTTGAGGAGTTACATTCAGGATCATGCACAATTTAGCAGACATAAACATGAAGAAGCAGAGAACTTGAAATAGAATATCCCAAAAGACAAGAAAAAAATTTGGAACTCTGCTTTTAAAAGTACTTAAATTGTTCACTCTCTGGAATCCAGAGATCCCGTTGCAAGGAACCTCTAAGAGGTAAAATAGAGGACAGATTCCATAAATTTCAAAATACTCATGGTAGGACATTTTTGTGGCAACAAAACCTGGGAAAATATCCATAAATTAGGAGATGGCTAAATAAATTGTTATATTGATGTATACAACCGTAAGAAATAAGACTTGGAAAATAACAAATGAGAAATCTGGAGATTTATCATGAGAACACTTATGTTAATTAATGTAAAGTAAATAGAACCAAGAAATAATATACAATAACTACAACAAAGCAACAATGACTGGAAGTGAAGGCAGTTTATGTTGTTGTTTTTCCTCCATTTTGGAGAGAACCAATGACATCAAGGGTGACAGATTGACTTGTGCATAAATTGGATTAAACTGAGGCAGTTACACAAAATCATCAGCTTCACTCCCTCTTCCTAAGTCATCAAAGTTCAATGGTAGGACACAAGTCAAGAATGCCCAGGATGCAGTGGATAATCTTGGTTTCTCTGATGTTTAACTAAGTTCCACAGTCCCTGCTTCAGTCACCTTCACGGCTGTTGGAAAAAGTTGTTCTCATCTACCCATTCCATCAGGGTTTGAGGCCCATCAGTTATCCTCAATTTGGGTTAGCCCATCTGCCAAGATCATTTACCTGGGTGTGACCACTGCAGATGCTACAGCTTCTTGAAGTGACAGGTGAGAATTGGGGGACAGGTGGACACCAAAGGTGGATGAGCAGCCCTGAAAAGGGCTTGGTAAACTCTCACAATAGAGATGCTAGTCCTCCTAAACACCCCATACATCGCTGTATAATTATAATAGTGAAGTCAGAAAATGGGCCTTTTACAGACTATTACATATACTCCCATACAAATAATAAATGTTCTCACAACTCCATGGCTTCCATCAGAATTTTTTTCTGTTGCTGGAATACATTATTTCCTTACCTCTACTTTTCCACAAATCTTTTTGACTCACATCAAATACCAGCTTCTATATGAAGCCTTTCCTGACTCTCCCATATCCTAGTGCCCTACTTCACATTCACCTTTTATTCAATCTGGTTATACACCATATACACTCGTTGGTTCACATCTCACCCTTGCCTACTTCACATATAAGTTCCTTGTGAGTAGGGTATTATTTCATTGTTTGCCTTATAGCTTCAGAAAGCTAGCATAATCCATAGTCCATAGCAGACAGTTCAAGAATACTTAGTAATTCAAATTGAAATATTCTTTTGTTTTCCTCCTTTTAAAATCCTTTTCAGAAGGGATGGCTTTCTGGGTAGAATTGGGGAAGGGATATGCAATTGTGTTTTAACAACAAAAGGAATTTATTTCTAAATGAAGCAAACCGTTTTATCCATTACTTTTAAATAAACAAGAAATAATTCCTTAAGTTATCTCTTTAAATTATATAGTCCCAGATGGTAAAGTATGCTTAGAAATATCATGAGTAGAATTATTTAACCACATTGAATTCAAAATAGACCATAGCATTTGTGGGCCAAGAATTTCCTTAGATGTCCTGTTTTAAACTCATATTTTTTTCATGTTGTCTTGTCCAGTGAAAAAGTAGCTGTGAAGAGAAGATGCTAAAGAGAAAATATTTTTGCAGACTTTCAATGGAAGGCATACGTTTTTGTAAATTTCCACAAACATTGAACAATTTCCCACTAGTGCTGTGAAATATTTAAGAATAAAATAACCATGTCGGAAAATACTCTATAGTCTGGTACCTTCCACTGTGGTCTATTTTATCTCTTATCTCATATTGCCTTCACCCTCAGCCAGTATAGAATTTCATCGTATTTTGACATTTTAAGTGAATGTTTTATTTTCTTTTTATGGGGAATATAAATGTTCAATTATAACATTTTTTCAGTATTTTGTATCACCGTGAAGATTTTGTGCTAATATCAGCATATCACCATCCATTGTTTCTCCTCTCAAAGTTACTGATTGTCATAGAGAACTGTGTCCCAAGACAGCAGGAACCATTTATTCAAATAATTCTCCGCTACCATTCACATCTTCCAACCCTATTAACATCATTTTCATCATCATTAGCTTTATTAATTATGCTATCATATTTTATTATTTTATTGATCTTTTTATTATTGTTTCCTAAAAGGAAATAGAATATGTGACCAAATGAGGTATACGTCAAATCCAACAATGTATTTATGTAATCAGTGTACATATATATGTATGTATATATGTGTGTATGTGTATGTGTGTATGTTATGTATATATTTGTTCTTCATTGCTGAAGAAGACCACACCATCAGAGAAATGATGACATGACTCGTACTTGATTTTGTTTTGAGTGAGGGGGGTTGTGCAGGTCAGCAAATTCACTTCTCCTCCGGAGCCATCTGAATCCAGTGAGCAGATATTCATTAGGATGACTGGAGATGACCCAGGATGAGGCAATTGGGGTTAAGTGACTTGCTCAAGGTCACACAGCTAGTGAGTGTCCAGTGTCTGAGGTGAGATTTGAACTCAGGTCCTCCTGACTCCTGTGCTAGTGCTCCATCCACTGCACCACCTACACTGGATGGCATATTTATTGTCTCAACCAAACATCTTTTCTGTTGTACCAACAGAAGTTCCTCAATCATGCAAAGTGATAACAGTGCATATTCATATGCTCTAATCTCAACCAGATGCCTACTGACACCAGCAATCCTTTCATTCTGCTCTCAACAAGCCTTGTAAATCTATACTACTACCCTCAATCCCCTTAAATGACATTCTATCACCCTCACTCTCAGTGACTGTCATTAGCTTTCTTCCCTAAACCACCTCTTTTTTCCTATTCTTAATTTCAAAATCCCTGAAAGTCTTCCACATTTTCTTCACCTTTACTCCATTCTTTGAGGAAGAGTTAACCCTTCTTCTAGTTAAAGAAAACCCTTTGTTAGTGTGAAGGGGCTTGCCTTTGGAATAGGTTCAAATTACCCAATATGGTAGCACCTCCAGGCAGGTTTCCCTGAGCATGTCCAGATCTTCTAACATGAAGCATGTTGGCTCCTGTACCACATGAGTGAGCAGAATCTTTTTGAGTTGATCTCTGGTTGATTCATGCTCTTTCCTTCCTAGTCTTCTTGCTATATCCAGACAGTGAAGATTATAGTTCACTCACAGTGTAGGAACCACGAATTGGACCATTGAAAGGAAAAGAAGTTTTCTTTTCCTATGAAATTTCTCTTCTATTCTAGCCTCAAGAGGAGTGTGGAAAGATAGCAGGGGAGATTGTGACTGTTTTGTTTCATTTGTCCTTCTCACTTTCAAGTGCCAAGAAATGATTGCCACTTGGAGTTTGAGACATGGAAAGTCTGGATTCAAGATTCTAGACAGGATGTTACAGCCAGCCAGCCAGCCTGTCAGGAAGCCTGGAGAAACTATGACTCAAGTCCAATCAGGGCTTTGGACTTGGAAATGGAACTATTCTATAAAGTAATGGAGCTGAGCTATGAACCTAATCCTCTTTCTCTTCCATAGAAACTTTGATGGTACAAATGGGAGAATTATTTCTCCAGTGCACTGCGAGGTATTTACATATTTGTGACTATATCTTTGAAGTAAATATGTTTTTGTGAAAGTTAAGCTATACTTTCATTGTTATATGGAATCAGAGGGCAGGAAATACCTCTACACTTGGAAAAATACCGTAAGTGAGGGCTTAAGAAATTTACAGAAAGCCTGAACATCTTCAAATCCCTTAAGAGTACCAAAGAACCTTGGAGAAGTAACGAAAGTGTAATCTACTTCGACTTGCAACAATAAGGGCCAAACTAGTGAGTGTTACACTATAGTCAATGAACCCCACTCCTGACCATCTCCTCTAGGAACTTACTGTATTGATCATTCATTTTTTTCTGTTTCCATTTCTCCTTGGCAGCTCCCTGAACCTGCAAAACTGTATATATTATATATGTATGTATGTATGTGTATACAGATAAATATAGACCTTAAAAGAAAAAGAGAGAAATACTATTTTCTTGAAATAGTATTCAGAAATAAAGAATGGTCAACACTATTGAATGCTAAGAAATGTCAATAAAGAGGACTACTAAGAAATGATCATCATATTTGGTCATTAAAAGATAATTAGTAACTTTAGAAAAATCAGGTTCAGTTGAATGAAGTCAAAAACAAAACTACAAAGGTTTGAGAAATGGATGAAGAGGAAATGAAGGGAACAAGTTTAGATAACTTTTTCTAAGACTTTGGTTGATAGAAAGGGGAGAGATACAAAATGATAGTTTGGAGAAATGTTGGGACTTAGATGATTTGGGCATGTTTGGAAACAGCAGAAAATTGTCAATCCATGGGAATGATTGAAGATTAAGAGGAAGAAATGATAGAAATATTAATCTGCTGGAGAAGATGGGAGGGAATGGTATCAAAGAGACACTTCAAAGGTATTGGCCTTGGTTAGTAGAAGAGTAATATCAACACCAAAAACTGGAGTGAAAGAGGAGAGGTCAGCATATAGAGACATTTGAGATTTAGAAAGTGAGAGAAGAGGGAGTCCATGGTCAATTAACTCAGTCTTGTTGCTAGAAGATGAGTCAACATCCTTAGCTGAGAGGTTGGTGGGAGAAAGGGAAAGACTTAAGAAGAAATAATTTGGAATGGCCTCTGCGTGTAATAGACTAGAGAATCAATTAGAGAGAAATGAATGGCAATGAATGGACCAGTTGAGGTTAGATAACACAAATCTGTAGTGGCATCAGTCAGTTCAGTAGTGGTGCTTACTTCAGTTCTATTTAGCAATATATGAGTGGGAGCAAAAAAGGTTGATGATGAAAGTTAAAAAAGGCTAAAGTTTGCCGAGAGATGACCAGTCATAGGACAAAGAGCAAAACTGATGTGGAAATTTGTTTAACATGATTGCACATGTTAAAAATGTTTCCACATTGGTTGGTTGTCCTTCATTCTTGAAGAGGACCAACATTATCATTATAATAAAGTCAAGTTTAAAGGTTTCTGAAAGTGACTTACCAGACCAATATGAGCCCAAAATGCTCTACCATAGATTGGGCACAGATAGTCCATGTGAATATTTGGAGTGGATACCACAAATTTGCATATCCTATGTTTCATTTGAGCTCTTTTAATTCTGCTTTGCTCAAAGAACACAGAACCTTCTCGAATGTGAGCATGCCATGCTGAGCAGTCCTCTGCCAGTGTCATGTCACACAATAAATTTCAAAGTTCTTGAGAGAGA
>CM053774.1:118327081-118347621 GCA_028658325.1 Potorous gilbertii | reverse complement strand
ATAGATGGATGGATAGATGGATAGATGGATAGATGGATAGATGAATAGATGGATGGATGGATGGATAGATAGATGGATAGATGGATAGATGGATGGATGGATGGATGGATAGATGGATAGATAGATGGATAGATGGATAGATGGATGGATGGATGGGTGGATGGATGGATAGATAGATGGATAGATGGATGGATAGATGGATAGATGGATAGATGAATAGATGGATGGATGGATGGATGGATAGATGGATAGATAGATGGATAGATGGATAGATGGATGGATGGATGGATAGATGGATATATAGATGGATAGATGGATAGATGGATGGATGGATGGATGGATGGATAGTTGGATAGATAGATGGATAGAGAGATAGATAGATGGGGATAGAAATAGATACTATATATAGGTATATAGCTAGATATATAGACCTGTGAGTCATATGCACACAGATAATAATTGAACGGATAGCACCTAATCAAGTCACTGACAGTGTAGAGAGGGAAGAACAAAGGGCTCAAGGCAGAGCCTTGGGAAGAGCTCCAGTTAGAAAGCTGATTTAAAAGCCACTAAAAGAGATTGAAAAGGAACAGGAAAAGGTTCAGAGGAAAGGATATCCTGGATGTGAGGATGCTTGCTAGGGTAATTGAAGCAGAGAGATCAAGAAAGAGGAGGAGTAAGGCAAGACCATAAAACTGGCAATAAGGAGATCACTTTGAAGAAGGAAGTTTCTCTGTACTAGGGCTGAGGAGTGAATGAAAGAAAAGGAATGAATGGAGACAGCTTTTTGCCCCTCTAGAAGTTTGGCTAATAATGGGAGGAGAGATATAATACAACTGAGGATGATTGGGTCTGGTAAAGGTTTTTCTGTGTATATATACACATATATATATATAAATAAATATATGTGTATATATATAAATCTATGTATCCATCTATCAATGTATCTTTCTATCTATCTACTATGTGCCAGACACTGCTAGGTGATAGAGTTCCATATATTAAAAAGAGAAATAATATTTATAATTAGTTTATATTCTATTGGGAGAATCAAGAAATACATATAAAACTAATGCAAAATACAACTAATGAATGCATACATATATATATAGATGTATGTGCATTTGTGTTTATGTAGTCCATTTGACACCTACTACTCCTTAATTTCAACTCAGTTTTAACAAAATTCCTCTCCCAGCCTAAGATCATCACTTCTAAACTTACTATCATACTGCTAAATCAAGTCTTGATTGACACCACTTTCCTCAGCCTCCTCTCTCTTCTCAAGGAATCAGAGGGTAGAGGACCAAACTCCTTCTAATGCCATCCTATATAAAGGGAAGAAACTGGCCTTTCACTTTCATTTGTATCTGTTGCTCCTCCTGGTTTCAACTCCACAGAATAAGATGTCCCTGCCCCAGGTACACCCTGGTGTCCCACCCCTCCCCCCACTTTTCTGCCTCCTTTTGCATGTTGTCTCCCATTTTGTATTGGAAGCTCCTTGAGGACAAGACCTGCCTTTCTTTTTTATAATTGTATCTACAGCACATTGTGCAGTGCCTGGCTCATAGTAGGTACTTAATAAATGTTTATTAGATATATATACATAAATAATGCATACATATATATGCATATATAAAGCAATTAAATACAAGGTGTTGTGGTAGGAAGTGCACCAAGAGTTTGTAAGATTAGTAAAATTTCCACGCTTAAGATGGTGCCTGGGCTACATTTTAAAGAGTGAAGCAACTCAATAAAACATGTAAGGAAGGAGTCCATTTCAGGCACTGGAGAAAGTCCGGGTCAAAGGCATGGATATAGGAGATGGGAACATCCTGTGTGAGAAATAGAAAGAAGTCCATTTGTCAGAATGGGGGAAGGAGCTATAGAATGAGCCTGGAAATATCAGTTGGGACTAGCTTGTGAGGAGCTAAAATCCTAGTGCCCTCTTTCTCATATTACCTGATAACTGGACACAAAGAAGGCAAAGTATGAAGACAGTAATATCATGAAATCCCAGAGAGAAGGGGATGGTCAATGATGTCAAATGCAGCAGATAAGTCAAGAAGATGAGGGATGAGAAAAAGTCATCCAGATGTTTTAGGCACAACTGAAAATTATTAGAGTCATTTCAGTTGGATAATGAGTTCAGAAGTGAGACTGCAAAGAAATAGGAAATGAAAATAGAAGGTAGATGTAGAATACTTTTTAAAGAATTTTTACTTAAAGAGATCTAGGATCACAGCTTGAAGGATTAATGAGTGTTGCTGTAATCTGCCGAAGAAGAGAGAATGGAATAAAATCTGGTTCAAATGCAGAGAAGGGATGGCCTTAGAAAGACCTTTGCCTTTCCTTTATCAGACAGCAGGGAGGGAAAAGAAAGTGGGGAATAATATCTAGGAGTTTTTAAATGAAAAGAAAAGAAGAAAGGCAATCACACAATGAATGGATTTAGTTTTATCATTAAAATAAAGCTAAAGTCTGAGGGTATAATGGGGAGGAAGTGTGGGGCGTTTGACAAGGGAAGAGAAAATTTAAAATAGCATCTGTGGGAAATGAGATAGTCACTTAGGGTGGAATCAAAGGACTGGCTTACTGCAACGATTTAGTTTGCGAAAAAGCTTTTCAATTTCATTATCAGAATCATCAATTTCATACTTTTGCTCTCCTCTGTCTCTTGTTTGTTTAAGAATTCTCTCCCTAGTCATAACCATGAAAGACTTGATCTCATTCTCTTTTAATTTATTTAGTGGTATGACTTTTATATACAGGTTGTCATATATTTATTTTGAGTTTATTGTGCCAAATGGTGTAAGATATTGGTCTAAATCTAATTTCTGCCAAACTCCTTTCCAGCTTTCCTAGCAGTTTTTGCCATATAGTATGTCTTCCCTCCAACTATTTTATGTTCTCTGGACTATCAAACTCTGGCTTATTGAGTTGGTGAGTGTTTAAAAAATGCTTAGAGAAATCATAGGCCAATGAAACTTAAAAGCAATGAAAATGCAAGAAAGAAAGGAGGAGAATGCCTTTTTGGGATGGAATCTGTCCTTCACCTCCTGTAGGGGTTGGTGTCCATCCTAGATGTAATGAAGCAGCAGGAGAACAGATTCTCAGCATCTCAGCATATTTTTATTTTTTCCCTGGTGATCACTTGGAGAATTAACCATGGAAAAGAGAGCCTGGATTCAGGCTTTTAGGATTCTAAATCTGTCACTTACTGTCTGTGCTTTAACGTCCTTTTCTTTAAAATCTAGAGATTGTACTAGATGGCCTGTAATATTCCTTCCAGCTCTAACCTATGATGCCAAGAAAACTATGCTTCATTTCTTTGGCTTTACTTTTGGTAGTTCGTGGCAAGAGGCAGTGGTAATTTTCAAATAGATTTCAGACTAAATACGCATAACATAAAAATTCCAAATATGATGTTTTCAGTAAATAGGATATATTTTTCAATCTAGAGAACCTAAAAAAGGCTGGGCACACTTTACTTAGTTAACATGCTCACTGAGTCCAACATAGTATGAGATCTTGAGTTTGGATGGTTATTTCTGGGGGAAGTCCTGAATCATTCACCCACTAGATGGCAGTAACGTACAAAGAAGTCTTGGATAAATTGTATCTTAACTCAAACTGTCATTGCTACACAGCTTGTAAAAATATAGCAAGCTTAAAATAACAGATTTTAAATGGAAACCATTGTAACTCTTTTCCTTCCTCATCTTTCTTTTTCTTTTTTACTTTTTTTGTTTTGGCTTACTAGAAAGTGTTTCACCCAAAGGATGATGGATGAGCAAGACAGAATGGTCACCTCCATGCATATTTATCTAAAAGTTAGTTTTCAGAAAACACTGCAGTGGAATGAACTTTCCCCAATTATATTACCTCTGCCTGCTGTTGGCCTGCTTTGCTCTCCAGACTAAAATTACAAGGAAGGTGACAACTTTAGAAAACTTTGATTTCTTCCCACAGTGTTCAAGGGAGGTAGTAGTGGCCCTCACTCATAGCTACCCAGCACCACTGATGAGAGGCACATGGGTGGTTAGGAGGAGGATGGGCACCTCCCCTTCTCTTTGCAGGCCCATGAGATTTGCGTCTCTTTTAAACAACTTTTTACCTCTCTGTAAACCTGATCTCAGAGAGTCTGTTCTTAGCATGTTGCCCTATGGTAGAAGTAAGCAGTGACAGTCATATCTGGGATGCCATTCTTTTACATAAGAATGCCATAGGTGAACTTGCATTTTTCTATGTGAACATACTTTGTTGCAATATGAATAAGTTGAGGTAAAATAACTTTTTAATTCATTTTTGTTTGAGTAGAATATCATCCATTTTCATATGGGAATTGACCATATTTAAATAAGTTACATAAATTACAGTGACTTAAGCAATGATTTAGGGAATGTTACTTTTTGGTAATTATGAAGGATATCATTGCAATATACACTAGTAAAAATAATTATTATGTTTTTGGTTTGTACCTTCAGTTTCATTGATGCTGTTAGCTGACAGTGTGGAAGTTCCTTTCTCCTTACGCCCCCATCCCTTATCAGTAATTCATATGTTTTTTATATTTTAAAGAGTGGTCACAGCAATGACAGGTTCAGTGACTTGCCTACAGTCACACACCATCAATATTTACTGAAGGTAAGATTTAAATCTTTTCAAATTCAAAGCCAACCCTTTGGATATGACTTCATATGGCCTCTCAGCCTATCAAATATTGGTCCAAAAATAGCAACAGCATTATGTGACTTTCCCTTTTATTTCAAATTATAATTTAGTATCATGGAGGCTTTGGTGAAGAGAATTGGCTGAAAATAAATGCCACCAGTATGCAAAATATTTAAGGGATAAAGTCTCACTAGAAATAACCATAGTAAAGATAGTTCACATTTACACAGCACTTTAAGGTTTCCAAAGTGCTTTACAAATATTATTTCATTTATTTCTTACAACAACCTTGGGAGAGAGAAGCAATTATGATTCCCCTTTAACAAGGGAGGAAACTGACTTTAGTGACTTACCCAGGGTCACATATCTAGTAAATGTCTGTATCCATATTTGAATGTAGATCTTCCTGAATCCAAGCCCAGTGATCTATTCATTGAGCCACCTAGTTCTCCGTAGTTCCATTCATTAAGGACACTACCCATTTTTTTGTAAAGCCTAGGACTCTTGACTTAGGATTTTTTTTTCCAGCAAGGGGCAGTATGACTCAAAGTTCCCTAACAAAATCACAGAGTGCTGGGAAAATTTCCAGCTAAGTACAAACACAGAAATCCATTAAAATGACTTCTGTAGATATGTAACATTACCCTTAGTACACAGAAATGAGATACACAAATATTTCTTAAAAAAGATGAATACAGAAGATTAATTAATTGCCTTCTGAAGCCTAGCTGATGAAACTTTTAAGAGCCAAGGAATTCTCCTTTGCCTTTTAGAAAAAGTCCAGAAAGGGAGCAGAATTAAAGTGTTTCTTTGCTAAATGGGAAAGAAAGAGAAGGAAAAAGAACATTAAAAAGATTAATGTTTCTTATCTCCAAAAACTACTTTTATTTTAATCAGGACATATCCTTTTGTCCAGATTCCTAGTTTGGTTGGTCAGTCAATAATCATTTAACAAGCACTTATTATGTTCCAGGCACTGGTGCTAAGCACCAGGCATACAAAGAAAGACAAAATACGATCTCTACTGTCAAGGAACACAGAATCTAATGGTTAAGCAGGTATATGGGAGGTAATCTGAAAAGGAAGGCTCTAGCTATGGGAAGTGGGAGTGGTACCTCATTTAGAAGGCAGCATTTAAGTTGAGGTTTAAAGGAAGTCTAGGAAACCAGCAAAGAGGTTAGGAGCAAAAGGATTCCAGGCATGGGGAATAGGAAACTGAAAAGTCACAAATTGGAAAATAGTGTCATATGCAAGGAATAGAAGCAAGTCAGCCACTCCTGATCAATCACAGAGAATGTGGTGAGTAAAGCATACAAAGACTAAAAAGGTAGGAAGAGTGCAGGTGGTGAGGGCTTTATATTTTATTTTTAGTTTATTGAATAAAACAAGAATTTCCATGATATAGTACAATAAAAAAGATGATTACATATGAAACTGCAAATCTACTATTCACCATTTATTATTCCTTTCAAATATATAACAGAATTATCATGTAAATTTCTCTTTTTTTCTTCCCTTCCTCCACCCCACCACAGAGATGTCTACCATTAGGCACAAATGTGTGTGTGTGTGTGTGTGTGTGTGTGTGTGTGTGTGTGTGTGTGCGTAAAATTATTCTAGACATAGTTCTATTTATCAATTCTTTCTTTGGATGCAAGTGGCATCTTTCTCCATATGTCCTTTACAGTTTATTTGCGAATTTATAATAGTCAAAATAAGTTATTTGCTCAAAGCTGTTCTTACAACATTATTGCTGTTACTGTATACAATGTTTTCTTGGTTCTGATCATTTGCTATGGGATACAGTCAAGGCTGTGATTTTAAGGGCTTTCAGAAGAGAAAATTTTACATTTGATCCTTACACTTCAGGAAGGTCTAACCATGCCACCTGCACTTGGATGATTAGAGGATGAGTTCAACACTTACCACAGTGTCTGGAACATAGTGAGTGTTTAATAAATATTGCTTGATGGATGAATAGATGGATGGATGGGTGAATTGGAAAGGAGAAAGTGTTGAGGTGGGGGGGATCAACCATAATGCTATTGAAATAATCCCAGCATAAAGTGATGAGAGCCTGCACCAGGGTAGCAATTGTGTGAATGGAAAGAAGGGGAAATATACAAGAGATATCTTGAAGGTAGAAATGATAAGCCTTAGCAAGATTATAAATGTGTGTGGAGGGGGATGTGAGTGGAAAGTCAAGGATGATTCCAACATTGTGAACCTGGGTGACTGGGAAGATGGAGCTCTTCAAAGTTACAAGAAAATCTAGATGGGAAGTGATTTTGTGGAAAAATAATTAGTTTTATTTTGGACATATTGAGGCCCCTGCTTGCTGGAATCTAGATCTGTTGAGCTCCTTCCCACTAGGAGTTGGAACTAAATCATGCTCTCTATACTCCAAGTTCTATTCCATTGGTGCACCAGTACAAAGGTGTTTCATTATTTTTAAAGGACAAGTTAGTTTTGAATTAAGGATATTCTCCCCTTTAATCAACAAAATTGTCCTTACTCAATCCAGGTAACCCAAATGTTGGGGACCTACTTTTCTGACTGGATCTGAAAAATCATTTTAAAATTTTAATAGCTAAATAAGAAAATAATAACAAAAAGCAGGAACAACAACCCAAGCCTAGTCTCTGGCATTGCTTGACCTGCAGGGTCATATGCCTAAGGATTTACTTTTTACCCCCTTTGTCAGGAAGCTATGGTATCAGAGATGGAAGATTTACAAATCTTTACTTTGGCCTCTCCAAGAAAAATAGCTGCAGCAAAAAAATCTATAATGGAAACTACAAATATGTCAAAAACAGATACAAATATCACTGTTTCTATGACAACTCTGGCCCAAATCAATGAAAACAACAACAAAATGCATCAGGAAGAAAGAGATGTCTCTTTGCTTCTGGATCACTAAGAAAGAATGGTAATAGCTAATAATGTTATAGTAAAATGCCTGCATCCTTCTTGGGGAATATTCTCTGGACTTTTACCCAAAACTTAAGTTTGTTCTGAAATAACAACAGCAAAAAAGATTTTAAAATGGGCATAGAAAATATTTTTTTTCTTTCTTTTTCATCATCTGTTTTTATCCCTATAAGCCAACACAGATACAGAAATACTGAAGGCAATCCAAAGCAAGTATTCACGTGAGTCCTTTGGTGTAAGTGTCTAAAAATGATATTACAGGAAAAATTTTTTCATTATAATGAGATCATTGAACAGTAGAAATTTTTGTATATATCTATGCCATTTATCTCAAAATCATTCATTCAAAAACTTCAAGTTTTGGAAAGGACCTACTGAGTCATATATAAAAATAAGACACCATAGCCACCTTCAGGAAGCTCAAGTGCTAAGGAGGAATTGGTAAGATATTGACATATCAAATTAGCACATTAATTAAATGTAAAAAACAAAAAACAAAAGACTGAGACAAAACAAAGGCAAAAGGTACACTTACAAACAGAAATTTATAATTATATATATATACATATATGTATATGTATATATATATATAATCTATTTTTTCCCAGTTCTTAACATTCATTTCCACAAAAATTTGAATTCAAAATTTTCCCCCCATCTCTCCCCATCCCTACCCATTCACCCCTTCCTCCAGGCTGTCCTCCCTTCTATTACCCACCCTTCTTTCCTCCCTCTTCCCTTCTATGTTCCTGTAGAGCAAAATAGATTTCTATATTCCATTGCCTGTATAGTTTAATTTCCAGTTGCATGTTGAAACAATTTTTAACATTGATTCTTAAAGCCTTGAGTTTTGTATTTTCTCCCTCCTTCCCCACCCACCCTGGTTGAGATAACAAGCAATTGAATATAGGTCATACATGTGTAGCAGTGCGAAGCACTTCCATAATATTTATGTTGTAAAAGACTAAACACATTTCCTTCTGTCCTACCCTGCCCTGCATTTATTCCATTCTCTCCCTTAACCTGATTTCCCACAGTAGTGTTTGCTTCTGATTGTCCCTTTCTCCAATTTGCTTTCCCTTCTATTATCTTCCCTCTTGTATCCCCTTCCCCCTTCCCTTCCTGCAGAGTGAAATAGATTTCCATATCCAATTGAGTGTGTGTTATACTCTCTTTAAGACAAATTCCATGAGACTAAAATTCAATTATTTCCTTTCATTTCCCTCCTCTTCCCCTCCATTGTAAAAGTTCTTTCTTCCCTCTTGTATGTGAGATGATTTGCTATTTTCTACCTCTCCCTTTCTCTTATTCCTAGTACAGTCCACTCAACAGTAAATTTTATTTGTATTAGATATTCTCTTCATATTCAGCTCACCTTGTACCCTCTGTCTATGTGTGCATACATACATATGTATATACACACACAATACACACATGTACACATACATACCTAAACGTATATACACATACATATAATGCACACATATATGTATGCATGTATGTATTTCCTCTAACTACCCTAATACTGAAGAAAGTCTCATGAGTTACACATAACATCTTTCCATGTAGGAATGTAAATAGTTCAACTTCAGTGAATTTCTTAAGGCTTCTCTTTCCTGTTTACTTTTTCATGTTTCTCTTGATTCTTGTATTAGAAAGTCAAATTTTCTATTCAGCTCTGGTCTTTTCAACAAGAATGCTTGGAAGTCATCTATTTCATTGAAGTTCTGTTTTTTTTTCCCTTGAAGTATTCTATTTAGTTTTGCTGAGTAGGGAATTCTTGATTTTAATCCTGGTTCCTCTGACCTCTGGAATATCAAATTCCAAGCCCTTCAATTCCTTAGTGTAGAAGCTGTTAAATCCTATGTTATCCTGATTGTATTTTCACAATACTTGAACTGTTCCTTTCTGGCTACTTGTAATGTTTTCTCCTTGACCTGGGAACTCTGGAATTTGGCAGCAATATTCCTAGGAGTTTTCATTTTGGGATCTCTTTCAGGAGGTGATTGGTGGATTCTTTCCTTTTCTATTTTATCCTCTGGTTCTAGAATATCCGGGAAATTTTCCTTGAGAATTTCTTGGAAAATGATGTGTAGGCTCTTTTACTGATCACATTTTTCGGTTAGACTAATAATTTTTAAATCATCTCTCTTGGATCTGTTTTCCAGCTCAGTTGCTTTTCCAATAAGATATTTCACATTCTCTTCTACTTTTTTATTCTTTTGGTTTTGTTTTATAATTTCTTGGTTTCTTATAAAGTCATTAGCTTCCATCTGCTTCATTCAAATTTTGAAAGAACTATTTTCTTCAGTGTGCTTTTGGACTTCGTTTTTCATTTGACTAATTCTGCTTTTTGAAGAATTCTTTTTCTGATTTGCTTTTTGGACCACTTTTGACATTTGAGTTAGTCTGTTCTTAAAGCTGCTATTTTCTTCAGCATTTTTTGAGACTTCTTTAGGAAGCTGTTGACTCACCTTTCATGATTTTCTTTGATTTATCTTATGTCTCTTCCCAATTTTTCCTCTACCTCTCTTATTTGATTTTCAAAATCCTTTTTGAGCTCTTCCATGGCCTGAGACCATTGCATATTTTTTTTGGAGGTTTTGGATGTAGAAGCCTTCAATTCAATGTCTTGTTTTGTTCTTTCTCATCTGAAAGGATGGATGAAAATACTTTTTCACCAAGAAAGTAACCACTTATAGTCTTATTTCACCGCCCCCCTTTTTGGCTTTTTCCCAGCCAGTTAATTGACTTTTGAATCCTTTGTCAAGTGGAAGGCATACTCTAGGAACCTATAAGTTTTCGGTTCTTTCAAAGTGGCACAATCAAGGTAGAGGAGTTTACTCTTCTCCTGACCTGTAGTCTGGTCTGTGAGCAACCACAAGCACTCTTTCCTGCCCAGGATCTGCTAGTAGGATTCCCTCTCCCCTGCCACCACCAGCTCCACCACACCAGCCTGTGCTCCTCCTCACTGCAGGCCCTCCATTCAGGACTGAAACCCAGATCAGTTGCTAGGTTCCCTCAAGAGTCTTTAGGCTCTTTGAGGGCTCCAAAAATGGATACTGTTGCAAAGTGGCTGCTGCTGCCCTAGGGGCTGGAACTGTACCGTGTTCTGCTCTCACCCAGGTGAAAGAGCTTTCTCACTGACTTTGAAGCTGCCTTTGGCATTTATGGATTAAGAAATCTGGGAACTTCACCTGCTGCCCATTTTTCCAAGTCCTGAAGTTTCCTCCAGTTCTGCTCTAGCCATGCTGTGTGGCCAAGATTGGGCTGTGTTCTGCTCTGAACCTGGTGCGATAGACCCTTTTTGTCAGCCCTTGCAGGCTTCCTTGGGCTGAAAATCTGTCATATTGTGGCTTTTGCTGCACTAGCATTTGTTTAGTGTCATTTTTTACAGGTTTTATGGGCTACGGGTGGAAAGCTAGAGAAAGTCGGTCCTTCTACTCTGCCATCTTGGCTCTGCCCTCCCACACACAGAATTTTTTAGCTACATATTTTCAGTGAAGAAACATGGCAACAATAAAAATACTATTGACTGATATGGAAAGAGATTGACACACATTTTCTCATTTCAGCCTCACAACAAGTCTGAGAAGTGAAGACTACAAGTAATATCATTCCCATTTGGGTCATGAGGACACCAAGGTTCTGAGAAGTTCTCCTATTTATCCATAGCTACATAACTAGTTACTATCAGAGGTGGGATACAGTCCTATGATGTCTTAATGCCTGGTCCATTTCTCTTTTTAATAGACCATGCTGACTATCCATTTATGAAAAGAAGAAAATGAAATACTCTATGTTATGAAAATCAGTAACAATTTTAAAATATTTGGGTCAATATGTAACATATTCCAGGCTGACATGACTATTACTGAATTAAGCTCCAGGAAATGGTGAACGATGCAGTATACATTTAAGAGTCAGAAAATAAAGAGCTCCAACTAAATTAGGCAGAAGATAACTGGATGGAAAACAATGCCTAGATTTGGATCATTTCATGCTGAAAAAAGTCACATGTGGCAAATTTGTGGAATTTTTGAATGATACAAAGTTTACAGGAATTGATAACATAGTGTATAAGCAAGTCAGGATTCAAGAATTTGGCAGGCCAGAATGTTGGTCTGAATTTAATACGAGCAAAATTTAATAAGGATAAACTTTCAGTACTTGCATGGAACTATTTAATTCTTCAAGGATTGTTTCCACAAATCCAAGATGAGAGAAATGTGGCTAGGTAGCAGTTTAAAAGATGCACATACATATTTCATATACATATATGTATATATAATGCATGTGTAAGTTATATATACATGTGTGTACATACATACCTACATACACACACACACACACACACACACACACACACACACACACACATATATATATATATATATATATATATATATATATATGCAGAGAGAGATTTTTAGTGAACTTCAAACTCAGTAAGAATCAATAATATGATGTGGTTGCCCACAAAACTAGGGTGCACCAAGAGAAACACGGTGTCTCTGACTAAGGAGATAATAGATCCTATGGAGCCTGTCCTGATCATACTATTGTTTGGGTATTATGTTCAGTCTTGCATGCCTTATTTGAAGAAGCACATTGTTGAAGTAGATATTGGGCAAAGAAAGGCAACCAGAATGGGAAATAAGCTCAAGATCATGCTATATAAATATATGTTGATGGAATGGGGAATGTTTAGGGTGATGGAAAGAAGACCTAGGAAGTACTTGATAGTACTTGATAGTAGTTTTCAAGGGTCTGAAAGAGCATCAAGGACAATAATATCAATTATGGTTCCATGATATTTAATTAGTTTCTTTCTGTCTGCTTGTATTATTTTCCCCTTAATCTGGAAGCTATTTTGTCTACTATATTCCAAGGAGGTTTTATTTTGCTATTTCTTTTAGGAGATGAGCAGTGAATTTTTTGTTTCTATTTTGCCCTCCAGTTCTAAGATACCTGGAGAGTTTTCCTTTATTATTGTTTGATATATGGTGTTGAGATGCCTTTTTAAAAATGTCTTTTAGGTAGTCCAATGATTCTTAAGTTGTCTCCCTCAGTCTATTTTTTTCCCATATTAGCTGTTTTTCTTATGAGGTATTTCATATTTTCTTCGTTTTTCACTCCGTGGGCTTTGTTTTAGTGTTTCTTGATGTCTCATAGTTGGTTTTCACTTGATGGATTCTTATCTTTAATGAGTTGATTTCTTCATTAATTTTTATTTAGCCAATATGGTTTTTTAAGTAGTTATTTCCTTCAGCATATTCTTATGCCTTTTTAACCAAACTTTTAATTTCCTTTTCATAGTTCATATTTTTTCGCCATTTCCCCTCTATTCACGTTATTTGATTTTACATTTTTTATTCCTTTTATCTCTTTCTTTAATCCTTCTAGGAATACTTGTTGGGTTTGGCTTTTTCTTGCAGATGTTTTCAAGTCATAATCTTCTGAATTTCTGTCTTGTTCTTCCCAGTCACCACAGTATTTTTTTTCACGACCAGGTGGTAAGATTTTTGACTCATTTTCTAAAGGGATTGCTTTCTCTAATGAAGGCTGTTAAGGGTACAATGATAAGGGAGTTGATCTCATGGAGATAGTTAGATAGTAGATTCACAGAAACCAGTCCCTTAATGCACAAATTCCTTCCAAAATTAAACATGTCAAAATTCTCCTCTATTCGCATAGGTGCACATTTTTCTACCGATGGATGTATTTTTTATTAGGTTCTGCTATGATGTACTGGAGTCAGACACATGCATGCTTTTTATCCATCCTTTCCCTCTTCTGCATCTCATATTTTTCTGTAGCATCCATTTCTTGGTAAGGGCATATAAAAATCACCATCTCCTCACTGATCATTCATGGATTTGGCAGAGGTCAATCTGCTGCTTTTGTCAGTCTTCCACCTTCTCATAGCAATGTACATGTCTTCTTAATATATGATTCTTTACTGGAAAAGACATTAATTAATGAAATTTAGTGAAGAATGCTTCAATTAACTTTTACTATTTTTTCATCTTATAATTTTTTGTGTTCCACATTATCCTGTGTCTTTAAAAAAAACAAAACAACCCAACAATAACTACATCATATCAAAGTATTTCTCTATTTTTAACAAATAGGTCAGATCAATATTTCTCACTCTTTAAAAAAATAAAATGATACCATCTGAGGACTAGATTATTTATTTTATTAGTCATACCTTGTTCTTTTTCTTTCTTGTTCTGTTATTTGGGATATTTGCAAATTGAGAAAAAAAATGAAGGTAGGGAATAGAAGGACAGACCTGTAGAAACTCTCCCCAATACCTCATAAAAAACTGTAAAAATGATTCTAAACAAATTCTAGAGTAGCAGAATCCACAAGACGAAAGAATGAAAGAAATTTCCAGCCCAAGACAGCCTGGAAGACGAATTAGACTATTTGACTGGGCACAGAGTGGAGCAAAGTTCAGCCTTGGTTGCCCAGTGCAACAAGGACTGAACTGGAGCAGACCTCAGGGGATGAAAATAATGGCAGCAGCTGTAGTTCCCAGATTGCTCAACCCACAAACACCAAAGACAGTTTCAAATGTCAGTAAGAAAGCTTGTTCACTTGAGGAGAAGGGAACATGCAGCAGTAACTGCAGTGGCAGCTTCCATTTTTGGAGCCCTTAGCCTAAAGTCCTGGGAGACTGAGCCACTGGTCTTCATGTCAGCCCTGAGTGACTGTCCTGAGGTGAAGAGGAGCACTGGTGATTGTGGAACTGGGGAAGACTCTGGAGAGGTAATCCTACTTACAGATTCTGGGCAGAAGAGTGCTTGTGCTTATTTTATTAGTCATACATTGTTCTTTTTCTTTCTTGTTTCCCAGACCAGAGTGCAGGCCAGGAGAGGAGTAAACTCCTCTCCCTTGATTCTGCCACCTTGGAGAAACTGAGAACTTACAGGTCTCAGAGTGAACCCTCCTCTTGACAAAAAATTCAAAAGTCAGGTAACTGGCTAGGAAAAAGCTCAAAAAGGGAAAAATAAGAGTATAGAAGGTTACTTTCTTAGTAAACAAGAATTTCCTTTCATCGTTTCAGATGAGGAAGAACAATGCTTGCCATTAGAAGAAGACATAAAAGTCAAGGCTTCTGCATCCAAAACCTCCAAAAAATATGTAATGGTCTTAGGTCATGGAAGAGCTCAAAAAAGATTCTGAAAATCAGGTAAGAGAGGTGGAGGCAAAATTGGGAAGAGAAATGAGAGAGATGCAAGAAAGTCATGAAAAGTGAGTCAATAGCTTGCTAAAGGACACCCAAAAAATGCTGAAGAAAATAACACCTTTGAAAATAGACTAACTCAGGTGGGAAAAGAGATCCAAAAAGCCAATGAGGAGAAGAGTACTTTAAAAAGCAGAATTAGCCAAATGGAAAAGGAGGTTCAAAAGCTCACTGAAGAAAACAGCTCTTTAAAAATGAGAATGGAGCAGATGAAAGCTAACGACTTTATGAGAAACCAAGAAATTACAAAACAAGTCCAAAAGAATAAAAAAATAAAAAGTGAATTATCTCATTGGAAAAACAACTGACCTGGAAAATAGATCTAGGAGAGACAATTTAATAATTATGGGACTACCTGGAAACATGATTTTAAAAAAAGAGCCTAGACATCATCTTTCATGAAATTATCAAGGATAACTGACTTGATATTCTAGAACCAGAGGGTAAAATAAATATTGAAAGAATCCACTAATCACCTCATGAAAGAGATTCAAAAAGAAAAACTTCTAGGAATATTGTAACCAAATTCCAGAGTTTCCAGATCAAGAAGAAAATAGCAAGCAACTAGAAAAAAATAATTCAACTCCTGTGGAAATACAAACCAGATAACATAAGATGTAGCAGCTTCTACATTAAGGGATCGAAGGTCTTGGAATATTATATTCTAGAAGTCAAAGGAACTAGGATTAAAACTAAGAATCACCTATCCAGCAAAACTGAGTATAATACTTCAGGGGAAAAATGGTCATTCAATCTAATAGAGGACTTTCAAACATTCTTGATGAAAAGACCAGAGCTGAATAGAAAAATCTGACTTTCAAACACAAGAATCAAGAGAAGCGTGAAAAGGTAGACAAAAAAGAGAAATCCTAAAGGACTTATTAAAGTTGAACTGTTTACATTACTACATGGAAAGATAATATCTATAACTCTTGAAACTTTTTCCAGGATTTGGGTAGTTGCAGTGATTGTACACACACAGACACACACATATACATATATATACATACACATATTAATATAAACATATGGGCGTATATGTATGTGTATATATATATATATATATATATATATATATATATATATATATATATAGAGAGAGAGAGAGAGAGAGAGAGAGAGAGAGAGAGAGCAAGCACAGGGTGAGTTGAATAGGAAGGGATGGTATCTAAAAATTAAATTAAGGGGTGAGAGAGGAGTATGTTGGGAGGAAAAAGGGAAGAATGAAATGGGGCAAATTTTCTCACATGAAAGAGGCGTGAAAAATCTTTTTCGATGGAGGGGAAAAGGGGGGTGGTGAGAGGGAAAAGTGAAGCTTACTCTCATCACATTTGATTTAAGGAGGGAATAACAGGCACACTCAATTTGGCGTGAAAGGCTGTCTTACACTACAGGAAAGTAGGGGAGAAGGGGAGAAGTGTGGTTGGGGATGATAGATGGGAGGACAGATGGGAAGAGAGCGTAATTAGCACTAAACATTTTTCCGGAAGAACAAGGTCAAAAGAGAGAATGGAATAAAAGATGGGCAGGATAAGATGGGAGGGAAATACAGTTAGTCTTACACAACATGGATATTATGGAAGTCTCTTGCAAAACTACATATATACAGTTTATATTGAGTTGCCTTCCTTCTCAATGAGAATGGATGAGGAGAGAGGAAGGGAGAGAATTTGGAGCTAATCGTTTTTGGAACTAATGTTGAGAATTGTTTTTGCATGCAAATGGGTAATAAGAAATACAGATAATTGAGAGAGAAATGTATCCTGACCTACAGGAAAAGAGAGAAGATGTGAATAAGGGAAGGAAGCGGTGTGATAGAAGGGAGGGCAGATTGTGGGAAAGAGTAATCAGAGTAATCAGAATATATGGTCTTTTAGGGTGATAGGAGGAGAGAGATAGAGAGATGGGGAGAAAGTTTGGAACTCAAAATTTTGTGGAAACAAACCAACAAATAAATAAATAAACATTAACAATAAATAAATGAATAAAATTAAAAAGCCATGATGGCCCCTGCAAAAAAAAAAAAAAAGCATATTGAAGCATTTAATCACGTATGTTTCTCTCCCTTTTGTTGTTTCTGCTGTTTGCAGAAGTTCCAAAATGTTTCTCCTTCCTGGAATATTCATCCATCTTTGATTAGGTGTAGGTTTTCAGAATGTATCACTCCGTACTACCACTGGAGGTACTTTGATTTTTGGGAAAATATTGCTCCATTCTTTTCTGTTATCTCTCATGACAACAGAACAATAGTTTACTAAAATTCACTTTATATTTTATAGTTTTTATCCTTGAAATTTAAACTTTATCTTTGAAATTGTTAAACTTAGCCATTTTATGACTCACAGTTTGAAGTACTTCTTTTTTTAGTTTGTTATGTCAATGATTGTGAAATATCTTGGTTAAGATTTGATTGTATGCAGAAGTTCTGAACAGTTTTCCCTTATTATTTCTTGATGTGCAATAATCATTTATTGCTTTTATTTATTTTCAAGGTTCTACAATCACTATCACATCTTAGATTTTTTTCACTCCTTTCCCCCTCCCTCCACAAGATGGCTTACAATTTTATATAGGTTCTACACAAATATTCCTATTAAATACATTTTCACCATAGTCATGTTGTATAGAAGAAATAAAAAGAATGGGAGAAATTATATAAGAAATCAAAACGTAATACAAAAGAAAATGAGGTGCTACATTGTGAAATTGAATTCCATAGTTCTTTCTCTAGATGTGGAGGGCATTTTACCTTAAAAGACCATTGGGAATTTTTTTAAGTCCTTGCACTGCAATGAGATTCTACATCTACCAGAAAAAGCCTTGCACCCTGTGGTTGTTGCCGTGTACAAAGTTTTCCTAGTTCTGTTCCTTTCGCTCAGCATCAGATCATGTAAGTCTTTCCAGACCTTTCTGAAGTCTTCTTGTTTATTATTTCTTATAGCACAATAGTATTCCATTACATTCATATACCATAATTTATTCAGTCATTCCCCACTTGATGGACATCCCTTTGATTTCCAGTTTTTGGACACTACAAAGAATGCTGATATAAATATTTTTGTACATGTGGGACCCTTTCCCATTTTTATGACCTCTTTGTGATGCATCCCTAGAAGCAATATTGTTGGGTCAAAGGGTATGCACATTTTTATAGCACTTGGGCATAGTTTCAAACTGCTCTCCAGATTGGTTGGATCAACTCACAACTCCACCAACAACGAATTACTGTTCCAACTCTCTCACATCTTCTCCAACATTTGTCATCTTTCTATTTTGTCACGTTAGTCCATCTGATAGGTGTGATGTGGTGTCTGAGAGTTGTTTTGATTTACATCTCTCTAATCAAAAGTGATTTAGAGAATTTTTTTCATATGACTATAGATACCTTTAATTTCTTCCTCTAAAAACTGCCTGTACATATCCTTTGATGATTTATAAGTTAGGGAATGACTTGTATTCTTGTACATTTGACTCAGTTTTCCATATATTTTAGAAATGAGGCCTTTATCACAGACACTAGTTGCAAAAATTCTTTCACAGGTTTCTACTTCCCTTCTGATCTTGTTTGCATTCGGTTTGGTTGAAACTTTTCAGTTTAATACAATCAAAATTATCCATTTTGTGCTTCATAAAGCTTTCTATCTCTTGTTTAGTCAAGAATTCTTCCCTTCTCCAAAAATCTGATCAATCCAGTATTCCTTGCTTCACTAATTTGTTTGTAGTATCAATTTTTATACTTAGATCATGTACCCATTTGGACTTTATTCTTGTATACAGTGTAAGGCATTCATCTATGCCTAGTTTTCACTACACTGTTATCCAGTTTTCCCAGCAATATTTGTTTAACCCTGAGTTCTGATAACACAAGCTAGGGTCCTTGGGTTTATCCAACAGTAGATTGAAATATTCATTGACTACTCTGTCTTGAATACCTTGCATATTCCACTTGTCTATACTTCTGTTTCTTAGCCAGCACCAAGTGATTTTGATAATTGCTGCTTTATAATGCCATTTGTGATCTGGTAGAGCTAGGCCACCTTCCCTAGTATTGGCTTTCATTAGTCCCCTTAATGTTCTCTGGACCTTTTGTTCTTCCAGATGAATTTTGATATTATTTTTTCCAGCTCTAAAAAATAATTATCTGATAGTTTGATTGGTATGGCACTAGATAAGTAAATTAATTTAGGTAGAATTGTCACTTTTATTATATTGGCTCAGCCTACCCATGAGCAACTGAAGTTTTTCCACTTATTTAGATCTGGCTTTATTTGTGTGAAAAGTGTCTTGTAATTATGTTCATATAATCCCTGGATTTGTTTTGGCAAGTTGACTCCCAAGTATTTTATAGAGTCTATCCTAACTTTAAATGGAATTTCTCTTTTTATCTCTGGCTGTTGGGCTTTGTTAGTAACATAGAAATGCAGAAGATTTGTATGGGTTTATTTTGTAACCTGCAACTTTTCCAAAGTTGTTTATTATTTCAAGTGGTATTTTACTCAAATCAGTGGGATTCTCTAAGTATATCATCAAATGATCTGCAAGGATTGATAACTTAGTTGTCCATTTAAATTCCTAAAATTTCTTTATCTTCTCTAATTGCTACAGCTAACAGTTCTAGTACTGAATAATGGTACTGATAATGGACATCCTGTTTAAGCCCTGATCTTATTGTAAACGCACCTAGCTTATCTCCATTGTATAAAATGCTTGCCAAAAAGTTTTAGGTAGATACTGCTTGTTGTTTTATGGAAAGGTCCATTTATTCCTATGCTCTCCGGTATTTTTAATAGGAATGGATGCTGTATTTTGTCAAAAGCTTTTCCTGCATCTATTGAGATAATCATATGTTTTCTGTTAGGTTTGTTGTTGATATGATCAATAATGCTAATACTTTTCCTAATGTGGAAGCAGCCCTGCATTCCTGCTGTAAATCCTACTGGGTCATAATGTATTATTCCCATGATAAGTTACTGTATTCTTTTTGCTAATATCTTATTTAAAATTTTTCCATTTGCATTCACTAGAGAAATTGGTCTATAATTTTCTTTATCTGTTTTGGCTTTTCCTGGTTTAGGTATCAAGACCATATTTGTATCATAAAAAGAATTTGGAAGGACTCTTTCTTCATCAATTTCCCTAAATAGTCTATATAGTATTGGAATTAACTGTTCTTTTAATGCTTGGTAGAATTTCCTTGTAAATCCATCCTGCACAGGAGATTTTTTCCTAAGGAGTTCCTTGATGGCTTGTTCAATTTCTTTTTCTGAGATGGTGCTATTTAAGTATTTAACTTCCTCTTGTGTTAATCTGGGCAATTTTTACTTTTTTAAATACTCATCTATCTCACTTAGTTTGTCGAATTTATGGGCATATAGTTGGGCAAAGTAATTTCTAATTATTGTTTTAATTTCCTCCTTATTGGAAGTGAATTCACCCCTTTCATTTTTGATATTGGTAATTTGGTTTACTTCTTTCTTGTTTTAATCAAATTGATCAAAAGTTTATCAATTTATCGATTTTTTCATAAAATCAACTCAGTTTTATTTATTAGTTCAATAGTTTTCTTAATTTCAAGTATATTAATCTTTCCTTTGGTTTTTAGTATTTCTAATTTGGTATTTACTTGGGGATTTTCAATTTGTTCTTTTTGGATCTTTTTCAGCTGCATGCCCAATTTATC
>CM053774.1:118273263-118326581 GCA_028658325.1 Potorous gilbertii | reverse complement strand
CAAATCTGTAAAAATATGATTTAAGAATTTTGAACAAAACAAAACAAAAATTAATTGATTCATCATTATTTTACTACCCTGGCCTGATCTATCTATGATCAATTAAT
Source organism: Potorous gilbertii (assembly GCA_028658325.1). NCBI lineage: Eukaryota > Metazoa > Chordata > Mammalia > Diprotodontia > Potoroidae > Potorous > Potorous gilbertii. The sequence continues at coordinate 118,326,474 of CM053774.1, read as the reverse complement.
GTATCTCCAGTTATTTAGGTTTGTATTAGTAAGTTTTTCATAATTGTTTTCCTTCACAATATTGTAGCCACAATGCAAATAGTTTTGATGTTTGTTTAACTCTGAATCAATTGATACAAATTTTCCAAAGTTTTTTGGAACCATTTATTTTATCATTTCTTATGTAATATTAATATTTCATTCTATTCAAATACCACAATTTATTCAGTCTTTCATCAATATATGGGCAATATTTTCCTGCAAATTGCTTTCTGCAACAACAGCAACAATATGCTATTACAAATGTAGGATTTTTTTGTGCATCTAGATTCTTTCATTCAACCTCTTATCCCTTTGGAGTTATAGCGCATATGACATTTGCGAGACAACCCCAAATGTTTTCTGTAATGGTTGAACCAATTCACAACAGCACCAACAGTATATTATTATGTATGTTCTCAAAGTTCCTCCAACAATTACCATTTTTGATCACAGCTTAAAGTTAATGACTCAATGATTCTTAACCATCTTTTTCTTCATCTGTATTCTAGGTAGGTGTTTCTGACATAAAATGTCTTACATTTCTTTTTTTTTCCAATCTTTTGACTTCATTTTATCATTGCTTATTAATCTTGTGACCAGGTTGTCTTTTCTTTGAGGTTTTGGTTTTAGGTGTTTGGGAATTACTGTCCTCTCTCCAGTTTGTATCTTGGGCATTCCTGGCAACATAATAACTATCCTCTTTTGTTTTCTTTATTTACTCTTCCAATCATAATTCCCATATTGGTACATTATGCTAGGGATAGGCTCTGCAGAATTGTGGCAGGATTGCTGTGGCCTTAAGTGATCTTAGCCTGCCTTATCCGGATTCCCACTTCTGGGGAGAGGGGACAGTTCCACAACATTCTTCTGCTCTCAGGGGACAGGTTCCAAGATCCTGGCCCACTTATGTTTTCACAGTTCTTGCCCTGGTCACTTGCCTGTGGGTCAAATTTTTATCTTGCTTTGTAAAGATGACTGACCGCATTAGGTTTGGTTTGGTTTTGATTTTTCATTATCTGCTTACTACTCAGTCAAGTGCTCATCTCAAATCTTCCTACTAGTTGATGTCAGGAAATGAGGACTGCACTACTTTTGTCCCACTCTGCTTTCTTGACGGTATTTTCTCTATAATCATTTAAATCATGCTTTACAGTACAATGATAATGTATAATATTCATTTATTTTTAAATCATTCTACAATTGTTGAACATCTATTTTATTATAGGTTTTGGCTATTACAAAAAAAGTACTATAAGTATTTTTGCATGTATAGGGCCTTCATTTTTGTATTAATATCCTCTTTGGTCTTTATTCCTAGCACTAGGATTTCTATTCTAAAGTGTATGGACATCTAGTCACTCTTTTCACATAATTGCAAATTGATTTCCAGAATGATGGAACCAATTCAGTTCCACCAGCAATTTCCACAACCCCTCCAATAGTAATTATTCCTATAATTTGTTTCCCTAATTTCTGAGTAAAACGTCATAGTTTTTTTTTTTAATTTCTACCATTATTAGTGATTTTCAGTGTCTTTAATATTGCTCTTCAGAGTTTGGTATTTAATAGTATCATATGGTTATTTGTTAAGCTAGGAAATGGTTTTTCTTCTTAAATATTTCTGTTACAGAGAGAGTGGGAGAGAAAGAGAAAGAGAGAGTGGGAGAGAAAGAGAAAAAGAGAGAGAGAGAGAGAGAGAGAGAGAGAGAGAGAGAGAGAGAGAGAGAGAGATTTGGCTCCTAAATCCATATCAGAGATATTTGTTACTTTTTTTCTATACCTTCTTATAATAGTTACAGATTTTTTAATTTCATGTCATCAAAACTAACTATCCTTTCTTTCATGAAAAATTTACTCCATAGTTAGTTATTGTCCTTTGTTCTTAAGGATCACTAAAATGACATCATTATCTCAAAGTCAAGTTACAATGGGTCCAACTGTGGCTGATCAGCCCAATATGATCTTGGAATACTCACAGGTCAGGCAAAAATAATCCATGTGAACATCTGGAAAGGGTTCTCTAAATTTGCACATCTCATTTTTCTTTTGGGCTATTTTGATTCTGTTTTGCTCATAATACACAACCCCCTCTCTGATGAGAGCACACTATGCTGGGCACTCCTGTGTCAGTTTCTCCCATGTCACACTATCAATTCCAAAGGTCTCTCTTAAAAATATATATAATATGCTTCTATTCTACTTTTAATAGTATTATTTTTAATATTCAGGTCATTTCCATTTTGACTTTAGTGTGATACATGTAAGATTTTGACCTAAACATAATTTCTGCCATACTGCTTTCTAATTTTTCCAGTAATTCTTGTCAAATAGCAAATCCTTCCTAGGTAGTTTTTATTTTCAGATTTAATGAACATACTATGTTGGTCTATTCAATTATTTAGTATGTTCCAGTACCATTCCAAAAATGCTAGTGTTTGGTTTTAGATAAATAATTTTAATCATATTCAAAAATGATCATTCTATATGTGTACTGGGTAGGATTTTTTGCACAAGTATTGTATTTTACAATATTTTTCCTGTATCTGTTGATGTAATCATGTGATTTGCAATATTTCTTTTTTAAATTAAATTATTTTGTTTGTTTCTCTTTTTTAACCAGTACTGAATAGTTTTTGTGCTAATAAACTCATGATATACTTTGAAGTCTGAAAGTACTATTCTCTTTTATTCTTACTTTTTTATTAATATTTCCCTTAAAATTGTAAATCTTTTATTCCTTCAAATTAACATTTTTTATTTTGTCTACCTCTCATACTTCAGTATCTTCTTGGTGATTTAATTAATATAGAACTAACGCCATAAAATAACTTTGTTAGTATAATTTTTTTTATTATATTGTCATAGCCAAGTCATGAACACTGAATAGTTCTTCATCAATTTAAGTTATCCTTTATTTCTTTAGAGTGTTTTGTAATTTTATCTATTCAGATATTTAATGTGTTTTGGTAGATAACTCTCAGAATATATTATTACCTGGCAGTAATTTTTAATGGAATTCCAGACTTTTTATTTCCTCAAATTCTGTTACTGTTGTAATGTTTGGTAAGTTTGTTTTGTCTGCAACTTTGCTGAAGCAGTTTTCTCAATTGATTTCTCTTATCACTCCCTGGGATTTTCTAAATAAACTAAAATGTCATATGCAAAGATAGTCGTGTCTTCTATTTCCCTATCTTTATGTCTTTAAAGTCTTTTTCTTATCTCATTGCTATTACTAAAACTATGTTAAATAAACAGTATAGAGAATATATTACTTTACTCCAATATTTATTTTAAGAGATGACATATTTTTTTCCATTTGCCAGTTTGGAAAAGACTAGCTTTTTCCCCAAATGCTAGTTTTTGGTTTTAGATAAATAATTTTAATCATATTCAAAAATGATCATTCTATATGTGTACTGGGTAGGATTTTTTGCACAAGTATTGTATTTTACAATATTTTTCCTGTATCTGTTGATGTAATCATGTGGTTTGCAATATTTCTTTTTTAAATTAAATTATTTTGTTTTTTTCAATGTTCTACAATCACTTCCATATGTCTTAGATTTTTCCCCCTACCTTCCCCTCCTTCCCTCCTCCCTTCCTGAGATGGTATACAATCTTATATAGGTTCTTATTAAATATATTTTCACCTTAGTCATGTTGCATAGAAGAATTAAAATGAGTGGGAGAAACCATAAAACAAAACATAATACAAAAGAAAATGGTCTGCTTCATTCTGTGATCCAATTCCATAGTTCTTTCTCTGGATGTGGAAGGCGTTTTGTCTCAAAAGTCGATTGGGGATTTTTTAAGTCCTTGCATTGCATTAAAGTACTAAGTCTACCAGAAAAATTCCTCACACATTGTGGTTGTTGCTGCGTAGAAAGTTTTCCTGGTTCTTCTCCTTTCCCTCAGTATCAGTTCACATAAGTCTTTTCAGGACTCTCCAAAGTCTTTCTGTTTTTCATTTCTTATAGTACAGTAGTATTCCATTACATTCGTGTACCACAACTTGTTCAGCCATTCCTCAATTGATGGGCATCCCCTTGATTTCCAGGTTTTGGTGACCATAAGGAGAGCTGCTACAAACATTTTTGCACATGTAGGACCCTTTCCCATTTCTATGATCTCTTTGGGATAGACTCCCAGAAGTGATATTGCTGGGTCAAAGGGTATGCACATTTTTGTAGCCCTTTGGGCACATATGAAAATTGCTCTCTAGAATGGATGGATCAGCACACAGCTCCACCAGCATGAATTAGTGTACCAACTCTCCCATATCTTTTCCAACATTTACCATCTTCCTGTTTTGTCATGTTAGCCAATCTGATAGGTTTGATGTGGTATCCCAATATTTGAGGAAAAACTTGTATAGTCTAGGTATGGTATATTATAATTTTATTTTAAAGACAGATTTTTGTAATAGATCCCTTTAGACTAGGTGTGTGTGTATGTGTGTGTGTGTGCATGTGCGCACGTACATGTTGTTCACTCATTCTTCCTTTTGCCCAATCCATCATGGTAGTTCCTTTTGAGTGCAGTTAAAATCCGATATTTTTCAGGAAGTCTTTCCCAACACCTCTTAATTCCAATGCATTCTTTTTCATAATTACTATTCACTTATGCTGTAAATAGCCTCTTTGTACCTAGTTGTTTTCATAATTCCATAACTCCATGAGGGCAAGAGATTGCCATTTGCCTCTTTTCATTTTACTCATGGTACTTAGAACAGTGCCTAGAACATAGCAAGAATTTTATAAATATTTATAAATATGAAAACTAGTTTATACCCTTTCTGAAGATTGTTAAGGTATCTATTTGTTTGGTTAAGAAATCTTTATGATTGTTTAAGATACCTATTTGTTTTCTGATAATTTCAGCATTTCCTATTTTGTTAACAAATCTTCATTTCTTTTGAATTCTCAATTTATTAGCATATATAAGAGTATATAACTGGTTCTGATAATGATTTTATTTCTTTTCAGTTATATTTTCACTTTGTTCAGATTTTAAGTTTTGTCATTTGTCTTTTTAATGAGATTTGGAAAAGATTTATCAGGTTTGTTAGTTTTTTCAAAGAACAAGCTTTTAATTTATTTATCAATTATATCATCTCTTGATTCAAACTATATCTGCTTTTCGCTAAACAACATCTATGGGATTTATTTGATTTTTATTTTTTAAATTTTCATATTGAATTCATTCATTATATTTTTTATTTTCTTACTATATGTTTTAGGGCATATATATATATGTAAGTGTATATATACATGAATATACATATATGCATATATGCTTTGGGTACTACTTTAAGTAGCAACTTTTTTAGTATTTTGTCACATAATTATCCATGTCTCACATATTTATGAATTGTTTATATAATTTCTTCCTTGTCTAGATTACTATTTTTAATTTCATTACTAAACCTCCATTTAGGTCTGTGTTTTAATTAGACTATTTTATTTTGAATATTATTACTGTGTTGGGACTGTATAGTACAATTTTTATTCTTTTTTTATACTTATAATTTTCTCTGTGAACTGACACATAGCCTCTTTTGGTAAAAGTGTCACATAGCTCTAAAACTATGCAAATTCTTTTATATTCTCATTCAGAAAAAACAATAAATATTTAAGCTTTAAGTTTATTAACACTTTGTTCAGGTTCTTATTTTCCCTTATGTTTATTTTGCTGTAAAATTTGCCCAACTCTGAGAGAGAAACATTACAAGTTCTATTGTGTTATTGTATTTGTGGTTCACTTTTATTTTTCCTTATAACACTTATTTTTCATTTATGAGTTTAGATCTCCCACCTGAGGCATATATAATTAAAATACATAGTGGTCCACTCTGGATGGTTTCTTTGAGCATAACGTAATTCCTCTTTTTTCTCTATGGCTGTGGATGTTAATATTTGTCTAATATAAACATTACAACTCTTACTTTTGCTCCAGTCTCTTATTTGGATTTTGGGGTATTTGTCTGGTGGGGGTTTTTGCTTTTTAGATGTGTCCCAAATGATAAATTGGGCACTTTTATGTTCTTTCCTATTTCTCTTTTATTTCATTGGACTGGCGGAAGGGAACAAGCAACTTGAGACCTCTGTGTAGTACAGTGAACAGAGGACTTGGACCAGAATGAGTGAGGCTTGTGTTCAAATCCTCAGTTAGAAACTTAGCCATATGAACCTAGGCAAGCCACTTAACTGTTTGTCTCAGTTTCCTCATCTGTAAAACTGAGGATGACCGTAATAGCGTATACTTCCCAGCTTTTTGTGTAGGTCAAATGAGATAATACTTGTACCATCACAGAGAACGCTACATAGTAGGCACTATAGAATTTTTGTTATTTTTATTATTAACTCTATTTACATGTAAAATTATGAAAATGGGAATGTGTTCTTCCACTTCATTAGTGTTTTTGGTGGCTTTCTTGGTTTTTTTAGTTGGTATTTTATCCTTTTCAGTGAATATTTTGTCTATGATAGTTTTCCAAACCTACTTGGATGCAATTCTATTTCCTTGGTCTCCATGGTTTCATTTGTCAACCTTCTCCATAGTTTGAGGATTTGTTTAAATTATTCTTTTCTTTCTTTTTCTTTATCTTTGTCTTCCTCTTGTTTGTCTCTTCTCTTTCCCCCCTCGGTTCATTTGTTCATTGAAAACTTTCCTCCATTCCAGTTTCCTTCTGCTTACCTTCCTTAGCTTCCTATTTTTTCTGCACCTTTTCCTAAATATGTTCTTTTTGCTTTTTTATTAATATTTTTTATTCTCCAGTCTACCCTGAATTTTTATTTTCTGTTTTGTGATCTATAATTTTGCTCCTTCTTTGATCTGTCTGTATTCCTGTATTATTACATCCCACAAAGGCTTTCGAGATTGCAGAATTGTGCTCACTCTTCTAAATAATTTCTATTTGTTTTATGTATAATTTGCATATAATTTCTGTTTTATACTCTGCCTTTATACCTCTCATCCCAATATGCCTTTTTTCTGTTATGCTTCACTCAGAGATGTCATAGAAAGTCAATATTGAATAGAATCAGCATTTCATGGTAAAAATTACCATATTTCCCAAAACATTCAATCTAGCAATTGCCCTCCTCAAGATGAGTTTCTTTCTCATTAGCTATGAAATATTATTTCTGTGTCTATATCCTCCAAAATATCCCTTTAGATGTCAATTTCCCCTAGGTCCTTACAGATTCTGGGCTAAGATGTTATCTAGAGAGGCATTCGTTTCTTTTCAAGAAGACTGACCCATCTTTTTATGATAGACATATATTTTACCCATGTGAATACTCTTCTCTGCACTCCCGACTGGGCTGAGCCCCCACTTTGTTACCCTATGTTCAATCCCTACCTTCTGTCATCACTTCCATTTTTCTATAATCCCCCTTGACCAAAAAAAGACAACACAACACAACAACAACCAAAACCAACAAAATAACAACCAGGTAAGTAACATTTCCTTTTGCTATTTATCCATGGACTTGATAAAAAAATATATTACCCATTGCTTTCTCCCCATTTATGGAGGAACCTTCTTGTTTTGCAGTTACACATCCCAAAATGCATTTTTCCACCTGTAGAGGATTTACGATCTTTAATCCATTTAGCATCAGGCCTCCACCTCCACCTTTTCTGTATCTTTAATTTCTTCTTATTCTTGTAAATATCTTTATCTGTTTTTCATTTTGTTTTTAACCTATAGGACAATACATTTATCTCTTCTTTTTAAGTGATTGATGCAGTTGTTGGTACAGTGTATAGTTTTTTGGGAGTGGAAACCAGAAGATTTGAATTCAAATGTCAGACGTTTGTAAATTATATGATGGGCAAGGCCCTTAGTGACTGTCTGCCTCACAGTTTCCTTAGCTGTAAAATAGGGCAAAAATGGTACCTACCTCCAGGGTTGCTGTCAGGTTAAAATGAGAAAATAATTTTAAAGAGCTTTGCAAATCATAGAGTGTTATGTAAATATTAGCTATGATTATTACTGTGAAAAGTCTTGCTATTTTACCTCCCAAACAGAATCAATGTTTCTTTTTTATGAAATATTCTAGTTTATACTCTGTGTTCTTTTTATATTAAAAAAGGAATCAATGTAATATAATAGATGACAGTCAAATAAAAAATTATTCAATGAAAAATCTGATTGCAACTTATTGTATATTTTGTCTCTATTTTTTTATAAAATAAAGAGGATATTAATTAAATTAATGATAATATAATTTGAGATTTTAAAAAGTCTACTCTTCACATAAATATAATTCTTCATATATCTCTAAAGACACAACAATTTGGAAAATTGAGACTGGGGAACAGAAACATATATCATTTTAATTTGTTTTTAAATCCTCAGTGATGGGAGGAAATCTAATCAAAACACGTCTTAATGAATTTCTTAGTATTTCATATAAGAGTAGCCATTACATTATATCATGCTAAGACAAATATTATCCTTTATTCTATGAAAATAAGTAAAATATCAAATATTGAAATAAAAGGAGTACATGTAGGCCCTTAGCAGGAAATTTAAGTTTACATGCCATTCTAAAGGAGATCTCATGTTTTTCATATTATAGAGGCTGCTAAATCGTTTTATACAAGCCAGATCCTGTAATGTAGAATTCAATCAACACAAAAGTGTTTCTTTCATCTATAATTAGGGGAACATTGATGGGGTCATAAAAACAATGACTTCAGTGACTGGAGGGTTGAAAGAAGAGTTCCATTAGGACCAGCCAGGGGCTGCCTTTTCCTCAACCTATAGGAAAGCATCTGTCCTGCATTCAATAAAAGTTCAAACTTTTATAGGGGTTCAATTTCATGACAGTTTCATTATTAGTTTATTTGTCCATACATCTGCTTGCACTTTCGATGAATTTCTTCACATTCTTTTTTTTTAATTTTCCAAGAAAGGAAAATGTTGACCAACAGAGTATTTCATGTTCACAAATGGTGTTTATGGAAAATTAATATTAGGACTGATTATTTCCCACCTTCTTTCGAGGAATAGATGTAGGATGTCCCAAAATTCTTAGTGCAGTATTAAGCTATTAAATCTTTTTATTAGTTCATCTAATAACCATATAAAATAATGTTACCATTATTAAAACTATTAAAGTTTATTGTTGCTTAATATAAAAATTAACCATATATTTTAAGCTATTATAGCTTATTATTTAGAAATGTAATTTTAATATATAATTGCTATTATGTGAGCAACTAAAACTTAAAACTGCAATCGAACTTTTTGGTACACCCTGTGTAAAGTAGCTTCTTTATCATGTCTACAGTAAGCATCTTTGAACTGTCTTAAGGAAATTACATCTTAAACACAGATGAAAAAGAGTATATTCCCAGTATGTAAAGCAGTTAGCACAAAGACACAGGGATGGAGCATGTGGTATCATGTGTGAAAAACAAAGAAAAAGTCAATCTGCCTTTTCTTTCCACTTAGCTTGGAGATTGTGATTGTTTGTCTGTCTGTGCCAGGTGTTATTCTTCAGTTTTTATGGATTAACTCTCTGTTCTTATGGTAGTAATCAATGGTTTTATCTCTAATACTGTTTCAGTACAGTTTCTGTGTTTAAGTATCAATATGTTGAGGTCTGTATTTGCATATAGAAATTTTTGTCTATTAGTTTATAGAGGACAGTGAACTCTTGTGTATATTATGCAACTTCTGTGTATAATGGTTCTAACCATTAGGTCATATCCATCTAAATATTCAGTAGGTGATAAATATTTGCAAATTGCATTAAGATTTTGCCCAGTGACTAACTCTCCCTTGAACAATTTGCATCAATCAATAGTTTCAAGTTCGGTAAAACATAACCCTTCTCTAATTTTTGGTAGTAATGAGTTAAATTCATTGTGATGAATCTATGTTTTTGAACAAATCTGCCAGGCAATCATTTGGTTGGTGTTTATTTGTCCATATGTCATTGCTTTGGGGTCTCCCTAACCCACCCCAACAGAGAATCAAAACTTAGTACAACTTCTGGCTAAAAACTGGATGTCCAAGAGCTCATGACTAAGGTAACATGAATTACTCCAGTAAAGGGAAACTTCACCAGTTTTCCCTCCCAAGAGAGTTAAATGCCAGCAGCTTTCTTCTATCTCCTTCCCTTCTGATGCTGTTTTTGTAGCAATATGTCACAGCCATTCACCTTAAAAAATAACCTCTTTACTTTCAAGTAACTTTCCAAGATGGCAAGGTACCAAAAGGAAATGTAAAATAAGTGAAAACACAAGGGAAAAAAATCATTCTCACACACACACACTTTTTCTTCCACTTCTAGTCTTTCCCATTGTTCTGTGAACTGATGGCTTTTTGTTGTAGAAATATTTTTAGTAAGGTTTTAGTCTGTGTATCACTGTCTCTTGTAATAGTAATTCTCTTCCTACTATTTGAAAAGAAAGCAATAGCCTTTCTAAAGATGGATTAGAGTGATGGGCACTACATTTTATTAATATTGTTTCCATCAGACACATGCTACCCACCTCCTCAGTAAGAGTTGATTGCCTCAAGCTACAGAATAACCAGACATTTTTTGGACATAGCCAATGTGGAAATTTGCTTAGCTTGGCTATGGATATTCATTACAAGGATTTTGTTTTTCTTTCTTTTCTCATTTCTCCTTTTGTTTTTCTTTTCAATAGAGGCAGATGGGAAGAAAAGAAAATAGATTTTTTGTTCATTAAAAAAATCTAATTTTTAAGAGAGCTTTAAGAAGTTTTTAGGATACTTTCAAAGTTTATTGTCTTTATACATTTCCAAAAGTGTATGTAAAATTTTTATTGCATAAATGTTAATTGTTGTAATGTGTTCTTCCCATGGACCTTTAATATTAGGATGCTGGTAAGTTTCTTGATAGAGACAGTTTTCTTTCTCCCTAGTTTTATGCTTCATGTGCCTTCCAGGAGGTTTAGAGATATTTTAATTATCACTTTTATCTATTGCTTCAATTTGACTTTCAGATTCATGCTGGAATCTTTTAGTGTCTATTTTCTACACTTTGTCTACATTAATAACTGTATACATACTGGGTCCAAATGGTATCTTAAGATCACTGGAGAAAGAGTCCTAAAGATGTGTTTTCTTTTCATTTGAAACATATTTTCATGTCACTTTTTGTATATAAAATGTTCAATAAGATATTTTGGAACAACTTGGAAGCTGTATTCAGTTCTATTTAAGAGAGATGATAAGATATATATATATATATAAAATATATATTTTATATATTTATATATAAAAATATATATATATCATATATATTTATATATATAAAATATATATTCTGGTAGGGACAGAAGCAAAGCATATTATATATGCTTTGCTTCTGTCCCTACCAGAATGATTCAATTTCTACTTGCCTGGAGAGAAGAAAATGAAAGGAGGTAGAATCATAACAAGCTTAAACCATCTCCCTATAACATGCCATATTCCATATCCATTACACTTGCCATTATTGTGTGGGAATGTTTAGAACACAGTTTTCCATGTTGACCTCCGTTTTTCTATCATTCTCCCTATACTTGGATCTATTGTATATATTTGTAGTATATGAGTAAACAACCAATGTATACCTGTCAAAGACTTTGCAATAAATAATCTAGAAAAGCCATATAAATATTATGCTGCTTTCAGACACTTTGTTCAATAATTACCACATCACTACTGAGCTGTTCCTTAGATCCCAGAACATTTAGGTAGATTCTTTTTCTTTCTTGACCAATGTATTTTTAAAGTGGTTACAAATTTTTGAAATATATGAGTTATAGCTACTGCTATAACTCCTAAATGTGCACTGCTCCTAAATGTGTAGCTTGCCTCTATTTGGAGAGGTTGCTATCATTCTCAGATGTTGCTCCTAAATGTGTAGCTTGCCTCTATTTGGAGAGGTTGCTATCATTCTCAGATGTTGATATTAGACATGCAACGTCTTTGGTTAAAAAGATGGGATCAGGTTTGTGGCTGAGAGGAAACTGGCAAAGTGGTTTTCATTTAATGTATTTTAATTAAATTTATTATTTTTATTATTTTATTTTCATTTATTTTCACTTATTTTAGTTATTATTTTATTGAATTTCATTTAATTCATATGCCATGCAAAGTCAATAATTTTGGACCAATCTCATTCAGCTCCCTACTTTCAGTTTTGCAGAGACACTAGTTTTAGATCCTTTCGTTAGCATAACTGTTCTGTCACTATTTCATTAGCAGTGTGCAAGCTATCATGTTTCGTGCAACTTGATCTTTTCCTTGTGCTGTACTTCTTGAAACCAGATGACCCTCGAATTTCCATGTCTTCCTTCTTTGTGATTTTTCTCTACTAATTTCTTTATTTCTCTATAATTAACCCTAACCTGAAAGCCCATTGGAATGGAAATCTCATCTCATTGGTGGAGATCAATGATCTGTATTTGTATGAGAAGTGAGACAGAATTGGTTTGAGTGGGAGAGAATCTCTCTACTGTGATCTCTTTAATCTCCTTAGTTCTTGTGGCTTTCAGTTTCAAGAAAGAAGATGAATGGTACCACCCTCTTTTAAAGTAACTGAAAGGAAAAAAATAATCTGGAAAGAAGTTGATATGAGAGGAGTTGCAAGTTTCCATCATGTCCCTATTTACAATTTGTTACACTAGAGACTTCAGGGAATTTTCCCACTGGGTTAAACCTTGGACTCTTTTTGATTAAGCTGAGTTGGGCGCTCCCAATGGAAGAATTTCTTCATTCTTTGTTGTCTGGTATATAATCTCCTTTGCATACTTTCTTGGATAAATGGGTTTCCTTGATATTTGCTAGGTGTGTTCATTATGAAACTGGTATTTGTTGAGAAGAGTGTCAAAACTTGGGTATAAAGCCCAAAGACCTCATTTCCATACTAAGAAACAGTGATCTGGAGTTTAGCTTGAACTCCAAAGTTACATCCTCTGAACTAATAAAATATAAGGGAGAAGACAGATGTAATTTTAGCTCAGTACCTCTTCTCTGCAGAAAGAGAACAGAGTGGCCAACTGCTCTTACAAGTGACTTGGAACTCTTGGAGAAGGGTGGGGAAGGATAATCTAGAGATGTGTTCCTGGCTTACATGCTCAACACCCCATTGCTACAGTTACACTGTTTGGGGATTTTTTTCAATTGATGTTGAATTGTTTAGTTTTTTCATTGCTCTGCTTTTAACCCCTTGTTTTGCTTTAATCTTTTGACGTTTGCTTTCAGTTACTGAGCAATAGATTACATATGGCTCCAGAGGTGAAAGTGGAGCTGGTGACTTTAGCCAGTCCTCTCTCATTTAAATCCAATTCACTCACATGTCATGGCATCACTTCCCTTATGTCAACGGGCTTCTCTGATAATGAAGAACAAACAACAAGCAATAGATTATATAATTTCATATGCATGACATTATATATGAAAGACAAAGACAGAGAGAGACAGAGAGACAGAAAGATAGAGAGACAAAAAGAAAGACAGAGATTCAATGAACATTTATTAAGCACTTACTATGTTATGTTCCACATATCATGCTAATCACTGGAAATACAAATATAAACAAGAAGAAAGAGAGTCTCTGTCCCAAAGGACCTTACATTCTAACAGGGGAAGGCAAGACATAAAAGGAAGCTGAAGGGGTCAGGGAGTGAATAAGAAAGGTACTTGACAAGGATATGAGAGAAGTCAGGACTGCAACTTGGTGAAAAAGATGGTGGGCCTGGATGTCCTCTTTAAATGGAGGTTTCTAGAGGAGTCATCCAATCAGTGGGAATTCTGAAGGGGCAAAGAGTGCTTCCAGGGTATGAATTCCAAATCCAAAGTGATCATTCAAGAATAAAAAGTTTCTGGGGCTTGTTGAGAACTCTGATGTACAGTGTGATGAGAAATGAAGATCTCCCCACATTTCCCCACCCCACTCCAGGTCACATTTTGTCTTTTTTGTTTCCTTTAATTGGACAATATTACTTTCACATTTTCTACCTCCCATACAAGGAGAAATACTCAGATCTTCTTCCATTTTCTTTCCCAAGGTCTTCAACAGTATTCTCAAGCTGCTCCTGGCATGGTTATTTTTGGCAATTATCTTTAAGGGAACATTGCTCTGATAGTTCCACCTTTCTTGGTATAGCTCTCACATGGCAATGAACACTGTATTGATAGTTGTGTACTGTGTTGTTTAGACTTTTTGTCAAATACTGTGGGAGAATACATTTGTTATGGAGCTTTGTCTGGTTCACTGACTCTCTTATAAATGGAATTGCCTAGACAGAATTTGCTGCCACACTGGGACCTAATAAATTTATTCACTTTCCTCCTCCCCCTCCTCTGCCCCACCATTGACTGATGAATTACTCTCATTTATTCTCTGGATTTTCCTGCTTTCTTTCTATCTTTGTTTTTTGTTCTTTCTACTTTTCTGAAGAGTTTTGTCCCCAGGAAATAAGTCTATTTTCATTAAATTATGAGGGAGTAGTGCTCTATATGAAGGAAAACACACAATGGGGAAGGACAAAGAGAAATCCCTTGACAGATTTAGATTTACCCTTGTACCTGCATCAAAGTTCAATCTCTATCTGTCCCTCCCTTTCCCTCTCCCTCTTCCTCTCTTTCTCCCCCTCCCCTATCTCTCTCTGTCTCTCTCCCTGTCTCTGTCTCTGTCTCTCTCTGTCTCTCTCTGTGTCTCTCTCTGTCTCTCTGTCTCTCTGTCTCTTTCTGTCTCTGTCTCTGTCTCTCTGTCTCTGTCTCTCTCCCTGTCTCTGTCTCTGTCTCTCTCTGTCTCTCTCTGTGTCTCTCTCTGTCTCTCTGTCTCTCTGTCTCTTTCTGTCTCTGTCTCTGTCTCTCTGTCTCTGTCTCTCTCCCTGTCTCTCTGTCTCTGACTTTCTCTCTCTCTCTCTCTCTCTCTCTCTCTCTCTCTCTCTCTCTCTCTCTCTCTCCCCTCATCTTGTCCCTCCTTTTCTGTCCCCCTCTCTAGCCTACTTTCTCTTCTCTCTCCCCTTCTCTGTCTTTACGCACGAAGGGGAACCTTACTAGTATTATCATGCATAGATCTGCAACATGTTGTTGTCTGACTCGAGACTGAGGCTACGGTTGAAAAAAGCATGAAGCCTTTGACTGTAAGTAGTATGGTTTCCAAGCTTGTTATCATAGTACTGGGGCATAATAAAAGTATTCATTTCTCCAGTGCATTGTATGGACATTTATATTTTGCCCTCATCAGTGCAATATCATCTGCACTGAAACATTTTTAAAATGTGAGGTTTTGATATATCTGACATGTTCCAGTGTATATTTCATTCTTGCAGTACCAGAAAACAAAGACATGCTATCCATTCTCCTGTCCTCTGAGTCAAGCAGATTACTTCTGAGTACGGACATTTTGCAACCTTTTGCCACTCTCTGTTTTTGTTCTTAGGAACAGATATATCACATTGACTGCTTTGCTAACTCAATCTGCAATGTCTCCAGAGGCCAACTGGCTAGTGCTTTGGGCTCATTTCCAGGCCTTCACTGTTATCATGGCAGTCTTTGAGCACACAATGTGTCTGATGAAGAGCACCCTGGCTGACATTCCTGTGCTTTGGCATTTTCCTCCCCCAGTGATATAGCATGGAGGATAAACTGGTTTTCTTTTTCTTCTTCTCCTTCTTCTTCTTCTTCTTCCTCTTCTTCTTCTTCTTCTTCTTCTTCTTCTTCCTCTTCTTCTTCTTCTTCTTCTTCTTCTTCTTCTTCTTCTTCTTCTTCCTCTTCTTCTTCTCTTACCCCCTCTCTATTTTTTCCTTCTTTCTCCCCCATTCTTCTCCCTCTTCCATCTCCCTTGTCCTGTTGTCTTCTCCCCCTTTCTTCTCCTTTATTCTCCCACCTTCTTTCTTCTTTTTTGTGGAATAGGTGAATAAAATACCTGTTTGTAATTGATGAATGTTTCTTTACTTTGTTATTTCTTGTGATATATATACAAAAATATTTTCCACATGAAATACATGTGGTATATTGTGGTCAGAAAATTTATCATTTAGACACATTATTCAGTGTTTAAATTTGCATTTTTACTCTAGTTCATTTATATAATACTATAAAAAGCTTAAAGGGATGGAAAGTAACTTAAATAGCACATTGGTTTTTTGACATGACAACATAAACCTAACTTCAGCTTCTTGTCTCACCTACAACCTTCCAAAGCAGTCACCCAAATAAAAATTTCTAATTTTTTCCCAAGAGAAATTACATGTCTCAGAAACCATTTTTAGAGATAAGGGACCTCAGTTAACTGGGGTATGCAGAGAAGAATGTAACTTTGTGGGAGGGTATTTTTCCTTCTCCCTCCAATCTCAAAACCTGCTTGTCCAAGCACCTAATTATCATCTCAAAACCCATCTCTCTGGGAATGTTGACCACTATAGCCCTATTAAGCAGTTTACACCTCAGTCCCAGGTTTGCTTTCAGTTCTTTCTGGTCATGATCACAATAGATAGAAGAACTTGAAACTGCTGTTGCCACAGTCATACCAGCGTGTATCTTAGCTCTATGACCCCTCTCTTCACTGCCAGCTGTATGGAAAAAAAAGAAATGAACTGACGGCCTGGGATGTCTCTCTCCAAGCCAGTACAATGAAACCATGCTTGAACCAAAGTCTTTTCCCTTCCCTTGACTTCTCAAATGCCTTTATTCTTGGGTGATCTTTGCAAATCTCACTAATACACAAATCAGCATAGCAAGAAGAAAGTAGAGAAAGAAGCAAGTGCTAAAGATTGGAGTAACCAAAGCAAATCTCATGAAGAAAGTGTCCCTACCCACTTCTTATCTAGAGCTATGGAGTCCCTCTTCCCATCCTTTCTCTGAGAAGAAGTGTCCCCTGGGAATAAGTCTGTGTTAATCCCTGCCCTCTCCTAACTATAGCAATTCCCATTAATAATAATAGCTACCAATCATATAATATTTACAGTGCTGTTACTATCCCCATTTATCATAGAATAAAGTAAGACAAACAGAGGTTAAGAGACTCACCCAAGGTCACACAATTTGGTAAATATCTGAAGTAAGATTTGAACTCAGACCTTCTTTGCTTCAAGTCTGACACTATTTACTGAAACATTTGACTGACATACTACCCCTGTCTCTCATTCATTGTTACTTGCATCCATATGATCACATCTCCTGTTGAAAAGTGAAAATTCCACTTGAGTCTTTTTAAGCTTTTTCCCCATATGTACTTGGTTTGCCTTTGAGAAACCATTTGTTTCATCCACTGGACTAACACTGATTATCTCAAATATTACTTAGGCACTTCGGCTACACAGGCATGAAACTAAATACTCCGCATTGTCAAGAAATTTATAATCTAGAGGATAAATTTGTAGTCAGGTGTCTGAAAGGCTAACCAGTCCAGGGATCAGAGTAATGGGAGGGTAAGGCAGGGGTGCTGGGCTCCAATCATAGGTAAAGAAGCAGAAGGAGGCTCAGGGTAGAAAGAGAAGATAGGAAGGTGTTCAAGAGTGAAAAAGAAACACATAAGTCATCCCCCTCCCCGTTGCCTGTCAGTTTTTCTCACCTGAATGACCCACTTCATGTGCAACAAAAAGAATTCTGGACCTGGATTCTAGGTTGAGCTCTGTTGTGTATCCACTCTGACAAATCTCTTCCCTTTTGAAGCTTCATATTTCTCCACTATGTTGTGTATGTGTTTGTGTCTGGGTGTCTGTGTGATACCTAAAACCCTGCAAAACCTGCTTCACATTTTTCCAGTCTTCTAATAGTTTCCTGCCCTCCATATTCTCTTTGACTCAGCTACATTGACCTACTTGGCTAGTCCTCACCCCAAGCTGCCCTTTCTCCTCTCCAAGCCTTTCCTTTGACCCAGAATGCCCTCCTTCCTCACCTCTGCCCCCTGGCATCCCTGATATGCTTCAAAACTCACCTTAAGCACCACCCACAGCTAGGACATTCCTGGTCCTCACAGATGCTGGAACCTTTCCTCTAAGGCCATCTTCTCTCCTCTACACTGCTTCACTTAAATCCAGTTCATGAGCAAGTCAGAACATGGCCTTGATGTCATCAGTCTTACTCCAACAACAACAACTCTGTATGTATATCCACACATCCAGCTGTTTGTATTTTGTCATTAGGGTTCACTCTGAGAACAGGAATTTTTTCTGCTTTATTTTCTCACCCACAGCACTAAGCACAGTGATTAATATAGACTAAAAACTTAAATTTTTATTGACTGAATAAATTGAGTCAGGTGACCCTACGGATTGTAATGTCGGGGGGAGGAGGGCTGGAGTGTGGATGGTTTGCATACACAAATAAATATAATATAAAGAAAACATGATGGAATACAGCCAGGAAGTCAAAGTGGTCTCAGAAAATATAAGGGAGGGGCGACTAGATAGAACACTAAATAGAGCACCAGCCCTGGAGTCAGAAGGGCTTCAGACATTTACTAGCTATGTGACCTTAAGCAAGTCACTTAACCTCAATTGCCTCCTAAAAAAGGAGGAAAAGAAAGGGAAAAAATGAAGGAAGGAAGAAAACTTAAGAAGAGAGAGTATACTTTCAAGTAAGTTTCATGGAGGAGGGGCACCTGATCTGTCGCTTGATGGGAGACAACAGATAGCAGAGGATAGGGGGATAGACCCCAGCATTTATGATGTCCTGCACAGAGGAGAACAAGATAGAACTGTGACTAGACCATAGAATGTCTGACGAGTTGGGGAGCATTAGGAGAGAAGACTGGAGGGATCAGGTCAAGCCAGATGGCAGATCTCACAGGCTCTTAAGTTCTCTCCATTATAGTCCTGCTCAAAGAATTTGCATTATTGGCATTTATTGGAGGGTTGTGTTTATTAGTAGTGAAAGCTTTTAATATCTCACAAATTCCTCTACAAATTTAAAAATATGTGGATTTTGCTAAAAAACAGAAATGTATATGTTCATTTATTGTAATTTTAACGAGGTTTAAGAAATGGCAGCCTCTTTCATAGAATTTGAAAACAATCATTAATATTTCTACCATAACAGTGCTCGAATATTTGAAACTAAATGATTCAAAGCCATTTTTTTTATCATGGTAATTCAAAAATGGTGGTTTCATTTTTCAGGTTAAAGTCAGATGAAGTTTTATAAATAAAAGCTTTATGAAATCTTTAAAATAATGCAATATACATGAAAGACACCTAAAATGAATTCAAGTCCTGGGGAAGGACTGTGTAATTTTGGAAAAGATTCTAAATAGATCTTTCACATTTCCTGCTCTTGTCTTTTTTCAAGAAAGTACTTTGATTGCAAGATGTATCATGGACCTAGCCTATGAAATCTCATCTTGAAAAAACTGTGCACCCTATTTTTTAAGATTCTAAAGTTGTATCATTTCTTTGCATCCCTTCAGTTATTCAACTATCCACATAATGAGAAACAGAACTACTTCTTTTCAAAATGTTCCTTTAAAAACAAACAAAAATAAAGAAAGCAGACTAACATAAACTAAGTAATTTTCATCTCAAATTTGAAGTTCAGTGCCAAAGGGAGAGTTACATTTTCAGGTTGAATTGACTAGAAAATCTCTAAAATAAACTCTAAAGAAAATCACTGTTTTGTCCTAAATGGGTCTATAATGTTCTTGCTGTAGGTGAATGCCACCCTTTATCTGCCATCTGCCTGCCCTATCCATCCATCCCAGACCCCTTCTTCAAAGAATGCTACATTTTCAAAGTCAAATGATGTCATTTGAATTGCAAATCTTGTCACATATGTAGTTTTATTCTCTTGCACTAGGATGAGTGGCAGTGGTATATAAGAGTTAACAAACCTTATCTAGTTTTAAATACATTTCTTGTATTGAAAACTAACAGAGCTGAAAACTGAATGGGGGAAAGGCTGGGCTCTGGTATTCATTCCTTTATTGGAGTATTGAAAGGGCTGTATGAAGGAGACCTGATAGAAATGTCATGGCTCCGTGGAATGTGGCTAAGTCCAAGGTAGGAAAAGAAAAGCTTGGTTTTGATGCTTTAAATGGGATGCTAGGAGCAGCCCATAGCACTTTTCAGAAAGAGAGCCTGAGGCTATACATGTCCATTGATTCAGTAGGACCTCAAAATGAAGGGAGTCCATCCTTCAATTACCCATAGAACCAAGACTTTTGAATGGTTTCATGTTCTCAGGATACAGTTCATTGTGACTGATGGCAACAAGTTGAATGAAAAAAAAATTCCTGGGGAAGGAAGCTCTTATTATAGAAAATGAAATTCCCTTTGCACCCTGGAACCTTCAACACTTGAGAGGAACTGGGCCATGTGACTATATTCTGTTCTCAAATTGACTCCATATTTACTTGTCTTAATATCCTGTTTCCCTCCTAATTTAGGGATGGAGAGAGAGAGAGAGAGGGAGGGAGGGAGGGAGGAAGAGAGGGAGGGAGGGAAAGAGAGAGAGAATAGATAGTTGTGTGTATACATATATATATTACATATATGCATATGTGTGTATATACTTATGTGTGTATATATTTTACCCTGATATGTATGTGTATGTGTGTATACATATATATATATATATGTATATGTATGTGTGTGTATGTATCTAAATAGTTGCATGTGTGGAGGTAGATAGATAGACAGACAGGTAGGCAAGCAGACAGATAATCTATACACATACACACACATACTTTATGATGTGAGTCACTGATTTCAGTTGTATTTGTGGTCTGGGTAAATAAACTAGGAGTCACAGAGATTATATCTATAATGCACTTACATGAACCTTTTTATCATACCAATGCAGACATGTCCTACACATGTGCAAAATGTGGCCCATACACACCTTCTCATATGTGAGATTACAAGAGGCTCCATTAGAACAGAAACTATACGCACCTTTCTTTGTATCCCCAGGGCTAATTAATTTCCTGGCACAAAGAAAGTACTTAACAAATGCTTATTTAATTTGATGTAATATGTGATTCCCATCCATGTCTTTCCACAAATTCCCACCTTTTAACATTTCATGGATTCAAAGAAACATAGGAAGACTTGTGTGAACTGATGAAGAGTGAAGAAAGCAATATGCGATAAAAAAGTATATAGAATAACCAAAGTAAGATACAAAAAACATTAATATCAGAAATCAAATTACATAAAATGACCAAGTTTGATGACAAATAATGAAAGAGATTTCCCTTCACTCGTAAAAAGGTGATAGACTATAGGTACAAAATGTTACGTGTTAGATTCCATTGGCACGTCAGTAGGATTGACTTAAATGACTTTCTTTTCTATGAGAAGTTTGGGATGGGGGAAAGAGAAGGAGTAATAAGGGATTGCAGCATAAAATAAGACATTAAAAATTAAATTTTAATTTTGAAATAGTCTGTGGATATCCTTGCAATGCTCAGGTAGCCCAACTGTTTTCCTCTTTTCTTGGTACATGTAACAGATGTGACATACAAAAGATGTACATCTACTACTACAGGTACTGCTACTGTTGCTGCTGCTGTGGCTCCTCCTCCTCCTTCTCCTAGCACTACTGTTGCTCCTGCTGCTACTGCTACTACTACTAGTTGATTGGTTGTTGTCCTTAGTTCTCGAAGAGGACCAAAATGATATCACCATGATAAAGTGAAGTTTCAATGTGTACATCTATGGCTGATCAAACCAATATGATCTTGGAATGCTCTACCACAGATTGGGCACAGATAGTTCATGTGAACCATTGGGATGTTTACTCCAAGTTGTTCATCTTATGTTTCCTTTGTACTGCTTCAATTCTTCTTTGTTCATAGAGCACAGTATTTTTCTGATGTGGGCATGCCATGTTGAGCGCTCCTGTGCCAGTGTCTTCTATGTCCCACAATCAAATCCAAAGTTCTTGAGAGAGACCTTGAGAGTATCCTTATATTGCTTCTTCTGACCACCATGTGATCACCAGCCCCATAAGAGTTCTCCATAAAATAGCCTTTTTGGCAAGTTTACATTTTGCATCCAAACAATGTGGACACTCCAAATCATAGTTTGAATGCTTGGCAGTTTACTTCGAGCAAGGACCTTGGTGCCTAATACTTTATCCTGTTAGGTGATCTTCAGATTATTTCTAAGGGTTCAAATGGAAGAGATTCAGTTTCCTGGCATGATGCTGGTAGACTGTCCATGTTTCACAGGCATACAACAATGAGGCCAGCACAATGGCTCTTTAGATTTTCAGTTTGGTAGTCAGTCTAATACCTCTTCTCTCCCAAAACACCTATGGTGCATCACAACTACTGAGTGCTGATGGATCCACATTGATTACTGACAAGGACATGATCCTAGAGAAATGGGCTGAATATGTCTATAATGTTCTCAACAGACCATCATCAGGCCATTTACCATTTACCTCAGGTTGAAGCCAATCCCTTCTTAGCTAACTTCCAACTGAAGAAGAGATTTGGAGTGTCATTAGGATCCTTTCATGTGGCAAAGCACTTGGTGCTGATTCTATTCCAACTGAGATTTACAAGGTAGGGAGAATCATTGCTCATACAAAAATTGACTGAAATATTCCAAGTTATGTGGCAAGAGGAGATTGTCCTCCAGGAGTTCAAGGATACATACTCCATTGTCCATCTCTATAAAGGTAAAGGAAATAGATTGTGCTGTGACAATCACAAAGTGGGGCGGGGGGGCGGGTCTCTCAGTCATTTCTGGCAAGATCCTTGCTAGACTCCTCCTTAATAGGCTCATCTTTCACCTGGAAGATGGTCATATACATGAGAGCCAGTGTGACTTTCCAAAATGGCCAGGAACAGTCAATATGGTATTTACTGCCCAACAACTCCAGGAGAAATGCCAGGAGCAGAACAGAAATCTGTACATAATGTTTGTAGATCTGACCAAGACCTTTGACACTATTATTTATGAGGGTTTATGGAAAATCATGTCAAAATTTGGTTGCCCAGAGAATTTCATCAGCATTGTACATTGATTTCATGATGGCATGTTTGCCTGGATTCTGGATAGTGGGCAATGCTCTAGTGCCTTCCCAGTCACCAATGGAATGAAACAGGGCTGTTTTCAGTCATGTTGTCAAATGCTTTCAATGAGGATGCATCAAGGTCAACTACCATATTGATGGTAAGTTCCTCAGTTTGTAAAGGTTACAAGCCAAGAACAAAGTGGAGGGAGTGTTAGTGCATGATTTTCTTTTTACAGGTGATTGTGCACTCAATGTACCCTCTAAAGCCGAGATGCAACAAAATGTGGATCAATTCTCTGCTGCCTGTGTTAATTTTGGCCTAATAATCAACACCAAGAAAACAGGTGCTCCATCAGCCACCACCACATCATCCATACATGGAACCATTGGTTACAACAAATGGAGAAGTTTTGAATGCTGTGGATAAGTTCACTTACCTTGGTAATATACTTTCCAGGGATGTACACATTGACAATGAGGTTGATGCACGCATTGCCAGAGCTAGCTCAGTGTTGGAGAGGCTTCGAAGAAAAGTTTGGGAGAGAAGAGGTATTAGACTGACTACCAAACTGAAGGTCTACAGAGTTGTCGTGCTGACCTCATTGTTGTATTACTGCTAATATTACAACTACTACTACTACTTACTACTACTACTACTACTGCTACTGTTACTGCTACTACTACAACTACTACTCTATGTGGCTTTCCCCTGAGGGAAATTTTGGAGTCAATGAAAACACTGAACAGTTTCCCAAATGTAATCCATTCCATTGTCTTTCTCCTATGTGTTTATGGGCACAGCTCAATGTGTATTTGCATATCTATCCATAATGCATGTTCTATGCATTATATAATGATATAATAGCAATCATTAGTATGCATATAGACATCAAGACTTGCCAAGGGCTTTATAAATATAACCTCTCTTATTTTCATAACAACCATGGGAGCTAGATACTATAACAGACATTATGTGACTTGTTTAGGTTACACAGCTACTAAGTCCTAAGCGGGGATTTGAACTCAGGTCTTCCTGACTTAAGGTAGAGCACTCTATCTATAGACAACCTACTTTCTTAGTTGAAGTTGATCCAACTGCATATTATAAACTAGAAAAAATAGGAATCTTTTATCTAATTCCTGCTATTAGCTATTCCCTTCCTCCCTCCACCCCCATATACTTCTCATGTAAAACTCTTTCGAATTGGTGTAAATCTCATTAAAGTCATTCTGTAGAGCGCTCAGATAATGGCTCGATCCAATTAACACAATTATTATCTGAAAACAGAATGTCTTGAAGGCTATCATCAGGTATAGTGGAATCGCTTTTCTTTTCGGACACTTAGTTGAACAGTCTATACAATATCGACAAATGTTTCTAGTTTGTTTATACCTCATTTGATGTTACTAGTCAGAGAAATTATTGAACAAAACTGCTTCTGTTTTTCATCTATAAAGGAATCAAGAATGATTTTAATATATTCTTTGGAGTCATTCGCTTGGAGAAGAGTCTTTTAAGCTACCTTTTGCTCCACCATATCAAATTATGTTTTCAGTCAATGAACAACAAACGCAATGGATTTTATACTTCTATACTTTTCTTTAATTATGCTATCATAAAGATTTGGGATCCTATATCATTTTTGGTTTTGTCCTATTCCCATACTTTCATCAGGGATATGTTTGATATATGTGTGAGCATCTTTTTCCTAGAGATTTTGTGCTTCAAGCATATGAGTTGGCAATTGACTTTAATTTGGGGGCTTTTTTTGTCCAAATATGATCCATGTACTCCTCTTTCACATGTCTTGTGAGTATATTTCTAAATTGTTGACAATTACATAACCTCTAACACTATCTCCCCTGTGTCTACTTGATTTGATCCAACTACTCTTGCCATTGTTTTCTTTAATGGCATCCCTACTTACTCTTGTAGTACAGCACATTGGGAACTGATTATGATCTGAATATGTTTGCTTTATTAATAATTTCTGGAGAAAAGACTTAGGGATAGAAATCTTCACTGAGCTGTTCCATTTTTGCGTGTGTGTTTGTTATGCTCATTCTAGTTGTATCATTAAGTGCTCTTATCTTCTCTCTCTTAATTGGGTGTCAGGTCTTTTCTCCAAGAATATGGAAGCTCCTGTGAGGACCTGGATAGTTTTATGTTGTCTTTTATTAATTGCTTGCTTGATTTATATATTTCATGTCATTTGTAGCCAGAATATAGACATTGATATGCTTCCATTCTTCTGATATTTTGTTGACTCATTGGTACTTGGACAAAGGTCTCAAATTTAGTTTACAGTTAATTAATATTTACAGATAACCTAAGAATGTGATTCTTAGTACATTTTGACTTCATTTCTGGAACACTACCACCATTACTGCAAAGAATGAAGTTGTCGTCCAGGACTGGGAGTCATTTGATGTATTTTTTTATGGTTTGCCACAATGACTGGAACCATTTTATATGTCTCTTTATTTCATGGATTGCTATGGCCAAAGAATTCCTCATTTACTGGTAATGAGGCTTTCCATACTTAGCTATGCTATTCCTTGGATAATAGATGGTCATTGGAAATGAACTAGAACCTGCTAGATTAGGATAGAACCTAAGTGGTTAGAAAAGCTAAAACTATAACTGGAATTTTTATTCATTATCTAGAAAACTTCTAAAGAATATTTATTAATTCCAGAGCCTTCTCTCTGTTAAGTTTATATATTTACTCACATACACAAAAATATATGAACACACATAAAGAAAGACATATATACATGCATATGCATATATGTATATGTGAATATGTGCATATATGCACATATGTATACTTTTATATATATATATATATATATATATTCCTTTGCATATGGTCTTTCCCATTTGGTTATAAGTGCTTTAAGGTCAGGGAATGTCTTTTGGTGTTTTTGTATAGTGCCTTACAATGTTCCTTAGTGTGGTGTCTTAATTTTTTGTTGATTTTACTTTTTATTGATTGGATGTTATAAACCATGAAAAATATTCAGAATATCTTAAACCTAAAAGCTCCTGTTTTTTTTCTTTTGTTTTGTTTTTTGCTTATTGAACTGCAATAGGATAGTTTCAGAGAATGCCTTCAACTGTGCTTCTTAAACTGTAGATATTCATCAGGTCATTTTCTTGAACTCAAGGATTTTAGACAGAAATAAAAGATTCCTTGGAAGTCATCTAATCCAACACCTTAGAGTTATAGAACAACAAACTGACCCAGAGAGGTCAAGTGAATTGCCCAAGGGCATACAGGAAGTGCGTGGCAGAGCTAGAATTTTAAACTGGGTTCTCTGACTTTGACTCCACTGCTCTTCTAATGGCAGCCTGATTCTACCTCAATGTGGTGTTATATCAGCTTTATTTTGAGCCAATAAAAAACTAATCATAAAGAGTAGAGAACTATTTTAACAGAATGGTCTGTTCAACTGGACTGCCATTTAGGAGAAGTCATGTTACGGTCCATTTCTTATATAAACCCCTAACTGCTGTTAAACAAGTGGCTAATCACCTACTCTAATAATGAATAACAAATAAATGAAGGAAATGACCAGTATGTAAAGATCAATCTGTTGTGCCAGACCAATTTGTAATTTTCTGAATGACTGCACTAGTGACTAGCTAACGGGTACTCAGCAAATGGACCAGGCCTTTATAAAGCATTTGATGGTCTCAGAAAAGGTTTTTTGTTTGGATTGAATTTGACCTAAATGAAGTCGTGTTGCCTGATTATGGAAGTTTTCACAAGGATTGAGAAATTGGATGAAAGAACATAAACATGGGGTAATGATAAATGGCAATGCATGGGGGGAGGCAAGGGAAGGAAGGAGTCCAAAGCAGCGCCAGAGGGTCAATACTAGGTCTGGTGTTGTTTAACGTCTTAAGTAATTATGTGGAACCAAGCAGTAAACAGTGCATTACTGAAAGTTTCAAACAATATATGGGCCATCATTTTAAAAAAGACTTTAAAAAACTTGGAGTAGATAGAAAATGCTGTAAGAGTGAACATACAGTAAATTTCAACCAAGAAAACCACAATCAGGGACCCAGGTGGTGCCAAATCCATGCAAAGAACATGGAAATTAGGAAAGAAGTCAATTAAAAAAATTTACTAAATTAGATATTTATAAAATATGACTATTGTTTTTAAACTCTCTCCCAGACACACACACACACACACACACACACACACATACACGCCAACATATATATGTAAAAAAAAGAGGTCCATTTGTCTTTCTTTCTACTTGCATATTTGGATTGCTTTTTGACCAAAGGTCCAAGGGTAGTCATCAGGAGAAAGAGCTCTTCTCTGGGTTCACAGAGATCTGAATTCACTCTGGGGAACCTGCCTCAAACCGGAATGAGGGGAAGTATCCTTTCCCCTTTCTGATGGCATTGGCACCACCCCAAAGTGATTAGTCATTCAAGAAACTTTTAATTAAACACCTACTATGTACCCAAGCACTGAGCTAAATACTGAGAATACAAAGACAGTCCTACTCTCAAGATGCTCACAGTCTAATGGCAGGACAAGAAAGCTTGGAAGATTTGGTGTATCTATGGGTCATGGTAAGAATGTTTCCAGAAGAGCAGGGACTGTTAACAGTATCTGACTATACTGGGAACTGACTTAAAATATGGAAAACAAACCAGGTCACCTGATCTAACTTTTGTATGCTACAAGAAGCCCAACAGAAAGTTTAGGAGAATTTCAGTAGAACTCCACAAAGCGGAGAAAAAGACTTCCTGTAAACCAAGATCTATGAAGTTACCCTGTGGCTAAATGTACTCTCAAAATTAAAACACATTTTCTCCTTAAACATCGTATACACTTGTGGAAGAGCATTGTTTCTTTGTTAGTTTGTTTGAGGGGTAGAAGATTGTTTATATCAAGTCTTCTCATTATAGTAATATAATAAATACCTTTTTCTGTCAGGCAGCTAATAAACATTTATTAAACATCTATTATGGGCTATACACTATGTGAAGTGCTAGGGATACAAAAAGAAACAAAAGACAGTAGAGCGCCATGGTAGTGAGGTGCATAGAGTGCTGGGCCTAGAATCAGGAAGTCTCATCTTCCTGAATTCAAATCTGGCCTCAGCCATTTATTAGCTGTGTGACCTTGGGCAAGTCACTTAACCCTATTTGCTTCAGTTTCCTCATCTGAAAAATGAGCTGGAGAAGGAAATGGTCAACTAGTTCAGTAACTCTGCCAAGAAAACCCCAAATGGGGTTACTGAGAGTTGGACACAAATGACAAAACAATAAACCATCACAGAATTTACAGTCTAATGGAGGCGGACAACAAATAAACAGATATGTACAAATAAGATATATATATATATATATATATGGAGAGAGAGAGAGAGAGAGAACAAACAAGAAATAATTCAAGGAGGGACCACACTAAATTAAGAAAGACTGTGAATGACTTCCTGTAAAAGATGGGATTTTAGTTGAAATTTCAAGGAAGCCAAGGAAGTCAATAGTTAATTCATTCTTTCAAGTTAATTATCAACTGATAACAAAAGAAAAAGAGCAGCCAGTTGGTGCAGAGGATAGAATATTGGACTTAAAATGAATCCACATCCAGACTCAGACACTTACTAGTTATGTGATCCTAAGTAAGTCACTTAACTCTGTTTGCATTGGTTGTTCATTTTAAAATCAAGAAGAAAATTGCAAGTTACTCCAGTTTCTTTGCTAAGAAAACCCCCAAATGAGGTCATAGGGACTGGGACGTGACTGAAAAACGACTTAATAACAAATCAATGAAGAACATGCTGCTGGGGGCTCATGAACTAGAGAAACAGTCTGGACAGCTTCAGATGTATTAGGAATTTCACATAAGCAGATGATACCTTTAGGATGAAAGACAGTAAAGAAGTACTAAGAAGCCTCTTGATGAGGGTGAAAGAGGAGAATGTAAAAGCTGCCTTAAAGTTTAACATTAAAACAAAAGCCTGTTTCCTCCATTTCCAATGGAAGCAGTGTAAGATTGTATTATTGAGCTAAAAAAATCACTGTAGATGGTGACTGGAGTCATGGAATTAAAAGATACTTGCTTCTTGGAAGTAAAGCTATGGCAAATGTGAACAGCATACTAAAAGACATGATCAAATCAATCAATACTTGAAACTGACTGTCCATTGGAAGGACAAATACTTAAACTGAAACTTAAATACTTTGGCCACATAATTAAGAGAAAGGACTCATCAGAAAAGATCTTGATTCAGGGAAAGATTGAAGGCAAAAGTGGAAGAAAATGGGAGAGGATGAAATGAATAATTAGTGTCATGGAAGGAACAAATATAAGCTTGGACAGACTTCAGGAGATAGTGTGGGACAGAAGGGCCTGGAGTACCGTGGTCCATGAGGTCACAGAGAGTCAGACATGTCTGAACAACGCTTTCTAAAAAATAAAGAATTTTGGATATGCAATTCTTGCTGCCAAGTTTATCTCCATAGGCATCCATAAAGTGCTAAATTTTGTCAATCTGCAGGCACATTGTACAGTCTCCATTACCTCTTCATATATTTGGCCAGATTGCAGATTCACCTTTCTGAAATTTCTGGAGGCAATTTGACCCTTCCATTTCTATAAACGAATCTGAATGATGGTCATTTCTTTGATGTTTCTTCATTAACATATTGTTGAGTTCATGTGAATGTTATCCATTTTTAATACGATTCTATACGTCTATGTTTCCCCCATCTTCAAAAGAAAAAAATCCCTACTAGTTTTAGTCCCATATTTCTCCTCTCTTTCATGACTAAAATTCTTTTTCAGACCATCTACTCCTTCATTTCCTTTCTTCTCACTCTTGTGATTTCACTCTTGGAATGTTGCTATCCCGTGGCTCAATCCAGAGAAAAGACACTTTGGATTATATATATATGACAAATCCAGTGGTATAGACCTGTTGTCAACCTTTACTGTTTATTGAAGAATCAAGATAATTTGCTCCAAAAATATAGTTTTTAACCTTCTTGACATATGCTCTTAGTATATCTCTCCATATTCTCTTTTTTTCCTTTTTTGCAAGGAATTGTCAATCTTTCTAAACCTGCCTTGTGATGGGGTAATGAACTTTGTACTTCTATAACATTGTCTGGGTTTTTGTTTGGTCTTCTAAATCCATAGTCATCCATGCTAAAAGTACAAATTAAGATTGTTATTGCAAAGGTGTTAATTGCTCCAAGTGTATTCTTGCCACTAGACTTTGATTTCCAGATGTCAGTCTCAAAATACTGAACCTCAGCTTTTCTTTTGAATAGTCTTGTGCTCGGTGTGTCTTTGCTTGGTGAAGATGCAAGTTTGCATAGGTATTGCCATCTTTGATTGATTTGCTCTAACCTCCAAATTCAAGCTAAGAGCTTTTTGTCTTTTCTTGTCTTCTTGTCCCTGGGCTACACTAAGCATTTTACAGTTATTCAGTTCAAAAGACATTTTTATATCACTGAAGAGTTTTCCCTAAATGAAGTTCTTTAGTGTGTTTTTCAGCAGTGTCATATAACTTGATGGCATTGATATACATCAAGGGATTAGTGTAAATTTTGGTACAACTCTGTCTTTGTTTTCAAAGCCATATTCATGTCCATTCAGAAGTAATAGGCAGAGACATGACGGATTTAAACTGAATCCCTGAAAGATGCATTTTTTAAAAGTTTAGAATACAATTTATCAATTGTTCTTGATATTATTGTTTTAGGGGTGTGTTTTAAATAAAGAATAACTTTTCATGTTGTAGTAGGCTAAGCTTGACTCAGAAAGATTCGCCGGTAATGTAAGTCAAATTTTAGAATGAAATGAGGTACTTAGTAGGTTGCCCAGTAGTTAACAAAAGTTAGTTTATTTCGGCATGGCATAGACAGAACACTCAACAAGAATACCAAACTCAGCTCAGGTAGACATGGCCCCTGGTTGAAGTTATTAACCAAGAATTCCCTCTTCTCCCCTATTCCTCATTTCACATGACTCAAATGTCTTCTGTCACTATTTCTTCCTCCATTCCAGTCTCAAGTGAATATGTGACCCTCCTCCTGACCAAGAAAACCCCCCTAAATATACACATAATCCCATTCCATACCACCTTTTCCATCAAATTGCATCATCCTTACTCTCTCACTTATTTTTGATATTTTTAATACGATTCTATACATATCTATGTTTCCCCCATCTTCGAAAGAAAAAATCCCTACTAGTTTTAGTCCCATATTTCTCCTCTCTTTCATGACTAAAATTCTTTTTCGGACCATCTACTCCTCCATTTCCTTTCTTCTCACTCTCTTTTTAACTCTCTGCATTCTGGCTTCATACTTCATTCAACTGAAGTTACTGTCACCAGTGTTACCAGTGATCTCTTAATTGCCAGATCTAATAGCCTTTTGCTCAGACCTCATCCTTCTTGACCTCTCTACAGCTTTGGACACTGTCAATCACCTTCTTTTCCTTGATTTTCACAGCTCTTTAGATTTTCAGGACACCGCCATCTCCTCTTCCTACCTTTCTAATGGTTCCTTCTTAGTCCCTTTAGCTGGATCTTCATCCAGGTCACATACCTATCAACCTGATATCTTTCAGGCCTTTATTCTTGGCTTTCTTCTCTTCTCCTTCTGTACTATTTCACTTGGTAATCTCATCAGTTCCCATGAATTTAATTATCATCTTTATGCTGATAATTTTCAAATCTTTTTTTTTCCAGGTCTAAACTTTTTTCTGACTTCCACTCTCACATCTCAAATTCCTATTGGACTTCTCAAACTAGATATATCTCACAACATCTTAAACTCCATATCCAGAACTAAACTCAATATCTTTCCCTTCAAGCTGCTTCTTAGAAGACTTAGACTGCATTGACATGGATTTCTGCTCAGTGAAGGATATGAAATGTCCCACCAAAGTGGAATTGGTTCCCTTAATCTTTGGAAAATATCCCAGGACCATGTAAGTCACCACATTCTAGCTTGTGAACCAGCTATATTTCCACAAGAAGGTGAGTTAAGTCAAGTCAAAAAAATATTTATTAAGTGCTTTAAAAACTAGGAAATTTGATCTTAGCCTATGGAGCCAATAAAATCTTAAGGAAAGCTTTCTTGGTTTTTAGGAAAAGAATTAGTCTAAACTACAATTGGAAATGAGTAAAGAGACATGGCAACCCTGGTCTACTAGACATACGCATGTCAAATACTCTATGTTCTTGTTATACTTGAATTGATTTTATATATTTGAAGTATGTAATTGTCATGACCGTAGAAGTGAATCACAAGAGATGGTACAGTTGTTGAAGTGTTTTTGGGTGCTTTGTTCAATAATCACCAATTGATAACAAATTGTTCTTTATAGCTGTGGGACATTTGTCAATATCCATTTCATATATATCAAACATAAGCTTTAGCTTTGTTGAATTTCTATGGAAGGATAGATGACCAGAAACTTTCTATATCTTCTCTCAGGATTTTTTCCTCTTGTTTATTTTCTTTGCTTTTCAAACATCTATTGCATAAATTTAATTCATGTGAAATTGTGTATTTTGCTCATGAGACTACTGTGCTTTTGTATATTGCCTTCATCTTTTGGTTTTCACTTTCAGCTGCTGATTAAATTCATCAAATGTTTTTCATTTATTTTTGGGTTTTTGGGATTACATTTCACACGTTGCTTTTCTTCTTTATTACTTCTCTAACTAATAAAATTTACTCTAGTTTGGCTTATTTGGGTTCATTTATTTGTTGATGTTCTAGTGCTGTTACAATATTCAATTGATTTTGATATTCTACTTACTTATTAAGTTCATTTATCTTACTTTTTCATTTCCATAATCTGTTATTTCAGGGATATAATTTTTCTCTGAATATAGCATTCCAGAACTATTGACATGCCCCATCATTACCATACTTTCACACAGTTGTTTGGTGTATCTGCAAGTTATTTTTTAACCCACTTACTGTTCAAGATGCCATTATTACTTCTGTATTTAAGTATGTATCATTTGTTTGTGCTTTATAGGTTAATCATTTTTATTTTGTGTTATGGATACGTTTAATATTTCTGCTTTTTTCTGCTTAAATTTCTCTGTGCTTTGGTATATGAGTTTGGAAGGAATTACACTCTGTGTTCTAGTATTCTCCCTATTCTCCTGCACCTCAGAGATCAAATGGCAGGAATTCACTTTAGTCATGGCAGCAGAAAGAGAAAGAGTTTATCATCCACCAGGACCAGTTCTCTATCCCTGTAGTTCACCTGGGGAGAAAATCAGGACCGATGAACCTGAAATTGCCCTGGGAGGTAAAAGTCTGAGAGATCTTTGGGAATCCTTCCCACAGAAAAACTGTCATCAAAGGAGGAGTCAATTGTCAATCAATAAATAGTTCCTAAGTACCTACTGTGTGCCAGACAGTGTGATAAGCACTGATGACAGAAACATGACAAGGTCTGTCCCTGTGCTCAAAGAACTTATAATCTAATGTGGGAAGTCAATACACAAAAGAAAGCTGAAAAGACTGTGGGTGGGGTGTATGGCCAGGAATAATGAGGAAATCGGAGAAGTTCAAAATGAGTTCAGACAGGTAGAAAATGTGCTGTCTGAGGAAATATCCATCCTGTCCTCTCTCTTTAAATAGAGGAATGTGTAATTCCACTCTCTAATAAGGGGCAGAAGATACTGATGAGGTTGGAGTAATGAGTCTGATTGGATATTGCAAGATGAAGAAATTTGCCAATGATGAGTTTTCTGGGGGCACTAATAGGGAAGCCAAAGAAAAGAGGGAAATAGAAAGTGAACAACAGGGTGACCTATTAAAATAAAAACTCAAGTTACCGAATATTTCAAGAGGAAGAAAGCTCCTCCTGAAAATTGAAAGACTTTAAGTATAAACATGTAAACAAACAAGGAAGATATTCATTACAGAAAGGAAAATTATCTCCAGATCAGGCAAAAGAGTTCAGTTATCTATGCATAACTGTCGCACGACTATGGAAAATAAATTAACATCAACCTGATGAGGCATAGAACCCCGTGCATTCCCATGAAAGAATGGAGTCAACCACATGAGGATATTCTTGAATGTATTGAAAGCAAAATAAACATTGTAAAAAACAATTTCTGCCCTGCACAGTAGAAAAAAATCACCAGAACCTGTCATACATGGTTATATGCTAATAAAACTGAAAACACAAAAGTTCAGGATGATGTTCAAAAATATTAAATATCCAAACTGGCAGAAGACCAAATAAAGTTCTTAAATAACAATCTCAGAAAAGGAGATAGAAGCATCTATAAAGGAATTATTTTAAAAAAAAAGTTTTCTGGTCCCACTGGATTCACAAGAGAAGTCTATCACACTTTAAAAAAATAATTAGTATTCATACTACACAAATTATTTTGAAAATTTGAGAAAGTATCACACTGAGTTCACCCTATGAGGCAAAATAGGCATAATCAAGGAAAGGGTAAACCACAGAAGAGAACGATAAACCAATATAATTTATAAATGCCAATTCAAAAATTTTAAATTAAATGTTTTCAGATGACAAGCAACTCATCCAAGAAATTATTCATCCTGGATTTATAACAGGCATGCACGAATTGGTCAACATTAAGAAAACAAGGAACATGAGTAATAACGGTAAAAAAAAAAACATGATTGCTTATGTTCCTTGTTTTCTTAGTGTTAAAAATAACAGAAACAAAAATATCCCAAATCACATGAATGTCTTTTTCATTGAATTGAAATAAACATTAGTACCAAATGGTTTGAATGACTACTGTTTTGTCGTATAATTTGGAATGGAATAATTGTTACAACCCTTGATTTTTTTTCACTTTTTCTACATTATTTCTCCTTGAATTTTTTAACTTTCAATTTTTATATGACATTTGTTATTACTTCCTCTTGTCCTAACCTTTTGCTCATTTGATTGCTATGGTAGGAAATTTAAAATTCACTTAGGTGATATTATTTTAAGATGCTTACGTAGTGCAAAAATGATCCGTTACCATCTCTTCAATTATTTGTCTTCCTTCATTTCTCTAAAGGTAGGCTTCTTGTAATGTTGATAAACTTCCTGTACCTTGATAGCTGGTTCTATGGATATTTTATATATACTCTTTTCATTTTGAAAAAAAAATTTCTTTTCCTATGAACAAATGCATCCACTAACTAAATTAATTGACTAACAATAAAGTACTCATTAAGTGCTTACCATATGCCTGAAACTATGCCAAGTGATGGGAATAAAAATCCAGGTTGAAGAGCAGTTAACTGATGCGTCCTTTTCAGGAATGTAGTATTGATTTGATTACTATTCCATTATCCAAATAGGTTTAGAGAATCTTGACAGAAAAGTGTAGAATGAGTTCAGTTAGTCAGTAAACATTTCTTAAATGCCTGATATGTGCCAGATATTGTGTTAAGTATGAAGGGTACAAAGAAAGGCAAAAAAGTAAAAATAAAATAGTTCCCGTTCTCAAGAAACTCATGGTTTAATGGGGGAGAAAACATGCAAAAAAATATTTCATACAAACAAGTCATAAACAGAATAAATTATATATAATCAACAGAGAGAAGGCAATAGAATTAAGGTGGTTGGGAAAGGTTTCCTGTAAAAGGTGGGATTTTAGCTGACTTAAAAGAAATCAGGGCAGCTGGAAGAAAGAGAGATATGTGGTGAGTATGAGTCAGACTAGATATGTTGAAGTCAAGTCAAATTAAATGTTGTCAACAAGCCAAACATGTGCCAGGCACTACTCTAAGTCCCAGGATACAATGAAAGACAAAAACAGGTCCTGACAGTCTAGGGGAGAGAATGTGAAAATACTATATACACATAAGATTTATCCAGGGCAATTTGGAAAGAAGGAAATAACACTGAGGGAGACTGAAAAAAAGTTTCTTGAAAAATACAGGATTTTAGCTATGATTTGCAGGAAGTTGGGAGGCAGAGGTGAAGAAGGAAAGAGTTCTAGGCATGGGGAACAGTCAGTGAAAAGTCATGTCATTGGGGAAACACCAAGGTAAGCATCACGTCTCCTCTGTGCATAAACTTATTGGGGCAGGGAGGGGGGGGGTTGTCCTTGCCCCCATGATGTAACTCTAAAAATCCAGTATTGAAATTCTGGTGGCTTTCTCTGTCTGGTACAAGGGAGGTGGTGGCCAAAGTGGAAGTGAGGGTGATTATTTGATTTGCCTAACAAGAACATTCTATCATCTCTCCCTCAGGGAGTCTTGATGCTTCAGCTAGGTTGGCTTGCCTGCCCCATCAGTGGTCATTGCTCAGCAGTTGATTATAATGGGTAATAGTAACTTGGAAAAAGAAACCCTTGGGAAATCCTTTCTTCACAGAGTTTGTTCCCCTGGGTAGTGACTACTTTTCTTAGAAACACTATGAAGGGCATATTGTGGTACTTCCAGGACCTGTGTAGATCCTCCTTTTACATATAGTGACCCCAATCCATGCCATGTCATGGTACAGGATCTATATGAGATGCTATGACTGAAAAATTCATCACCTGGAGACTCTTGTTATGAACCTTACTCCAGATTGTTCTTGAGAAGATAAATCTGAAGGGTGGTCCTAATTCCAGTACTCTGATGATTTATATTCAATGTTGACAGGAAATGAGGCATGAGATGAGACAGTGGAAGTCATTCAAGGGTTAACAAAAGAAGGCATACTTTTCCCTGATCTAGCAAAGATACACAACAAGGGTACAGAAGTGCTTAGCTTATCTAGAGGTGACCTCCCTCAGCTGTATGTGGAAATATAATACAGCAGCAAGGCAGGATGTGGTGAAGTGAGTAGTCTTCAGAAATCCATCAAGTGTAAGGAGCCACGTAGGGACATGAGTGGGATTGTTTTATGCCCATAAGTGACCAGAAAATTGTATCAAAGGAGGCAGGGGAAATCAAATCTTAGAAACAGCTTTATTGCCTTTTGGGAAAACTAATAATTTGTTGTGGAGAAATGAAGAAACACTGGTCCTATCACAATAAGTAAACAGCCTATTACCAGGACCATACTCAGAACTAGAACTAGAGTGCAGCAACTGGCTTTTTCCTCAGAACAGCACAATTTAAGGGGTGCAGAAATATACACCATATGAGCTCTTTACTTTCTATACTACCACCCTCCAAGTACTCCATGCTGTGACCTTCCTTTCCAGGAGAATCTCTCTTCTTTTAAACTTAACTATTAAGATCATGCTAATGTGGAAATATGTTTGACATGAAGGTACATATATGCTCTGTATTAGATTGCTTACTGTCTTGGGGTGGGAGGAGAGAGGGAAGGGAGGAAGAAAAATTTGAAGCTCAAAATTTTACATAAACAAATATTGAAAACTATCTTTACATGTAATTAGAAAACATACTATGCTTTTTAAAAAATTAACCAAAAATAAATAGGGGAAGGGAGGAAGGAAAAGACAAGAGAAAAGAGGGGAGGGAAGGGGAGGAGAGAGAAGAGGAGAACAGGGGAGAGGAGAGGAGAGGAGCCTATTTAAAAAACTATTAAGTTCATGGAAGAAGGCAACATGGAAAGACAGGACAGGTACTCATAAATTTTGGCAGGTGACTGCAATGGAGTAACCTAAGTATTAGAACATAGGAAAAATAAGATGAAAATTACATGTATAAATCTGGTAACCATAGGATATTTCATGCCAGGATGTTAATTCAACAGTTTTAACAATTCTGCCATAAAAAAAATGGCTTCCTTTTCATCACACTCCATCTCATTAGCTTAATGATTTAGTTTCTCTAGACAGAAAAATAGAATAGTAGGCATGTTTCAGCTATACCAGTCCATGCAGTAAAATCTCATCTCTGTAGGTACTGTTGCCATCTACGGATCTCTAAATATATAAATCAAAGGGAGCATCCAAATTTTTTTTCCTTTTACTCCTTAAATAAGAGTCCACATCATAACTGCGGGTATAATCTCAATCATTTCCTGTTGTTCTTGTTGAAGCAAAGGGCATGGAGTTAGGAGTCAGATGCCTAAGTTTGATTCCTTATTCCATCATTTACTCCCTGACAACTCTGGTTTTCTTTGGGCAAGTCATTTTACCTCCTTCAGTTTGCTTATCCATAAAAAAAGTGTTTATACTCAATAATCGTTATGGTCTTTTCAAACTGTAAAACTGATGATGGTGGTGGTGGTGATGGTGATAGTGAGAATGAAAAATAATATTGATGATGATAACTTGTATGGTGGTAAGAATTGGATTTGAAGGAAAGCTGAGTACCATAGAATCAATGCTTTCAAATTGTGGTGCTGGAGAAAACTTTTGAGATCAAATCAGTCAATATTTATGTAAATTAATTCAAGTTACTCACTGGAAGGTTAAATACTGAAGCTGAAGCTTAAATACTTTGACCACATGATGAGAAGATAGAACTCAACGGGAAAGACCCTGATGTTAAGAAAGACTGAAGGCATAAAGAAAACAGGATGGCAGAGATGACATCATAGAAACAATAAACATGAACTTGGACAGACTCTGAGAGATAGTGGAGGACAGAAGGGCTTAGTGTGCTATGGTCCACGGGGTCACAAAGAGTCAGTCATGACTAACAACTGAACAACAAAACACTGAAGCTTTATGGTTTGCTAAGCATTTTATGCATGGTATCTTATTTGATCTCCACAACAACCTTGGAAGAAAGGTCCTATTATTCTATTTTACAGATGAGGAAACTCTAGTTCAGAGCGGCAAAGGAACTTGCCTAGTGTCACACAGTCAGTAAATGTCTGAGAGAAAACTTCATCTCAAATCTTCTTCCTCCAGATGAAGTCTTCAATCTTTCTCTAATCATACCTAGAAGGCTCTATGTTTTTAATTCACTTGGGGAATCATGACTTTCATTGCCCACTGAGATTGCAAGTTTAAGGCAATTGGCTCATTTATATTGGTTGAGGAATCTTCCTCACCAACAGTATGACGAAGTCCAGACCAACCAGTCAATAAACATGTATTAAGTGTCTACTCTGTGTCAGGTGCAATACCACGAGCTAGGCACTGCATTACACACTTCAGATACTCTACTTGGAACTGAGCATGAAAGGAACAAAATTGAAACAGACCCTACACAAGTAGTTTACATCCTACTGGGAAACTGAATACTGCAAAGATGGAAATTCATTTTTTTGAGGGGGAAGAAGTATTAATATTTATTTTTGTATTGAGGGAAGAGTAATTATGAAAATTCTCTTGTAGAAAGTACCACTTAAGTTTCATCTCAAAGGCAGCTCAGGTTTCTAAATGGTGAAGAGAAAGAGAGTTTTAGACATGAGGACATCCTGTATAAAGGTACAAGGGTGGGACATGGAAGGGCATGTATGGAGAATATCAAAGACACAGTTAGCTAATTAGTTAGTTAGTTAGTTAGGCTAGAATGGAAAGTGAGGGAAGGGAAGCATTTTGTAACCAGCCTGGAAAGACAGATTGGATCTGAAATATGGAAAGGGAAAAATACTAGAGTTGTATTTTTTAACGCTAACAAAATTATAGGAACACTGAAGGTTGTCTCTTCTTTCTCTATTTCCATTTTTTAAAAAGCATATAAAATGCCCTTTTTCCTATGATTAAATATCTATAATGCCATAGAGAGATTTGAAAAGACGTTATAAACCACTCTATAGCTAGTCTACTTTAAAAGAATTGTTTTCCTAGTTCTAACCTCCAAATACAGACATAAGCTCTGTTCACGTCGAGATGACCCAATAGGAAAATGTTTTAAATGAAAGAGGAATAGTTCCAAATGGAGAGAGCACAAAGAGATAAGAGTTCATGCACACCTCCACAGGAGGGTTCGCTAAGAATAGAGGCCTTTTGTTTATATACCTTTTAAGAGTTCACAGCTGCTCTCTTTATGTCTCTCCATTTAAGACCATCCCCATTCTCCATGGCTCATTTACTCATTCCTATGCAAGGCTATTCCAGTTCCTTGGGAGAGGTCGAAGGTGAATGCTTTTGCTTACCAGGGCTAATCACAGAGAACAGAGACTTCATTAGTTTCTGCTACAATTCCAATTCCATGCCCAATATCCACAATGGTGCTCACAGTCATCTTTTCCATCTCCAAGCTACTTTCAGTTCTTTTCCCCAAACTACAGGCAATTTTCAATGGCTAATGTCCGATTCAGTGGTGAACAAAGCTACCAACTCAACAGAACGGGCCAAATTTACCTCTCGGCTGGTTCCATAGAATTAGAAAGCAAGTTCATGTTCATGTATGGGAAGAATATTTTGTCTTCAGAAAAAAGTCTTCCTCAAAACCAGGATAGTTCAGAACAGCAAGGAGATTGTTTTATTTGTTCCACAAGCCTTTTCTCCATTGATTATTTACAATTTACCCTCCATTTTTTTTGTCCCAAGCTGTTTTTATGTTGTCTCCCTTATTAAGACGGTAAGCTCCTTGAAGACAGGGATCATTGTCCTTTCTTTGTATCCCCAGGACTTAGCAAAAGCTAATGAAGGTATGTTGGTTGAGTGATTGGTTGATGCCTGGCAATTTGATAAATCACAAAGGACACTGGGCTGCTGTCAAAAGAACAGGAATCTAGATTTTGTTACATCCTACCTATGTGACACTGGACAAGTCAGAGGTTCAGTATCCTTAATAGACTTGAAATGCTAATAGTTACAATATATCTGCTTTGTCAAAATATTGTAAGGAAAACATAAATGTTTAAGGGCCAAACAAATGTGAACTTCTTAAATCTATTAAGCTATTTATAGAAATCCAACACATCATCTTAGGTAACTTTCTTGTTTCCAAACTTGACTTCTTACGCCTCTCTCTTTGATAGAAGGGTGGTCAATTCTAGGTGCAAAAAAGAGGGGCTGTTGTCAGATGTGGATAATACAGTAATTGGTTTTTTTTTATCTATATGGGCATATTAATGGAGGTAGAGATATCAGAATAAGAACTTCAAAGGTCAACTAATCCAAATTCTTCATTGTAGAGATGAGGAACCTAGGTTTCAGATTGGTCAAATAAGTTATTTGGGATGACAGAGATGGGGTTTTTAAAAAATATTTAAAAATAGGAGAAATTTTAATTTTATTGATTGAATTTATTAATATTTTATTGAGTAGGGCTTAATTTTTAAGCCATCTATTTTCTGTAGAATAAGTCACATTTTTCCATCATTGTCCTCATTCCATTGTTTTCAGAAAAGTTAAATGAGAAGAAATCCTAGAAACATGAGAGCTACTTAAAAATTGACTTTGGGAGAAATTGGGACAAAATGTTATTTTTCTCAAGGAATGTATTTTATTGAAAAATAAGCAAAGTATGGCCAATGCTATAAAAAACTTCACTGAGGGAAGAAATGAGCTGTAATGTGAATTCTTATTTTGGCTATATCTTTACCCTGGTGCATGACCACATATCAGTATTTTAATATGATGTATCAGACAGCTGGTGAGATCAGTCCCTGCTCTGAGATTTTTTGATTCACCTGGGATCCCCTTGGCCTTCTCATTTGGAAGTTGTGAGATAATGCTATATAATTGAAGGGTTGTTTTTCATTCCAAAGTAGAACACAATATGGTTCAATAAATAGAAGTACAAGCTTACTGAGCACTTCAGGTTTACAAAACACTTCCATGACAACAACCCTGTGAGACAGAAAATCTAAGTACTACTATTAACATTTTACAGGTCAGGAAACTGAGGTTAATAAATTTATCCATGGTCTCACAGTCAGGAAGTATCAAACCCAGTCATCAAAGAATCACAGATGCCGAGTTAGAAAAAATCTCAGAGATTATTTAGTCCAACCTGTATATAAATAAATTTCC
Source organism: Potorous gilbertii (assembly GCA_028658325.1). Lineage (NCBI taxonomy): Eukaryota > Metazoa > Chordata > Mammalia > Diprotodontia > Potoroidae > Potorous > Potorous gilbertii. The sequence goes on along the minus strand of CM053774.1, from coordinate 118,284,656 downwards.
CTGTACAGTGTTCCTAATGAATGTCACTAACAACCTTTGATTGAAATCCCCACTAATTTTGAAAAGCTCATTCTTCTTTTAGAAAGTTCTCATTATAGCAAGTCAGTCAGTCAGTCAATTAACATTTATTAAGCAACTACAGTGTGTCTAGCACCATGCTAAATCCTACCATCCTTGCCCTTAAGGAGCTCACAGAAAAAAATAGCTATGTACAAACTATAAACAGTATAAATTAGAAATAATCACTTCAGGGAAGGCACATTCAAATATTCTTCCATGGAACTTCTGCTGATTCAGCATAGTTCTACCATTTGGGACTCAGTAGAAGAATTCTAATCTCTCCTCCACTATTAAATACTTGAAATCTGATCTGTCTTTCCTGTATTCTTGTTACTTGTCCTTCATTTACAAACGTGACATCAGGAAGGTGATACCATGGCTTGCAAATGAATTGGATTTAAGTGAGGGAGGATTGTGCGAAGTCACCAGCCTCACTTTCTCCTCCAGAGACACCTAGGTCCAGCGGCCAGATATAGATCAGGACAACTGAAGATGGCCTCACTCCCTGTCTACTGTTCTCTAGCTTAAATGTCTCTAGTTTCTTCTTCCTCATGATATCATCTAGTCCTCTTACCATCCTAGAAACCTTCCACTGGATGCTCTCTAGCTAATCTTTTCAATGATGTATGGCCCAGAACTGGAACAGCACAACTTGGTAAATAGAGGACTGAACTGAGAGTCTATATGGTCGGAGCACAGATACCATCCCATTCACTTTTTGTCTACAAGTTAAATATTTGAGAGAAATACTGGAAAATGCTTTGCTGTCCTCCCTTCCCTATGACTTGAATTTACTTTGTATATACTTTATATTTACTTATCTCTGCATATGTCCCCTCTTTTAATAAAATGTTAGTTTCTTGAAGTAATGTAGTATTTGATGTTTTTTCTTTTGTCATACAATGATAGGATATATGTTTCTGGCATTGTGTGAGATAAAAGTTATTGGCCAGAAGAGAACTCACTCCCTGCAAGATGGTCCCTGCCCTTTGCTTCCAGAACCATCTTTAGGACTGGCCATCTCTTTCTCTTTAGTCATTGCCTAAACCCTGTCCATTTGGGCATTTCTCCATCTCAACTATGCTGGAACATTGAGCAACAGAAAAAGGAAGTCAAAGTCCAAAGTGCCATCTCGTGTACCAGGTGCAGCCTCCTCCAAGATGCTTAGCTCATTCCACATCTATATGCAAATTAATTTGATCTCTTCCTTGCTTTGAGAGAGTTTAATAATATGTTTTTGGGCAGTTAGGTGGTACAGGCTCCAGGTTAAAGTCAAAAAGACCTCAGTTCAAATCTGACCTCAGAATTTACTAGCGGTGTGACCCTGGGCAAGTCATTTAACTCTGTTTACTCAGTTGCCTCATGTGAAAATGATCTAGAGAAGGAACCAGCAAACCATTCTAGTATCTTTGCCAAAAAAAAAGCCCCAAATGGAGTGGAAGTCAGACATGATTGAACAACAATAATATACACTAGGTGGTGCAATGGATAGTGTCCAGTCTGCAGTCGGGAAGATATGTTCATGAGTTCAAATCTAAGTCCTAGACACTAACTAACTGTGAGACTGTGAGAAAGTCATTTAACGCTGTTTGCCTCAGATTCTTCATCTGTAAAATCAGCATGAGAAGGAAATGATAAACCACTCCAGTATCTTTCCCAAGAAAACTCCAAAATGGGGTCACAGAGAGTCAGGCACTACTGAAAACTCAACTACAACAACAAAATGATATGCTTTACATCAAATTCCTTCAGTTCATGAAAGCCGTCAGCCAAGCTTCCCAGAAATTTAAAAAAAGAAAGCTTCTGCCAGGCTTTCTACGTAAATAACCATAATGTCCCCTCAGCTGCCCTTGAGCAAATGAGGGAATACATAGAGATGAACAATGCTTTGGGTTAACCACAGGTTTATCTTAATACTTGCTTGGAGAGACTAAGTGAACAGTAATGTAAACTAGAAACATAAAAGAAACAGAGATAACTTTTGGAGGGGTTCTCACTGTCCCTGAGAGTGGAAAAGGAGAAATATCACAAATGTGAGTCTCTTGAAACATGTTAGCCTAGAAGCTAGCCTACCTGCTAGTCAAGTCTGCAACAGAACATAGGTTCTTAGGCTAAACTCCAACATTGTGATGGTAGCAGGAGTGATTGCAGCTGGAGAAGCAGAAACAGTGGCAGCATGGGCCCCTACTGCCCCTGCCCATTCTGGGGACAGTGTGGGTCCCTAGAGTCCCTGCCCATCCTTGGAGACAACATGGGTCCCTAGCAACCCCACCCATCTTCTCTGATTAGACAGAGGTTTCTTTAGTTTGTCTTCTCTCAGGTATACTGCTTACTTTTCAGCTTTCACAGGATTTCAGGTTTTATAGCTCCCTGACATACATTTCATATCAGTAGGGGGCCAGGGGAACAGCCTTTACAAAACATCACATAGCCTTGCATTCCCAGGGTCAGGTAAAGGAGAAATTATAATCTTCCATTTCACTTCAAACCTTGTCTCCATTAATGAGTAGATCAATTCCCATAGTTCTTACCATACTGCCTGGCACATAGCAAATGCTTAATAAATACTTAGGGAAAAAATTAAAGCTAAAATCTAGATAAGCCATGTCATGGGGATTCCTCTAATTCCTCTGACTCCAAGGTAATGTTTCCCCTATATAGTACTTTTTAGACCTTAAATAGAATTCTCAATTTTTAATTATTTATATGTACTTGAAATCAAAATGCAAACATTTGCACTTCTAAGATAGTTATCCATGATGCACTTTGCAAAAATTATCAGAAACTTTTAAGTAGGGGTGACAGTTTAATTAATGACTGTCTTTTCACAATGTTGTATTTGAGTGAACTCTATATAATTATTTTAGCTTCAATTAAAAAATATTAACCAATTACAATTTGCCAAATGGCCGTGGATTATTGACTGGGAAATACGAGATAAATAGGATATATTCTTTGCCTGCCAAGTACACATATACTATAGAATAAGACATAGGAAGGCAATAAACTCCACAGAATCACACAATCTACTATATGCACTCACAAGAAGGAAAAATGTATTCCTTTGATGATGGCATGAGAACTAGTAACCTTCATAGAACGTGGGGCTCTTGAGGTGTGGCTTGAAGGATGGGGGCAATGACAATTTTGCAGTTTCCATACTTGTACCAGTGGGTATTTTAGGATTTGTAGATCTAGGATCCATCAAAAACTGAGATCCTGACTCTACAAGAATGATCTTTTAAACCAATGAACCTTTCTGTATGTCCATATGGATAGGATATATCCAGAAGCATCAGCTATCTTGAAGATACCTCCATAGTGACTATAATGGATAATGTTCCCTGAAAAATGTGACCAGATCTAGAATAATTTACCAAGGTATTTCTAGAAGCAAACAATTTTGGACTGAGGTTCCTCATCTGGTGTGTGTGTGTGTGTGTGTGTGTGTGTGTGTGTGTGTGTGTGTGTGTGTGTCCTTAGTGGTAAAGACAGAAGACTCAATACTCACGAAATAAAATTTATTCATTTCTTATTAACTTATACATAAAGATACAAATTATTATGCTTTGCTGATAGAAATGTTGTCATAAAAAAGGCAATGAGGTGACCCATTTCTAGGACTGAAGTTAAGAAGATTCATCTTACTGAGTTCAAATCTGGCTTCAGAAACTTACTAGCTATGTGACCCTGGGCAAGTCACTTAATATCTTCCATTTAAATCCCACCTTCTACAAGAGGTTATCCCCAGTCACCCTTCCCCTCCATTCTTTAGTCTCTCCTCTACCACCTACTCTGGACATATATTGTGTTTTTATAACTGCTTGTGTGGTATATAGGCAACTAGTTGGCATAGAGAATACAGCATCAGGTTGGAAGTCAGGAATGCTTGAGTTCAAATCTGGCCTCAGATATATGGCCATGTGATGATCCTGGGCAGGTCACAAGAATTGGACATGACTGAAAAACAACTCCACAACAAAGAACATAGCTCTTTCTCATTATTGCTCCTTTTTTATTTCTCCATAAAACTTGACACAATTGATCACACTCTCCTGGACATGCTCTCCACCCTCAGTTCATGACACTTCTATCTCCAGATTCTTCTCCTTCTTGGACCATTCCTTCAGTCTCCTTTGCTGGATCTTTATTCAGTCCATACCCTCAGGATCCTCCCTGAGTACCTTGTTCTCTCTCTAAGTTCTCTCTTGGGGAACTAATTTCCACTCTTCGATTGCCATTTATATGTAGATCACTTCAGCTCTATGGTTCCTTCCCTAATATTTTTCTTGGGTTCCAGTTCTATATTGTCCAGTTCCAACTGTGTACGTTCCTGGAAAGTACACTACCAAAGTAAGTGACCTTATCCACAACCATTTGTTGTAACCAATGGTTCCATGTATGGATGGTGTGGTGGTGGCTAATGGAGCAACGGTGTTGTCTTCATATTAATTGTTAGGTCAAAATTAGCACAGGGAGTAGAGAACTGATCCATACTTTGTTGCATCTCAGCTTCAGACACTGCATTGAGTGCACAATCATCTGCAATGAGGTGGATGCACATTTGGGAGACTCAGAAGAAAAGTTTGGGAGAAAAGAAGTATAAGACTGACTACTAAACTGAAGGTCTACAGAGCTGTTGTGTTGACCCCATTGTTGTATGCCTGTAAAACATGGACAGTCTACCAGCACCATGCTAGGAAACTGAATCGCTTTCATTTGAACTGCCTTAGGAAGATTCTGAGGATCACCTGGCAGGATAAGGTACCAGACACTGAAGTTATTGCTTGAGTTGAACTGCCAAGCATTCAAACTATGCTTCAGAGAGCACAACTCGGATGCGCTGGCCACGTTGGTCAAATGAGAAATGTAAGCTTGCCAAAAAAACTGTTTTATGGAGAACTCACAAGGTGCAGATGATCACATAGTGGTCAGAAGAAGCAATATAAGACACTCTAAAGGTCTCTCTCAAGAACTTTGGATTTGATTGTGCAACATGGGAGACACTGGCACAGGATCACTCAGCATGGCGTGCCCACATTAGAAAGGGTGCTGGGCTCTATGACCAAAGCAGAATTGAGACCGCACAAAGTAAACTTAAGATGCATAAATTTGGAATATCCACTCCAAATATTCACACGGACTATCTGTGCCTAACCTGTGGTAGAGCATTCTGAGCTTATATTGATCTGATCAGTCACAATCAGACTCACTGAAACTTCACTTTATCATGGGATGTCATTTTGGTCCTCTTTGAAAACAAAGCCACCAACAAACCAACCCACCAACTTGGGGGAAATATCCAAATTTATGTTCTTCAGACATCTCAAAGTTGTTTCAAAACAAGACTTTCCCCCAATCTATCCCTCTTCCTTACATCCTCATCTCTGTTGTAGGCAGCACCATATTTGCAGTTACCCCAATTTCACAACTCTGAATTGTCCTCAACTCTATCTTCTGCCACACTATCTGTATCTAATCAGGCAGTTAAAGTCAATAATAACTTGTTATGCACTAACTATGAGTCAGGAACTGTGCTATCCACTGGGTTTACAATGAAAGACAAAAATACCATCCTTCCCCCTTTTATGGGGAAAATAACAATGACGATTTATCTATAAGATTTTATATTGATAATGCATTTTTGCTTATTGTTAATATGATTCTGCATCTTCATGGGAAAATCTTCCTCACCCATTAATGGGTCTACCCATTACGGGGAGTTTTATTAGGGAAGATTTGTAGGAAGGCATACATTTGTAGGAAGGCACTAGTTCTCAAACATTGTGATGCCCTCTGACTCTACACAGTGCATAAAGATGCTGAGGTGCAGTTTTCCTTTGGGTTTTAGTTTTTGGAAGATGGTTTGTGTGCTGGATGAGACTCTGGGAAGCTGTTAAGCAGCTGCTGGCTTTGAAAACCCAGATGTTGGTGCTTCCCACTCTGGTAACTATGTACGTATGTATGTACATATGTATATATGTATGTATGTATGCAATGGTCAGACAGCTGGTTCTGTCTATTGATCTATGATGTATATATTACTTATATCAGAGTTGGAAGTATGTCTGTTGATTTTTTTCTCTGTATTTTCTCTGAAGTTCAAGGTGCTGATTTTTTCCCCTGAACTAACTGAATGACATATATGCTTGATTCAAGTGATTGTTAACCCCTCAAAAGTTGCCTTTCCTTTTAGAAAAGAAGATCTAAGAACTTGTGATAGTAGACCCTCTTGTGTATGTTGGGGGTCATGCCTTTATAGATACATATGATAAGATAGAAGGTAAACTTTGAGAGAAGGGGCTAGTATTGTAGGGAATGAGTAGAGGTGAACAGGGAGAGCCTATCATGCAAGTAAATAACCAATGAAAGATCATAAATTCAAAAGATGGAGTATCATAAATGAGGAACAGCAAGGACAATATCACTGGATCAGAGTATGGGGTGGGGAGGAAGGTGTAAGTACTGAAAAGTTAGGAAGGAATCAGGTTTTAAAATACTTTACAAGCCGAACATAGAATTTTATATTTGATCCTAGAAATCATAGAGTCACTCAGCCTGTGTTCTCTTCCTCTCACACAACCTGAAGATAGGGAAGAGTCACAAAAAAAAAAAGACCAGGGTCTCCCACTGCATGCAGGAACATCTCCAGTTGTCCTGAATGATATCTGGCCACTGGACCCAGATAGCTCTACAGGAGAAAGTGAGGCTGGTGAATTTACACAGATCTCCTGATTTAAATCCAATTCATTTACATATCATGGCATTATCTCCCTGATATCATGGTCCTCTTTGAGAATGAAGAACAAACAATATAGGGAGTCATTGGAGTTTACTGAATAGGAGGCATGACATGGTCAAACCTGTGCTTTAAGAAGATCTCTCTGGAGGCTAAGTGAAAGATGAGCTGGAGTAGGAAAACACATAAGTCAGGGAACTGCTCAGGAAGCCAAAGTGACAGGACAATAGTGAGGTGATGAAGGCCTGTGCAAAAGAGGAGCAGAAAGGGCAGGTATTTCAGAGATGTGTGAATGCAAAAACAATACAATTTATTGACTTATTGGATATAGGGGTTGAGTGGGAGTAATAGTTATGTCCATTCTTTTTCTCCATAACATCACTTGCATCTGTCAGTTGGTCAAGAAGCATTGATTAAGCACTTATTATGTACCACATATTGTACTAAAACTGAAGATAGGCAAAAATACAGTCCTTACCTTAAGAAATTCACATTCTAATAGGCAAGATATCATTTACTCAGTTGTTTCAGTTGTGTCCAACTTTCCATAACCCTATTTGGGTTTTTCTTGGCAAAGATACTGGAGCAGTTTGTCATTTCCTTCTCCAGCTTATTTTTACAGATGAGGAAACTGAGGCAATAGGCTTTAGTGACTTTCCCAGGGTCACACAGTAAGTATCTGAGCCCAGATTTGAACTCAAATCTTCCTGACTCTAAGTCTGGTACTCTATACACTATGTGACATACCTGCCTAGACACCATACAAGCATTCATATACATAAAGGATATATCCAGAATAGATGGAAGGTAATTTTATAGGAGAGGATAAGGAATGGAGGGGAAGAGTGGAGAGGAATAGCCTCTTGTATAAGGTGGGATTTGAATAAAATATAAGTAAAAATGAGGTAGGATAGCACGGGGCACAATCAGTCAAAAAAGAGTCAGAAGATAAAGCGTCCTCCTCAGGAATTTGTCCCTTCCTCTCCCTTTCACATGGCCAATACCATAGTTCTGGCCTCCCATCACTTGTCATTAATAATAATCTTCTATCTAGATGGTCTTTCTGTCTCCAGTTTCTTCTCTCTCTAGTCAACACTCCATGTTTTCTCCCAGTAGATATTGTCAAAACAGAGAAAAGTCTGATCATGTCCCTCTCTAGCTAAAGAAGCTTCTATTGCCCCTCCATTAGTTAGCCAGTCAATAAACAATCAATTAACATCTTCTATTATCTGTTAAGCACTATGCTAAGCTCTAAGGATACAAAGAAAGGCAAGGTCCTTGTCCTCAAGAAAGTTACAATCTTAAAGATGAAATTGAAGGAAGTAGGAAAAGGGGGCAGTTATTGGGGGAGGGAGTGATGCAGAAGTCCAGTAGTATACAGTCTAGCGAGAAATTTAGAAATGGCTGGCCTGGGGTCACTTCTTAAATTCAGGTTCTGGGAGGAGAGGTCTACACCTTCCAATAAGAAGGATGATGCCCCAAAAGTGCCCTGTGAGGAAAAGAGGATGTTTGTGAAATGGGTAAATCAACAACTCTTTTTTGGGCATTTAAAGTCCTCTCAGTTTGGATCCAGGTTACCTTTCTAGGCTTACTGCATGTAACTTCTACCTCATTTTGCCATGTCTTTCTGTGGACTGTACCTCATGCCTTAGAATCCATTCCCTCCTGACTATTATTTTACTACTTTTCTCCAAGTCTCAGCTCAAGTGTCTCCTTCTACACAAGGCTTCTCTAGATTCCCACCCTGACTCCCAGTTACTAGTCTCCAGAATGAACCATAGTTACTTTGTAAATAGCTCTGTATGCGTATCTTTCCTCATAATAAAATGCTAAAAAGTCAGGATAACTGGCAATGGCCCAGGATGGAATAGATGACCTTGGCATCTTCAATGTCTGACCAAGCTCTCAGCACTGATCAAGCACCTACTTCACCTGTTTTCATGGCCATTGAAACAAATTGGTCTTATCTGCTCATTCCACCAGGAAAATTCTTCACATGTTTGAGATAGGCATCCCCCTACCTCACCAAAAGGCTTGAAACCTGTCATTTGCCTCCAAGCTGGTTTAGGCAGTTGGCTGAAATAGTTTTACCAGATGTGGCCATTGTTTATGGTCTAGCTTCCTGGAGCCACAGATGAGAGTTGGGTGAAGGTGGACACCAAAAATTGATGAGCAACCTACAGCAAGTTCTCATACCAGAGATGCTGCTTTCTCAACATGCCATATACTCCCTTTAAAAATACATAATATTTGATATTTATATTATATACATTTATATTTTAATATCATATATGCTTGCTATATATTATTTGGAATTGATAATCATTTAATATAACTTAAAAATATAATTGTGATGAATGAAGACTTGTAAAATAAGGTGGTCCTATGCTGAGGTGGCAGGGATGAACAATATCCTAATCCCTGGCCCTGAGAAGCTTTCTGTCCGTAGTGCATCTTCCTCTCCGACCCCACTGGCCATGCCTCTGGCTTCCCCCACAACAGCCTCACTAACCAAAAGGGCTGAGGATGCAGGGACTGGTCATCAGCTTGACCATCACCTGTTCATAAGTCAGTATAGTTCCAGACAGAAAGTAAGATAAGAGCAAAATGCTCTGGGAAAATTCAAAATGGAGAAACATTTCATTTTGTTTTTTCCCCTGGGGAAAGCTTTATTTGGGAAGGAGTCAACACATATCATGAGTTTTGAAAGAAAATAAAAATTTCCCCAGGAGAAAGACATTAAACAGAGTTCTAACTCTGGAATCAGATGTCTGGCCTCCCTGAATCACAGTTTCTGAAATTTTAAAACAAGGAGGTTGAACTATATGGCTTCCAGGACCACTCTCAACTCTCTACTGATGACCTTATGATTGAATGAGATGAGATAAAGTTGTTGCTCTGTATGCAAAGATGGAGATGGGAGATGATGGGCTGAGAGTGTAGAATATCAAGTCATCTGATTTGGCTGGAATGTAGATTATTAAAATCACGTGAAAAAAGGTTGCAAAAGGGGTTTGGAATTCATGTGGACACCCTTAAAGATTCCTGGATAAAAGGTTTACATTTTCTCTTAGAAGTTGTAGGTGGGGGAGGAGCCAAGATGGAGGAGTAGAAAGACACACTTATGCTAGCTTTGAAACCACAGCCTATAAAATATCTGTAAAGAAGAACTCCTAACAAATTCTGGACCAGTGGAAGCCACAGAACAACAGAGCGGAGGAGATTTCTATTCCAGAAAGACCTGAAAAACCCTCACCAAAGGCCCATTGCACACAGGACCAGAGTAGAACCCAGCCCTACCTTGGCCACGCAGCCCTGGGAGGAACAGATCCAAGCAGGCTTCAGGGACGGAATCTCTGGTGGCCATGGGGGTCCCTCCACCGACAGGTGCTACAGGTCAGTGAGAGAGACCTCTGGTCTGTCTGAGAGGGAAGCAGGGTGTCTCCATAACTCAAGTCCCCTTGGGAGGCAGCAGCAGAAGCAGCAGGCAGCTAGAGGCTCCCAGAGCAGGCAGGAGCTCAGCAGCAGCTCCATCACAGAAGGTCTCTGCATAAACCCCCTGAGGGAACTGAGTCTGGGGGGCAGCCCTACCCCCACCTGAGAACCTGACTTAATCTTACCCTGAATAGCAGCCAGGCCCCCGCTGCTGAAAGCCCTGAGGCTGGGGAGCAGCATTTGAATCTCAGACTCCAAGCACTAGCTGGGCAGATCTGGGCAGGGGTGGAGAGGAATCTCAGAAGTCAAGTAACTGGCTGGGAAAATGCCCAGAAAAGGGAAAAAAAAATAAGACCATACAAGGTTACTTTCTTGGTGGACAGATGATCCCTACCTTCCTTTCTGATAAGGAAAAACAATGCTTACCATCAGGGAAAGACATAGGAGTCAAGGCCTCTGTATCCCAAACAACTGAAAGAGATATCCAATGGACTCAGGCCATGGAAGAGCTCAAAAAGGATTTTGAAAATCAAGTCAGACAGGTGGAGGAAAAACTGGGAAGAGAAATGAGAGAGATGCAAGAAAAGCATGAAAAACGGGTCAATACCTTGCTAAAGGAGACCCAAAAAAATGCTGAAGAAAATAACACCTTGAAAAATAGGCTAACTCAATTGGCAAAAGAGGTTCAAAAAGCCAATGAGGAGAAGAATGCTTTCAAAAGCAGAATTAGCCAAATGGAAAAAGAGGTTCAAAAGCTCACTGAAGAAAACAGTTCTCTCAAAATTAGAATGGAACAGATAATAACAGTTAATGACTTTATGAGAAACCAAGAAATCACAAAACAAAACCAAAAGAATGAAAAAATGGAAGATAATGTGAAATAACTCGTTGGAAAAACAACTAATCTGGAAAATAGATCCAGGGGAGACAATTTAAAAATTATGGGACTACTGGAAAGCCATGATGAAAAAAAGAGCCTAGACATCATCCTTCATGAAATTATTAAGGAAAATTGCCCTGATATTCTAGAACCAGAGGGCAAAATAAGTATTCAAGGAATCCACCAATCACCGCCTGAAAGAGATCCAAAAAGAGAAACTCCTAGGAACATTGTGGTCAAATTCCAGAGTTCCCAGGTCAAGGAGAAAATATTGCAAGC
>CM053774.1:118246733-118272763 GCA_028658325.1 Potorous gilbertii | reverse complement strand
ATGGAAAGACAATATCTGTAACTCTTGAAACTTTTCAGTATCTGGGTAGTTGGTAGGATTACACACTCACATACACACACACACACACACAGACACGCACACACATGTATACACGTGCACATGTTCACACACACATACACACATGCATGCACACACAAAGACAGAGAGCACAGAGTGAATTGAGTAGGAAGGGATCATATGTTAAAAAATGAAGTTAAACAGTGAGAGAGAAATGTATTGGGAGGAGAGAGGGAGAAATGGAATGGGGCAAATTATGACTCAGAAGAGGCAGGCAGGAGACTTTTTAGTGGAGGGGAAAAGAGGGGAGGTGAGAGAAAAACATGATGTTTACTCTCATCACACTTGACCAAGGAAAGAATAAAATGCACACTCATTTTGGTATGAAAACCTATCTTACAATACAGGAAAGTGGGGGAGATGGGGATAAGCAGGGTGGGGGGGATGATGGAAGGGAGGGCAATAGGAGGAGGGAGCAATTTAAAGTCAACACTTGGGGAGGGACAGGATCAAAAGAGAGAATAGAAGCAATGTGGGGGCAGGATAGGATGGAGGGAAATATAGCTAGTCTTACACAACATGACTATTATGGAAGTCATTTGTAAAACTACACAGATATGGCCTATATTGAATTACCTGCCTTCCCAAAGGAATGGGTGGGGAGGGAGGAATGGGGAGAAGTGGGAACTCAAAGTTTAAGGAAAACCGTTGAGTATTTTTCCTGCTATTAGGAAATAAGAAATACAGGTAATGGGGAATAGAAAGTTATCTGGCCCTACAGGACAAAAGAGAAGATGGGGTAAGGGAAGGGAGGGATGAAAGAAGAGAGGGCAGATTGGTGATATGGGTAATTAGAATGCTCAGTGTATTGGGGAAGGGGGAGGGGACAAATGGGGAGAAAATTTGGACCCCAAAATTTTGTGAAAATGAATGTAAAAAGTTGAATAAATAAATTTATTTAATAAACAAAAAAATGTTTTAGATAAGAGTGCCTATGTGGAACATGGATGGAAAAGAAAATGGAGTGAACTGCACTCTGTCAACATGTTGATTCATTTTAATCACTGTAACTAACCACTTACATATCTGAATGTCTGTATAGACTCAGTTTGAAGCTGGGTGTATTAATGACTACTGCTTATCCTAAGTCTTCAAAAATCCTTCCTGAGTCAATACTATAAAATGTTCTAAATGGGTATCAGATATTTAGAGTTTTCCTGTTGCCTACCAATCAGCTAGTGTACACACATTGATTGAGGAAAATATTTGGGTATACAATAAAAATAGTTGCTGCCTGTAATTCAAGGACTATTGGAGTTCTTCACCTTTAAAATCCAACTCAAAACACCCTTGATTTAATGTTGGGAAGCTAACTACAATTTTTAGAAATCTAGAGAGATTAAGCCACTTTCCCAAAGTCATGTAGATGGAAAACAGGAAAATCCAGGTCCTCTTAACTCCATATTACAATTATTTTACTGCCATATCAGTTTGTCAAAAGTCATTCCTGCTGAATACCACAAGTGTGACATTGAATTCCGATAAGTCATTAAGAATTCTCAGTGATGTGAGGATTGAGAGTTTAGTGGTTAACTTATAGATTAACTGTGAAAACTGAAAGGCACCTTAAAAATATTTTAGTTCATCCAAACTCCTGACTTTACAAATGAAGAAATAGAGACCGAGAAAAATGAAAGGAATGTTTTACCATCTATTTATGTCAAATTCCTACCACTTCTATAAATCCTAGATGAAATGCCACCTGGTCAGGAAGTGTCCTTGACTATAACTGGTTGCATCTGAGAGATATCTATCTTCACCAGCTTTGAACCTCCTATAGCATTTTGAATTGTCTTCTCTAAATCATTTATCCTATGAGACCATGAGTGATTTGTTATGTGTTCTCAGGGTGAATTTGAATCCTACCTTTGACACAAACTAGTTGTTTGACGTAGCTTGATGTCTTCATTTTTCTTTGCCTCATTATAGAGGCCACCCCCTGACTACTTCTTAAACAGGCCTATTCAATAAATGGGCATTACCTCACCCTAAGTAATACCTGAATAGACCTTGGCCTAAAGGGGTCAAGATCTCCCAGTGCATCCTGGGTCACCTCTAGTCATCCTGATGAATATCTGTTCACTGGTTTCAGATGACTCTGGAAGAACAGTGAGGCCAGTGTCCTTGCACAGTCCTCCCTCACTCAAAACAAAGTCAAGTGCAAGTCATGTCATCATTTCTCTGATGGCATGGTCTTCTTTGGCAATGAAGGATGAACACAATAGCTGTTTGACCTAGGCAAGTCACCTTATTTCTCAATGCACAAGGAATCTAAAATTATAATTTGAAGGTGCATGGCTAGAGGAAATTACGTAAAGTACAAAATCACAGATCCAGGTAGTTTTTTGGAGACTAACATATCTGTATCTCTGTCTTACACCTCCTAGACTGTGAGCCTTAATATTGGATTGTGTCTTACCCCAAATCTGTATCTCAACTAGGACCTAAAAGAGCCTGATGCATGCAATAGGCATTCTATTTTTATATTGCATTTTGAAACCTTCATGTGATTTTAGAAAATGAGAAAAAATTTAAAACATGAGTTTGAAAGCAAATAAATGTCTTAGCACAAAAAACAATGACTATAAAGCAGCAACTTGGGGGCAAAGTCAAGATGGTAGGGTAGAAGGACAAACCTGCTTCAGCTCTCCACCCAAAATCCATAAAATACCTGTAAAAATGACTCTAAACAAATTCTAGAGCAGCAGAAGCCACAAAATTACTGAATAAAACAGATTTCCAACCCAAGACAACCTAGAATGCTAAAAGGAAAGGTCTATCACCCCAGGCTTGGAGTAGAGTCCAGCACAGCATGGGCCATTCTGGCACAGACAGGACTGGGCTTCAGGACATGGAATCATAGGCAGCTGCTGTGGTTGGTTCCCAGATTTCTCAACTCACAAATGCCAAAGACAACTTTAAAAATCAGTAAGAAAGAAGACAGCTCTTTCACCTGTATGAGAGTGGAGTATGGTCCAGCTCCATCCTCAGTCCCAGAGTAATGGCAGCCACTATGACAGCAGCTCCACTTTTGGAGCCCTTGACCTAAACACCCTGGAAGAACTGAGAAGCTTACTTGAGTCTCAGTCCAGAGTGGATGTCCCAAGGTGAGGAGGAGCTCTGGCTTGGTGGAGTTAGTGGCAGCTGTGGAGAGGGAATCCTATTTGCACTTCAAGGGCACAAAAAAGTGTTTGTGGTTGCTCACAGACCAGAGTACAGTCAAGAAGAGGAGTAAACTCATCTCCCTTTATTGTGCCACCTTGGAGGAACTGAGAACTTACAGGTCCCTAGAGATGTATCAGAGAACAGTTGCATAAAACCTCTGAAGTATAGTATGCCCTCCACATGACAAAGGACTAAAAGACAAGTAACTGACTGGGGAAATGCCCCAAAAGGGGGAAAAGACTATGGAAGTTTACTGTCTTGGTGTAAAGGTATTTTATTCCATCCAAAAAGGATTTTGAAAATCAAGTAAAAAAGGTGGAGGAAAAATTGGGAAGAAAAATGAGGTGATGCAAGAAAATCATGAAAGATGAGTCAACAGCTTGCTAAAGGAGACCCCAAAAAATGCTGAAGAAAATAACAGCTATAAAAATAGACTAACCCAAAATGCTTTAAATAGCAGAATTGGTCAAGTTGAAAAGGAAGTTCAAAAGTTCATTGAAGAAAATTGTTCCTTAAAAATTAGAATGGAGCAGATAGAAGCCAATGAATTTATGAGAAACCAAGAATTATAAAACAAAACCAAAAGAATGAAAAAACAGAAGACAATGTGAAATATCTCATTGGAAAAATAACTGACCTGGAAAATAGACCCAGGAGAGACCATTTAAAAATTATTGGTCTATCTGAAAACCATGATAAAAGAAAAACAGCCTAGACATCATCTTCCAAGAAATTATCAAGGAAAACTCCCCTGATATTCTAGAACCAGAGGGTAAAATAGAAATGGAAAGAATTCCCCAATCACCTCCTGAAAGAGATCCCAAAAGGAAAATTCCTGGGAATATTGTAGCCAGATTCCAGAGTTTGCAGGTCAAGGAGAAAATATTGCAAGCAGTCAGAAAGAAACAATTCAAGTATTGTGGAAGTACAATCAGGATAAAACAGGATGTAGTAGCTTCTGCACTAAAAGATTGAAGGGCTTAGAATATGACATTCAAGAAGTCAAAGGAGATAGGATTAAAACCAAGAATCACCTTCCCAGCAAAAGTGAGTATAATACTTCTGGGAAAAAAATGGAATTTCAATGAAATAGAGGACTTAAAAGCATTCTTGTTGAAAATACCAGAACTGAATAGAAAATTTGACTTTCAAATACAAGAATCAAGAGAAACATGAAAAGATAAACAGGAAAGAGAAACCTTAAGGAATTCATTGAAGTTAAACTGTTTACATTCCTAAATAAAAAGATGTTAATTGTAACTCATGAGCCCTTTTTCAGTATTAGGGTAGTTAGAGGGAATATATATATATATAGATAGATAGATAGATATAGATATATACACACACATATACGGGTATGTGTGTAGGTATATATGGGTATGTATGTATATGTGTACTATATATGTGTAGTTATGTATATGTACATGGGTGTATGTATATATGTATATGTATGTATGTGCATATATATGCATATATATATATATGCACATACATATGTCTACACATAGACAGAGGGCACAGGGTGAGCTGAATATGAAGGGAGAATACCTAAAAAATAAAATTTACTGTTGAGTGGAATGTAAGTATAAGTAAGTAAGTAAGGACTAAGATAAAGGGAGAGGTAGAATGTAGCAAATCATCTCACATTAAAGAGGCAAGAATATTTACAATGGAGGGGAAGAGGGTGGAAATGAAAAGAAATAAGTGAGCTTTACTCTTATGGGATTTGGCTTAAGGGGGTATAAAACACAGTCAATTGAATACAGAAATTTATTTTACCTTGCAGGAAGGCAAGAGGGAAGAAGATAGGAGAGGGAAGATAATAGAAAGGACAGCAAATTATGGAAAGGGATAATCAGAAGCAAACATTATTGTGGGAGGACGGGTCAAGGGAGAGAATGGAATAAATGGAGGGCAGGATAGGACAGAGGTAAGTGTGGTTAGTCTTTCACAACACAGACATTATGGAAGTGTTTTACATTGTTACACATGTATGACCTATATTGAACTGCTTGTTTTCTCAGTGAGAGTGGGTAGGCAGGGAGGAAGGTGGAATGTGGAACTCAAAGCTTTAATAATGAATGTTAGAAATTATTTTGGCATACAACTGGAAAATAAGATACACAGACAATGGGGTATAGAAATCTCTTTTGCCCTATAGGAAAATAGAGGGGAGGGGGATAGAAAAAAGGAGAAGTAACGGAGGGGAGAGCAGACTGGAGGAAGGGGTTGATGGGGTTCATGCTGTCCTGGAATGGGGGTAGGGAGAGATGGAGAGAAAATTTTAAATTCAAATTCCTGTGGAATGCTGAGAACTGAAAAATAAATAAATTATATAATTTCAAAAACAAAACAAACAAACAACAACAACAAAAAAAAAACAGATGCATCTTCCATACTGACTAGCTCTTCCTCATAAGTATTCCAATAACAACATAGAAAGAGCAAAAAATAAAAAAGTAACTCATTTCAGAATCCAGTTTTCTAATTGAGGAGTTGAGAAAAAGAGAATAAAAGAATCAAACACTTTTCATGATGCAAGAACAAAAATACATTTTTCTAAGTTTGAGTCAGAAAAGAAAATGAACAGAAAATAGCGATAGCCTCACAACGCCAAACCACAAGACTATTCAGTTACTTTATTTCAAAAATCAGTACATTCAATGAAAAAAAGAAATGTTTGACATCACAGATGCATTTCAGTCATCAAATTTCCCATTTTTCAATCAGATACATACCAAGACTCAAAATAAACTGGAAGAAGGGGGAAAATATGCCAAAGTGAAGGAAGTATAATTTCAAATTTTAGTGTACCATTGCCTTGTTTGGCTTCTATTTAGCTTTTCTAAATTTTATATATACTTAAATCCCAAAACAGATAGTACAGGCTCAGATGGGCTAAAGCACTCTGTCCCACTTGGGATCACTACTAAGTCCGTGCTAAGTGGTGAACTATGTTCAGTCCTGGAAGAATCTGTCCTCAAAAATGAAAGGTTACACTCATTTTCTGGTAGCTTCTTGGCTTATTATCTCCTACTATGGAGCTCTGTGGAAATTCAGTTAAATCAATGCTAGGTTTGGCTCATGTCTACGGTTTCCCCCAAGAAAGGTAGAAAATCATCCAATATATGAGGTTCATTAGGTATGGGACAGCTATTTATTCCTTCTGTGGTTACCTCTAAGAGTTTAATACACGTGCACACACACACACACACACACACACACACACACACACAATTAGTCTGCACTGACAAAGAATTTAAACATAAAATAGGAACCTATAACTCCTATTATACTGTCCCAAGACATGGATACTTAAAACATTAATCACAGAATATTTATAAGACTAGTGAAAAGCCATTTTTCTCATCATTTTGGGTCTTCACAGTCTGAATAATTTCCTAAAATTTTAAATACTTTGGTAAGTTAGGGAGTAGTTGGGAATCATTTTCTTTGAGAAAGGTACACTTGCAGAAAATTTCTCTGTCACCTGGAGGTTCCAATTAGGGGAGTGGGAGATCTTTCATGACCTCTAAAATTTATGACCTTGGCTCCAAGTCTGGAAATGTCCCATCCTATGATCACCTTTTCTGTCACCTATGCTCAGGAAAAAAACACAGAGAAAGGGCAGTCAGATTGCTGTTCTTAACCTGGGGTCTGTGGATAGATTTCAGGGGATTTGTGAAATTGGTTGGGTGAAAAACATGCATCCTTATTTTCACTCATCTCTGTTTGAAATGAAACATTTTATAAATGTAAGCAATCAACATTCTGGAAAAGGATCCATTGATTTCACCTCACACACACACACACACACATACACACACACACACACACAAAATATATAAATTTTGATCTAGAGGGTGTCTGAGGTTCCATCCGACTTTGAAATTCAGTTATTCAAGTAGCTGGAGAGAGGATTCATAAAGTTCCTTCTTGCACTTGCCTTTTGAGCTTTGAAATGTTATCTCTTACATGAGACAAAAGATGAATATGTGTAAACATTTAGGAATTTAAAACATTCTGTAACTACTAGTCATCACTCGCTCTTGGTCTTGAACACAAGCTCCAGGTTTTCTGGATGTTTTGTTTTGTTGTGGAACTATTCTCTCCTTAAGTAAAACTCCCTGCCAGCCTTGGTCTCATCTACAAGCTGGAATTTCCTTTTATGCATATGTGTAACTGTTTAAAAATAATAATACTAATGCAGTGATTATGGAGGATGGAAAAACAATGCTAATAATTTCAACCTTAACAAAATATTTCTTTTGCTATGGGGTTTTTTAAAATTTTTTATAGAAACTTATGGCAATTTTCAAAATTAAAATGTCACAAAAATGGCAAAGCCTGTTCTCATTTTCTCATGTAAGAATGAACCCCAGCCTCTAGTTCATCAGTGACTCCACTCTCCAGCTCTGAAAATTGTATAGAAGCGTTCTGTTTAGAGGACAGTTTGTGCTTAGTGATTGGGCAATGAGTCCAGGGCAGCATCACTGAGGAGACATGAAGCAGGAATTGTCCATCACACATAAAGGACACAGATGAAATTGGTTAAGCTTAATTAGAAAATAATTGTTTGCAAATGTAAATAGCTTGAATTCTGGAAAGAAGTTTCACCAAACTGAAGAAGACCTAACACGTACATTTTATCATGACTTTCAAACTCTCAGAGCTCTTGACTGTGAGTCATCAGAATTGAGACAAAAAGAGGCAATTAGGAAGTTTTTTGTAGGATAGAAATCCCATTTAAGCATTTTCAGTCCTCAGTTTTCCAAGTTCCATAATTTCATTACTGTGGGCATTTAACTTATTCTACGAGTGCAGATGCTAGCCTCTTGGCAACTTAGTAGACAATGTTTAAGAACTACTGGACCCAAAACAGCCCTTCCTCAAAGGCCAGACTCAAAATGTTGTTCAGTCATTTCAGTCATGTCCAAATTTTCATTACCCTGTTTGGGGTTTTCTTGGCAAAGATAGAGGAATGTTTTTCCATTTCCTTCTCCTGCTTATTTTACAGAAGAGGAAACTAAGGCAAGCAAGGCTAAGTGACTGGCCCAGTATAACTCACCTAGTAAATGCCCGAGGCCAGATTTGAACTCAGTTATTCCTGACCCTAGGAACAGTGTGCTATCTATGTACCATGTAGCTGCCCCCCATCAATTACTCTCTCAAAATTGAATGAGGCTAGTTTTTAAACAACTCATCCTGGGTCCATATTTTGAAGTAAATTAAGTAAATTCCTTTTTTAAGCATTTAAAACTTTTCACAACTTGCTTTCTTCCTACTTGTCCACTTTCTTACATATGACTCCCCTTTATTCCCTCTATGATGCAGCTGTTATGGTCTATTTGCTATTTCTCAAACATGATGCCCCATCTCCCATCTCTGGGCCTTTGTACTCCTCACCACTGTCTCGTAGAATCCCTGGCTCCCTTCAAAATTTATTTCAAACATAACCTCCTATAGGAGGCCTTTTCTGGTCTTTACAGCTGCTAGAGACTTTCCCCTCTAAAATAACTTTCTGTTGGCTTTCTCTCTTATTATAATGTTACTTAGCTCTTCCCTGTCCATCTGTAGGCCTCAAATATCTTTTGTTAATTTCTATTAAGACACTGAGTCAGAGAGTCCTGCCCTCTGGCTCTGAAAAATGTACAAATGCTCTGAGGTGAGGTTTTATTTGGGGCTTACTCATTGGAAGTGTTTGTTTGGCCAGAGGAGACTCTGGGCAGCCGCTAAGGAGCCCTCTCAACTTAGTAAACCTAGATGTTGCTGCTTCTCTCTCTGGTAACTAGGTATGTATGGTCAGGCAGTTGGATCTGTCTGTGGATCTGTGATGTATGTGTTGCTTATGGTCAGACAGTTGGAAACCCTGTCTGTTGATCTCTCTGAAGTTCAGGGTACTGACTTTTTCCTCTGAAGTAAATGAATAATACATACATGTGCTGAATTAAAGTGATTTTTGACAGCTCAAAAGCTGTCTTTCCTTTTAGAAAAGCAGATTTAACAACCTGTAGAGCAGGCTCTCCTGTATATGTCAGGGTCCTTACTGATACATTTATATACAATTTATTTATTTGTTTATGCAATTAATATAAATACTTAGGTGAATTAGAGGCAGTGGTCTCCCCCATCAGAGTAAAAGCTCCAGGGAATGTTTTTGCCTTTTTCTATGTCCCATTAATTAGTAGAGTGACTGGAACAAAGTAGGTACTTAATAGATACTTCTGATTGATTAGAGCATCTCAAGATTGATAGGTCCTTCTACAGGTTTTACTCACCGTGAGTTCATCTATAAGGCTGTGATGGCAAGCATTGTTATTTTTGTTTTAGTATAATCAAGTGCCTCTGATTAAATCTTGCCTTTATCAATAAAGAGTCTTTACTAGGAATAAAGTACAGAAACAAGAGTTTCTTTAAATAGAGATGTGATATGTATTTGTATTGTTAATTATTTTAATGTGATTAAATATATTCCCCACTCATTAACAGACCTTCCCATTAAGAGGAGTTTGGGGTAGATTTGTGGGAAGATTCAAGGCTTTTGTTAATGAGGCACTGGTTCTCAAGGGTGGGGATGCTTCTGACTCTAAAAAAATGTACAAACACTCTGAGTTGAAGTTCTACTTTGGGGTTCATTAGAAGTGTTTGTTTGGCCAGATGAGGATTCTGGGAAGCCCCTAAAGAGCTCCCCAGCTTGAAAAATCCAGATGTCAGTGCTTCCCTCTCTGGTAACTATGGTCAGATAGTCGGACCTGTCTGTTGATGGTCAGGCAGAGGAAGCCATGTCTGTTGATCTTTAATTTCTCTGTATTTTCTTTGAAGTTCAGGGTGACTCCTCTGAACCAGGTGAATGATATATATACTTGCTTAAAGAAATGATATATGTGCTTGATTCAAGTGATTGTTAACCCCTCAAAAGTTGCCTTTCTTTTTATGAAAGCAGATCTAAGAACCTGTGGTAGCAAGCCCCACGTGAATATTTTGATCAGAGAAAGGAGAATCTTGTGCCAGCTAGACCAGTCTTGCTGCAGATTATTTCCGTGAAATAATGAGGCTCTGTACCAGGGTGGTGGCAGTATCAAAGGAGAAAATCTGGTCCACGTGAGAGAAGCTACAAAGGTAAAATCAATAGACTTTATCAACAGATAATATATAAGGTGGGTGTGAGAGCGAGTGAGGATCAGAAAAAATGTTTTAAGACTGGGAGGCCGGGAGGATGGAGTGCCCTAGACAATAGTAGGAAAGTTTGGAAGGAGAGAATATTTGGAAGGAAATAGGATAAGTGCAGTCATGGACATATTGAATTTCATTTGTCTACAGGACATCTGGGTAATTATGTCTAAAAGGCAATTGCAGATGCAAGTCTGGAGATCAGCAGAGCAGTTAGAGCTTGATAAGCAGATTTAAGAGTCATCAGCATAGAGATGATAATTGAATACATGAGAACTGATGATACCACCAAGGGAAACAATACAGAAGCGGGGGTAAAGAGAGGGCCCAGGACAGACCCCTGCAGGACACTCAGTTATCTGGCAAGACCTGAATGAAGATCAGGTAAAGCAGACTGAAAAAGGGAGGTTGGGTAGGCAAAAAGAGAAACAGTAGAGAGTAATATCTCGAAAACTTAGAAAGAATAGAGGAGCCAAGGAGAAGATGGTGATGAACAAGCTCAAAGTCAAGAAGAATGAGGATTGAGAAAAGGCCATTGGATTGGACAGTGAAGAGATGGTTCCTCCCTAGAGAGAACAGCTTCAGTCAGATGATGAAATGGGAGGCCAGAAGGTAGAAACTACAATGACAACTCCCGTGGATTTTGATCTGCTGTCTCCCATACTGGAAATTCTCCCAATCCTCAACCCTACCTCTTAGATTCACTGACTTCCTTCAAGCCTCAGCTAAAAATCTCCTCTTTGGCAAGGAGGCTTCCTGGGTCCTCTTTAGTGACTTTCCAGTAGGATTCTTTTCAATTTATCTCATAGACAGAGAGAGAGAGAGAGAGAGAGATACAGTATCTAGAATAATGAATGGGCTAGGATCCTGCACAAGAAACATGGGAATCTGTATACAAAAGAAAGAACTAGAGCTGATGGAGACCTTTCATCACTGTCACCCACAGAAAGTCAAGACTTCGAATCCCAAGGAAGAGGTGTAAAGAGAAGAGTCATAGAACCATAGATTCAGAACTAGGGAGGAAACCCTAAATCTGCCATCATGGTCACTGTCCACTCAAGATACACATTAGTTGGGTCATCATGCTTTTTGCTTCCATATAAACATAAACTCTGTAAACACAAATTTAAATGATCTTTGTGGAATGTTAAAGTAACTTAATACTTGCAACAATCCTCAACACCGCTTAGGTTAGCAAGTATAATGAAATAACCTGTCCCTCAGTCCCCATGCAGCTGTTTAAAAATCAAAATAACTCAAGAATTATAGAATATTAGTATGTATTCAACAATTGCATTTAATAAAATTGTCTTAAGTGCACCATTCCTAATTCTACTTAAAAAGCAAAATAAGATCCTTTCACGATGTATAAACATTGCAGTTGTCAAAGACAAATCCACTCTCTCAACTGAAATTAAAAGAATAATAGTGACAGTTTAAGTTGTGAGAAAATAGAAACAAAAAGTAAAAAGCCTAAATCCAGAAAATATAATCCACTATATGTTATCAAGATTCACAAGTTCTGGAAATGAATGACTACAATTTGAATTTTATGAATGCTTCAACTGAAGATAGTAATGTAATGGAAATGTTCTTCCCTTCAAGACATGGGTCTATGACCTCATTGCTTTATAAGAGATGAATAACAGATAATTTTCCTGTTTTAATAACTTAATTCTGTGGCTAAATCAAGAAAAGAATGACTTTTGATTGTCTAAGGAAACAAATTATTCATACTTCTGGAGACTCTAACTTGCTAAGCCCTGGATAAATTTCACAGATGAATTGTAAGCGTTGGAGGCACTGAAAGTCAAGATCTGCTTTAGTAAAAGAGATCCCTTAGTGGGGCAGGAGAAAGGAAATTATTTACCCTTCTCCTCTAGCCCCCATTAGTCATATAACTTTGAAGAAAAGCTCATAAAAATTCATAACAATATATTATGAAAATGCATGTTTTATTTCATAAATTAAAAATAAAATAAGCTTTTAAAAGAGCAAGCAACTGCATCATTTGGATAGAAAAGGTGTGTGTATATGTATAATGTGTGTGTGTGTATGTGTGTGTGTGTGTCTTACTTGTATGTCTCTTTGGGAGAGCAAGCTCCCAATTTACGGCTTGAGAATACTTTGTAAATGTTTTTGTTATGTCATTTGAGTAACTGCATTTGCTATAATCAAATTAAATCAAGTGGCTAATTATTCATGGGAAATCCACTGGTTGTGCCTCAGGAGCTATAGTACTATGCGTAGTGACTCACATGGTTAACCTAAATCTTAAGATAGTAGCCACTATGTGGGGACTCAGTTCCCTAGTGAGAATGCAAGGAATGGCAATTGCTTAGAGAAATTGTTACACATGAAATTGAACAGATTAAAACAATTTCTTGAAAGAGTGTAGGCAGAATATATTGGGAAGTCATTTTTCTCAGAAAAAAAAAAGATGCTTTTTTATGAGCAAAATAAACTTTTTTACCAAAATGATGCTTTACAGAATCACAAAACTTTTAGAGGGGCTTCATTGGCCATCCCAACAAATTGATCCCTGAAAGGAAACCCTATTCTGACATGTGACGCAAGAGGTCATTCAGAAACTATGTACGCTCGACTTTTCAAGTTAGTTGAAATTTTCAGTGTTTTTGTTTTTATTATTTCTTTCTCTTTAAATCACCGATTAGGGGAGGAGACTTCAAACCTAAACACCTGATACAAAGCTTCTACAGACAATTTTCCTGTTTTAATAACTTACCACCACCAGGAGACTTCCTTTCTTTAGTCTCAAGAATACCTCCTCACATCCCCTTTGGTCTTGACCCAAATTCCTTTCCATTTCACCCATTTATTCCACCCACCAATTCATTCTATCAGTTCCTCTCTAGGAAGGTTCCATTTACCTGTTCTTAATTACTCTTGCTTGGTCTTGCCAACTACCTTCCCCTTTTCCTTCTGGAGTCTTTCTCTCTCTTAATCCCATTTCATTATCTCCTTGATCTTCCTTAACATTTTTATATCTTCCTTAATCCTTGATCCTGCTCACCTTTAACCTTCTCTCACATAATCTGTAAGTAGAGTCTAGTTTATGGAGTCTTTATAATTGAGCCCAGAAAAACCACATTTCCTGCAGCATTCTCACAGGGATCAAGAGTAGAAAATATCCTGCTTTGGTGGAATATGAAATCCAAATGAAAAAATCTATATATTTCTCAACAATTGGTTTCACTTCTCATGGAACTTTCCTTTATGGTCCAATAAAGGCACATAAGTAGAATTCAAATGGCAATTTTCAAAGGGTAATTGGTGAACTGACAATACATCTGGCAGGGCCAGGAGTGGGGAAAATGGCAACTTGGGAAAAGAGAGAAACATGGCTATGCTTAGTCAGTACATTAAGGATATATTGCTTTCTTTTATGGAATATCCATATACAAATACATATGTAATATCTTTGTCTATTTTAAATAGCCTGATACAAAATATATACAAGGAAAAAATATTATTCAAACCTGAAAAAAGTTATAAAAGTCAACACATATGTAGAATTTCAGAAGGTGGGGGAAAATTTAGGGAGAAAAGATAGTAAGTATATTTTTGGACAAGTAGAATTTAAGATGCTTATTCAAAAATTCCAATAGATGAATGGTGATGAACAAAGGAAAAAGAGAGTTCCAAGGTCATACTAGTATCTAGAAAAAAAACTTTTTTGAAAAAGAAAAGATCCAGAGGACATTTCTAAGACATAGTGCAAATTTGCTCTGAAAGATTTCTAGAAGGACAAAAAAAAGAATATCCCAGAATGAAAAGGCATAAGTGAGTTTCAATTAGCATCTACCCTAATGGAAAGATTATCTACTTCAGTGAAAATATAAATACATATTTACATACACTGCTTGGAAGCAATGAAACATGACTAAGATGAAAGTGTATTTAATAGGAATGTATGTGTAGAACCTATATAAAATTGTATGCCATCTCAGGGAGGGAGTGAGAAGGGAAGGGGTAAGGAGGGGGAGAGAGGAAAAAGATCTAAGATATACTGAAAACAAATAAAATTTTTTTAAAAAGCATGGAAGCATAGGACTTCCAAACCAGTGGTAAAAAAAAAATGAGTATAATGTTGAAATATTTACATCAGGGATTTATTTTCAAAAAGTAAAACCTTAAAAATAAGCTTTATATTTTCTTTTACCATGAAAATAATTTTAATTGTGACAGATGAAATCAATCAGTTATCGCTTTTCTTCGTATTCTGAATCTGAAAGCAAATTTGAAGTCAGGAGCTTATGATGCTTTACAATCTCCCTTTTCTCCTCTGTTTTGAAATGCTCTTGGAAAGACTTGAAAGAAAATGACAACATATGGTCCACTGGTTTGAGTAAGGGTCGATAATGAGTGGGGAGGAGGGGTTGATGGATGAAAGGGCAGGATAAATTATTAATGAAAATAATTTACATTTCCTTCTATATTTATCACCTGTCGCCTTGATGAGTAATAGGCATGCCTCAAAGTAAAATGAAGTTCAAGGCTAAAGGACAATGTGTGACAAAGGAATTACTTGGAAAAAAAGAACACAGATTAGAATTGTACGGGGGCCCTTACCATATTTTTGAAATATGCTTCCCGAGGTAGCAAATCAGATGTGTTCAATGACAGTAGGAGCACATTAAAATATATTAAAGTTCCACACATACCCCCAGCCTCCTCTCAGGCTTCTTTTAGTCAAAACAATCTGTGGACTTCAGGTCATTTAAAATGGAAATCTGGAATTTTCAGGCCAAGTAAGGAGACTAGAATTCCTTTTCATCAGCAATATTGCCTTATGTTTGTGTAACAGTTTTAAAGAGCTTTCACATACATACAGACACACATACATCATCATCCTCATTAACATTTATATTGAGCTTTACAGCTTGTGAAGTGGTTTACAGATGTTCTCTTGTTGACACTCCCAACAACCCTGGGAGGTAGGTGCTATTCTTATCCACATATTACAGATGTGGAATCTGAGACTCAGAGAGTGGCTCACCCAGAATCATATCGTTAATGAGTTTCAAAGGTAAAATTCAGACCTGACTCTTCTTGATACCAAGTCTAGTGGGCTTTCTTAATTGTTACTCATCTCTGTAACAGTCATAATTATTGGACCATTGGACCAGCTACATGGTCCATTGGAGAGAGCTCTGTGCCTGGAGTCAGGAAGATTTATCTTCCTGAGTGCAAATCTTCCTTTGGATGTTTACTATCTGTGTGATCCTAGGCAAATAAACTAATCCTGTTTGCCTCACTTCCCTCATCCGTAAAATGAGCTAGAGAAGGAAATGAAGAACTGCTCCCGTATCTTTGCCAAGAAAACCCCAAATCAGGTCACAAAGTCAGACATAACTGAAAACGGCTGAGCTGTATCATTGTCGTCACCGTCGTCATCGCTATTATTATTTTGCATTTTATAGCTCTTCTAGGTTTGCGAAGAATACATATATTGCCTCATTTGCCCCATAAAGCAGCCCCGTATTGGGGCAAGGGGTCCTATTAGTATTATCCCCATTCTACAGGGGAAAAAAACTGAGGCTAACCCAGGGAGGGAGTGGTTGAGGCAGGATGGGAACCCAAGCAGGAACCACGATTTTCACTTTTCTCTGCATCTCCATCATTCAGCACAGCTCTGGACACTAATAGGTGCTTCATAAATTATTTTTGACTGAATAAGATGACTAAGATAGCTTTCATTCCAAATCTAATACACTCTCTTCTGTGCAACCTGCCTGACTTTATGCCATTTCCATTGGGAATCTCATCGATTCCCATGGATTCAGTTGTGATCTTGATGCAGATGATTTCCATATTTAAATATCCAGACCTAGTCATCTGAGCTCCATTCCCACATAAGCAACTGGAGAATGGGCATATCAGACTGGCTAGTTCCCCACTCCCACACACACAAACACCCTTGCCATGAGTATCTTTCTTTTACCTCAAATCCACCTTCCTCCAAACTTCTCTGACACCATCAAGGGCACTACCATCCTCCCAGCCACCCAAGCTCCTAAACTCAAAGCTCTCCTCTAGTCTTACATTCACTCACTCCACATATCCAATCCATTGCCAAGTATTGTTTATTTTCACAGTATTTCTTGAATACACCTCCTTTTCATCACTCATACAGCTGCTACCCTAGTTAAGGACTTTTCTAATTATCTAACTGGTTTCCATGACTCAAGTCTTTACCCACTCCAGCTCATCACACACTCAGCTGTCAAAGGGAATGTTCTTAAAGTAGAGGTCTGGTCATGTTATTCCTCTGCTCATTAAAGTTCAGTGACCCATGTGGAGAATCCTACGTAAAGTCCTCTGTTTACCATTTAAAGCTTTTTAGTCTGACTCCATCCCATCTTTTTCATCTTCTCACACATTTCTCTAAGCACTTTTTCTTCCAGTTACCCTCTCCTATTTGCTGACTCTCACACATAGCACTTCATTTCCCATCTCCATGCCTTTGAACCTATGCTCTTTACCCCTCCCCCTGCCGTCTCTAGAATGTTCTCCATCCTCACCTTTGACTCTTCGCATTCTTTGTTCCTTTATAGACTTCGCTTAAACTCCCTCTTCTGCAACAGATTTTCTCCAATTCCCTCATGCCCTTTAACCTTTCTCTCTAAGGTTACTTGCCTTCTACTCTGTATCTATCACAGACCAGCAGTTACATTTGTAATTAGGATAAACTGAGGCACAAAGGTCCAAGCATGCTTAATTTATTAGTGAAGCATGAACTTAGAAATAAATATAACCTAAGCTTCCTCAGCAAAGCTAAGATCCAAATGTGAAGAATGGCTACCTTTTATTAATAGTTTTTAGAGAAGTGCAAAATGAAGAATAGGACTTTGTAGGTGAGAAACAAGTTATGATTGATTAGAAATTAGGAATGGGGGACTAGCAAGAACCAGCTTTCTTCCCATGACTAAGAAATATCCATTGGCCGAGTCCCCCTGCAAGGTGAGAGATGGTGGACGAGACCTCTTGGCTGACTATCCCAATATCCTTCAAGGGTGCTAGATTTCTTTGACATAAGAATGGGACTAGATTTCCTTGGCACAAGAACAGAGCAGTAGTTAACAAGACAACTGGATTTCTAAACCTAATTGATTACAGAACAGCTGAATTGCTGAACTAAGTTCAGCAACAATGAATACTGATTTATGCAGTTACAAGACAAAATATATTAACTGTAAATGGGAATAATTTAAAAAGGCACAGAATCAATCTGATAATTCAATACTTATTTATTTAAATGTTACTTTCCCATCAGTATTAAGCTCCTTGAGGACAGAGTCTAGCTTGGGATCTGCCAGTAGCTAGTTTGACACTTCTACTCTACACCACAAACTAACTCAAAACTCATAAGTCCTTATCCTCATCATAGGGGACACACACACACACACACACACACACACACACACACACACACAAGCTTTTTCAAATGAATGAAAGCACAATTCCCTCTTCTGTTCTCTAATGTGAAGACAGTTGCCCAATCCTCAATGGCAGGGACTCACATCCCTGCAGGACTTTTCTTTCCTAAAGTGGCCTACCAGCCACTATTAACAATAAAAGCCAAGGGCATCTTCCACAAGCAAAACTAAAATATGCTCCTTTATTAAGTAAGATTCATCCTTTAAAAGCTTTAGAAATATGTTCTCAAATAATTACCAGATTAATGGGAAAGAAAAAACAACTCAACTTGCCAAGGAAGGTTTTTCCTTTCTTAGAACTGAAAACTTCAGGAAGTACCTTAGTTAGTACAAGGAAGACTTTGACAGCAACCTCTGTCCTTGACCCAGTTAGTCTGAACTGGAGTTTAATTCGTCTGTCTACAGAGCTATGAAAAAAAATTTAAAGCTTCTTCTTAAACACTATAAAAGAAAAATGTATATATTTCTTATAGCTGGGAAAGAACATCTGGGCTTCTATGAACAGCTGGCACCACAACTAAGTCTTGTCCTTGTTAAACCATAGAAAACCATCCCCCAGTACCCCTTTCCAGATACGCATTTAAGGGGAGCTAGAGGGGCCAAAGCTATAAAAGTAAATAAGAAAGTCTAATCTTTGCAAAATCCCAAAGATATAAATCAATCCCTCCTCCCAAAATCCCCCCTTGGTCAAAATGTTACAAACCTCTCAGCTCCTCTCAAATGTCATGGAAGCACTGACCAATCTATCAGAATTAAGACCTAGGGATGGGTCTAATTTTCTTCTTGGCCTGCAGATTTGAGTCTGGATTGTTGCTTTCCCTTGATCACGGAGGAATCTACCTCAGTAGCAAATGACCAAATAACTTTTCCAGATGATTTGGTGACCTTGGTGTCAGTAGTAGGAAAGACCCTGTTCATAAGTGTTTAGCAATAAATAAATCATCAAATCCATGTTCAGATTTTAGAAGAATACTAACAGGGGTAAAGAGGAAAAGGCTCCATATTTCTTTCAGCAATTTGACCAACTGTTCTCTTCCTTATGTGATAGTCACTTCACTAGCGCAGCAGAATGCATAGCCACATGAGTAGATGTGAAATAATTCTACCAAAGCCATACATGGTAATGTAAAGAACTGGAAAGCCATTGAGAATCCCAAGATGGAACAGCAGAGGCAGTGACTGAAAGGAAGGGAAGTTGCTCTGGGAGTTAGGAAAGTCTGAGCTGAAGTATGCATCTGACACCTGGAAGATACGTAATCATGAAGAAGTCAGTAAAGTCTTTGAACTTTAGAAGAGTAGTGGATCTGTACTGACAAAGGGAGTTTCCATACTGGGAGACCTCAAATCAATCACATTACACTCTCTAATCCCTCCACCTTGACTTCCATCTCAAAATCAAGTCATCTTCAATGACGACTGAGCTCCTTGAGAATAGGGACCGTTTTGAGTTTGCCTCAGTATGCGCAGTTTCTATCCAGTGCCTTCCTTAAATGAGTCCTAAGTAACAACAGTAACCATGTCTAGCATTTATATTGCACTTTAAGGTTTGTGAAACACTTTACAAGCAGCTTGTTTTATTCTCATAACAACTCAGGGAGGTAGGTTCTATTATAAATACCATGTTGTACTTGAGGAAACTGAGGCAGGCAGAAGTGCAGTGGTTTGCCAGTGAGGATCCAGAGCCAGACCTGAACTTGGGATTGAAATTCCTGACTTCCTAGCACTCTGAGCACTGTGGCATTTGCTACCTGTCTCATAAGTTTGTTGAAGTGGGTCATAATTCAAGCTTATATTTCAATACCTCATGGTCTTAGAGTTCATTGGTGTCTGTATTTCCTCCAGCAATGGGAATTTAGATGAGTTAGTGAATGGTTTTTCCGCATTGAAAAAAAATTATCAGTGACAATGTTGATGAAAATAACTCACATTTATATAGGTCCTTAAAGTGAGCAGAACTCTTCATATGTTATCTCATTTGACCTACACAACAACCCTGTAAAGTGGTATAAGGTAAAGTAGTATTACCACCATTTCACAATAAGAAAAATAGGGCTGAGGGAGGTTTGAAGTAACCTGTTCAGGGTCACTCAGCTAATTAGTGTCTCAAGACAGAATTTGAACTCAGATCCAGCCAATTCCCTAACTGTTGCTCTACCTGCTATTTTATCTAGCTGCCATCAAAGGATGACAATGCTGATGATCAAGGACCCCATCCAAGTCCAACATATCTTCTATACTGAGAAGGTGGAGGATTCCCATAGAATGTCATTGAGAGTGATGCACATTGGAGACTACAGGTGATGCGGGCTACTATAATAGTTAGGAAGGTCTTGAAGGAACACTAAAATGCTGGACAGTTAGAATCTAGAGGTATAATTTATTCGTTTAGCAGC
Organism: Potorous gilbertii; assembly: GCA_028658325.1. Taxonomy (NCBI): domain Eukaryota; kingdom Metazoa; phylum Chordata; class Mammalia; order Diprotodontia; family Potoroidae; genus Potorous; species Potorous gilbertii. Next base: position 118,252,497 of record CM053774.1, on the reverse strand, counting down.
CCAGTCAATGTGACAAAATGGTTCTTCAAAGTCAAGAAATAACTGAGATTGCAGGAGGTTTCTGGATGGTCATGCGAATTTATTGTGATGGTCAATGCGGTATTTGAAAGAAGAACAAGAAGACCTCCTTCAGGTTCTGGTACTCCCAGAAGTCAAGATACCCTAAAAATCCATCAGAAACATCAGTACCCTAAGTGGTAGGATCAGTATTTACCAAGTCTCCCCACTCCTGCCATGTAGGTTAGGTTAGTTCTTTCGCTAAAAGACAAGAAAGTTATCTCCAACTTTTGGTTGGTCCTAGAGGCTAAGGTTCAAGCCCTTTTACAGTTGCCCTGATGGCCTTAGGTCCTGTTGAAATGGCTTCGTGGGGAAATAATGGAACTTAAAAAAAATTGTCCAGTGTTTTTGAGTTCCTTCAAACTTGCCAGATGTCTCAAGACTGACTGAGTCACCATACCTGGCTGACCAGATGTGTTTTAGGAAGTATACTGGGGAGCCCAGCTACCTGAGCTAAACATGGTATCCCTATTAAGCATTCTTTCTATGGTATCCGTGAGAAACATATTAACTGCTAAATGACCTCCAAGTGTCTTATTTCATTCTAATATTAGACCCAGGGACAAGACTGAATTAGGCTCAGACCAAAATGTCCCAACTATTGGAAAGGTATCTCTGCAGATGGGAGTAACCACTAAAGCACATAAAACATACATGTGTATGAAATGAACTGAATATTTGAAAACTTTCAGTATGCACACCCTGAGGTCACTGGCAATTCTTTTAATATAAACTCTAGATATTATACTTAATAGTGAAATAGATGGCAGAAACAGAACCAAAGTCTCAAAGGATTGTGGATATGAGATGTCCACACTTAGGACTGTAGAGCTGAATATTTATGTTTATTCTGGCTTCTGATGCAGGCACTGCCCTCACCTGGTTCAGGGATGCTGCTAAGATACCTATGCAACAATAGGAACTCCTCCTCTGAACTTCTAAAGTTTTCAAGGTTGTCATCTAGCCAATGGAAGCAGGGAGAGAGGGCAGAGGAGACCAGGGTCAGGTCAATGTGCTTCCCTTTCTCCACCCGGAGCAACTCATTTTCAGGGATTTAGCAAGAATCACTTTTCCTCCTTCCCCGTTGACTGGAATCTCTGTCTCCCGAATTTTACACTGCTATTTTCCTGACCTAGATTCCTGGACCTGGAGTAAAACAGACTGAACTTCAAATTTGGCCTGATATTAACTTTTTAACCCTGGGCAAGTCATCTAAGTTCAGTCTGCCTCAGTTTCCTCATCTGTAAAATGAGGTTAATAATAGCATTTACATTGCAGGCATGTCAAAAGGTAAAAGGAGATAATATTTGTAAAGTGCTTTGTAAATCTTAAAGCACTAAATAAATGCCTGATGTCACCATCGTTACTGCTGTTGTTAAAGTAGTAGTATCAGTGGCAGTAGTAGCAGCAGTAATAGCAGCAAAATAGCAGTAGCAGTAGTAGTAGTATTTGTAGTAGTAGTAGTAAAATGTAGAATTTTTCAGGAAGACCATTTAAGTCCATTTTGGATCTGCCTAATATGGAATCCATTGTCATCTCTCCTAAATAAGAGCTAGAACTACAATATTAAAGGGATGACTTAAAGGGCAGAGCTCTAGCCACTATACCACACTGCCTCTGACAAACTTTTTTTAATCGTCTTTCAGCTGAAAGAAAAGTTAAATTTTTTCTCTTTTCACCTATTATGGTATATTCTATATTTAGTCTGAGAAAATCACAAAGTAATGGCTTCATGTACCCAACTATTTAATTGATACAGGAACAGGAACAGATGAAAGTATGTTTTCTTAGGCCAAGTATAGACTGGCCTCAAATTCAAACTTCAGATCTGGAATGAATGAAGCCAAGAGTCGAAATAAAACAAAACCAAGCAAAACCTCTGTTTTACCATATATAAACAAACTCTAAGCAAAGGTATACAAATAAACATTCAACCAGGACACACAGGTTTAGCTGGCCAGCCCTCCCCAGCCTCACAGAAGATACCCAGGTCAAGCACAACAGCTCCCAAGGGAACAAATAGTTCCACAAATCCAGGGAGCTCCCTTTCTTGTTGATACTGGTTTATATACAATTCCTCAAAAGCAGGCTTTAGCTTGCTTAGTCCATAAGAATATAGCTGTGCCCAGCTAAAGGCTGAACATTCAGATCAGGAATCCTTATCCACTTCACCCATCTCAAAAGGGCTAAGCAGAGCAAATAGCACAAGACATAGTGGAATAGACTATTTCCCAAAGATATGTTTCTTTTTTAAATTTCATTTTATTATGAGCTTGAAAAACATCAACAAAAATGAACATTTCTATTCATAAAGAATTGGGAGGTGGAGAAGGTGGTTATAGATGAAAACACAAATCTGTATTGGGTACAAATTTGTGAAGTGCAAATAAAATTTAACATAGAATTAACAAAACTGCCATAGATTTAGAACTGCCTTCTAATCTTCCTTCCCTCTTCTGTGAACTTTCAAAAATCTTTATTATTGTTCCTTCCTTTCTTTTCTTTTCTTTTTTGGGAGGAGGGGATATCCCTGTCACTCCCACCCATGCCCAAAATAAACCCTTCTGTTGTAATACGTAATCAACCAAAAATAAATCTACCCATTGTTTGTGACAAAATACAACAAAATAATATATATATGTATGTGTGTTTGTGTGTATATATATATATATATATATATATATATATATATTATTCTGCAACTTTAGTCCATAACATATGTACCAGAAGGTCAGAAGAAAGGTGTTTTGAAGTAGGTTCCAAAGGACTTCACTTCTGAGTCCTTATCCTGTTCCTCAACATCATAAAATCTCAAAATTATAAAGGAAACTAAACACAAATTCCCTTAGCAAAATTGCCAGCAAATGATAATCCAGACTTTTCTTGATGACAGTCAAGGACAGGGTACCCACTATTTCCTGGGGCAGCTTGTTCTAACTTTGGACACCTCTAACTGTCAGTATTTTTTCCTCTTATTCTTCTCCTTCCATTGAAGTGAGTCAGCCTCTCTGAAGTGTCCAATCATTGATTCTAATTCTCCTCTTCTGTGCCTCATATGGCTTTGGTATTCATTCCACTCACCATTCCAATAACCCCACTCTGAATAGGTTCATTCTCCTTTAAAAGAAACATAGAACCATAGATTTAGTACTCAGAAGAGCCCTGGAATCCATCTAGTCCATGCCATCATTTTAGTTAAGGAACTGGTCCCAGAGATCAATGTGCCCCAGGATATATTGGTAGTAGGACAGCCTCCTATTTCATCTCCCTTCTTAAGACTCTTCCTCATTGTAAACCATCCTCCACACAGACACCAATGTAATTTTCATAAAACTTATCTCTAGTCTTCTTATCCCTTTACCCTGCTCCTTAAAAACTTCTGTGCTTCCTTATTACCTCTAGTCATATATAAATGCCTCTGTTTATATATGTTTATATTACATCTTCTGTTTGGCATTTAAAACTCATAATAACCTGTCTCTTTCCTCCCTTTCAGGCTTCCTGAACATTTACACTTCCTCTTGCTTTTGCAGTCCAACCATACTTGTCTTCTTGCACTCTGCATGCCCAACACTCCAACTCCAAACTCCGTGGCTTTGTGTTATTTATCCTCCATGCCTGATATCTATCTACTACATCTTCACTTCTGTTTTTGAGATGTTTCATTTTCTTTAAGACACAATTCAAATAACTTTTTCTAAAGTATGTGAAACATTTCATTTTTTGATAAACGTATTTCAATTTAATGACTTCCTTTATAATTCTATGTGGTTTTCTTTATTCTAGACAAAACCAAATTAAATACATAATAAGAAAAATAGTCGTACAAATACTAAATTAACTATATGACAAGAAATACATTAAATGCATAATAAAAAAGAAAAAGAAAAATTATACACTTAAATATAAAAAAAATGCCATGTGCACAGCAGAACATAGGATTCAGAATATATAGCAATAACTATCCATTTCAAGAAAGTCTATATATTAAATATTGCATTGAATGCTGACCATCTTTCCTTCCTGATAGGTTTTCTTTTGTTTTCTGCTGTATATTTTTGCTTTGTTCTTTTTCTATGTTTCACTTTATGCATTTAAAATATTATTCTTAGAAGGGGTCCATAGACTTCACCAGAATTCTTAAGGAGTTAATGATCTCCTCCCTCCCTCCCAAAAAAAGTTAAGAACTCTCACTCTGTATTTAGAAGCCTTTCCTGATTCCCCCTGGCTACTAGTGCCTTTCCTCCCATAGCTATATTGAATTCATTATGTATACTCTCATATGTACACATATGTGTCCTCCATTACAATGTAAACTCTTTGAAAGGAGGGATTATTTCACTTTTGTGAATGTAGCACACTCCCTGGCACATGGTAAACATTTAATAAATGTTTGCTAATTGATTGGTTGAATAAGCAAATCTGGGATTCCCATTTCCTATGACTCCAAATTTAATACTTTCCACATCATACCATAAAGCTAGGAATGTTGGGAGTTTAACATAAGAATGTAGACAAAAGTTAAATCAATGGCTCTCTATCTCTAAAATTATATAATTATGGACCACAGAATCATGGACTCTGTCCTTTCTTTGACTTCAAATAAAAACTCAATTAAAAGAGAAAAATAGAAACATCCAGTAAATTTATTTATGTGTTATAAACAACATCTGGTTGATCAAGCATTTTTAGTGTTTAAACTCCATGAAGGAAGGAATCACGAATATAGTATCATCTCAAACAGCTAGAATATATATAAGATGTACTTTTTGAATGAAAGAATTGTCATGATCAAACTAACATGTGTGAATAAACACAATCTCAATTTTGTAGAATTTCTGTGAAATTAAAGTTTTTAAGATCACAGGACCGAAAACTGGAAGATGTTTAAGAGATCATCTCTCCTATCCCTCTCCTGCCCCATTTTATTTAAGTTAGCCATGAACCTTAGGATAAACAATTGGACTCTTCAGCCTCCTTGGACTGGAAATCAATTCAGGGGGAAAAAATGAAATCAAAAGTTTAACTATGGCCCTTCCCCTGCCGCGGGCTCCACCATGATCAAGGCGATCCTCATCTTCAACAATCACGGGAAGCCCCGGCTCTCCAAGTTTTACCAGCCCTATAGTGAAGATACACAGCAACAAATCATCAGGGAAACTTTCCATTTGGTGTCTAAACGAGATGAAAACGTCTGTAATTTCCTAGAAGGAGGATTGCTAATAGGTGGATCTGACAACAAACTGATTTACAGACATTATGCCACATTGTATTTTGTCTTCTGTGTGGATTCTTCAGAAAGTGAACTTGGCATTTTAGACCTAATACAAGTATTTGTGGAAACACTAGACAAGTGTTTTGAAAATGTCTGTGAACTGGATTTAATTTTCCATGTAGACAAGGTCCACAACATTCTGGCAGAAATGGTGATGGGGGGAATGGTTTTGGAGACCAACATGAATGAAATTGTCACTCAGATTGATGCTCAGAATAAACTGGAGAAATCTGAGGCTGGCTTAGCAGGAGCTCCAGCCCGGGCAGTATCCGCTGTAAAGAATATGAATCTTCCTGAGATCCCAAGAAATATTAACATTGGTGACATCAGTATAAAAGTGCCAAACCTGCCCTCTTTTAAATAAAAAGGCTACTCCCAGGTAAAATCCAGGAGGGAAAAAAGTCATCTAGGTTTACCATGCAATTGTTTACC
>CM053774.1:118193197-118246233 GCA_028658325.1 Potorous gilbertii | reverse complement strand
TTTTGTTCTTTTTTAGAAAAAAATAAACTCCAAATTCACTGGACTTGTAAACCATCTATTTGTTTGAAATCTCATTTGGCAATAAAATTGTGTTTTCCTGTTGCTCAGCAAAATTATAACTAAAATTATATATTTTACCATTGTTTTCAAAAAAAAAAAGTTTAACTATGAGTCTCCTAGAATGGCTGGTTGTCAGAATAGATGTTTATTTTCCTTCAGACTTCTTTATTTAAAAAATTATTCTCATACTGCAAAAGCTAGAAGGATAAGTGGTTGAGAAAAAAACTGAAGATAAGGAAAAGAATGGGTCATCTGTCAATCAAACATTTTTAAGCACCTACTATGTCAGGCACTGTGGTAAGTGATGGGGATACAAAAAGAGGCAAAGGAAAGTACCTGCCCTCAAGGAGCTCACAGTATAGTTAGTGAAACCACATACAAACAAATATATACAAAGCAAACTGTGTACAGGATGAAAAGGAAATGACTAACTATACCCAAAGACATACATCTGTATACTCTTTGACCCAGCAATATAACTACCAGATCTATATTCAAAAAAAGAACAAACAAAAGGGGAAAAGAACCTATTTGTACAAAAATATTAATGGAAGCTTTTGTGGTGGCAAAGAATTGGGAATTGAGAGGATGTCGATAATTGGGCAATAGCTGAACAAGTTGTGATATATTATTGTGATGGAATGTGTTATGAGAAACAGTGAGAAGTATCCTTTCAGAGAAACCTAGGAAATGTTATATGAGCTGATGTAAAGTGAAATGAGCAACGTACACAGTAACAGCAACGTCATAATGAAGACCAACTGAGAAAGACCTGCCTTCTCTGACAATGATTCAAGACAATTTCAAAACCCTATGATAAAAATTCCATCCCCCTCCCAGGAGACAACTGATAAACTCTGAGTGCAGATTGGAGCATACTGTTTTTTTAAATTTTATTTATTTTCCTAATTTTCAATGTGTGTATATGTGTGTGTGTTTCTTTTGCAGCATGACTGATATGGAAATATGTTTTGCATGACTTCACATGTATAGTCAACATCATATCACTTGCCTTCTCAATGGGTGAGGAGGGTAAGGAAGCAGAAAATTTGGAGCTTAATTTATTCTGGTTTTTACTTATTTTTAATAATATTTTATTTTTCTTAGTAACCTGTAAATACAATTTTTGAAATCTTTTTAAATTTAAAATTCAATTTTAAAATGTAAATGTTAACAATTTTAAAAGGTATAATTAAGAAATATCTGATTAGATAAATAAAATATAACAAAATAAATTGAAACTTTCCAAACTAGAAATTATACCCTTAAAAATACCTGAACATGTCTGTAATCTTGGAGAAATCTTTGAGAATGAGTGGAGTGACTCTAGAAGGCAGAATACATAAACAATAGATTGGTAAGTTTGACATTGATCACTGGCAAATTTCTAAAATAGATTATTAATCACTGTTGTGAGCATACAAATTATATTAATGATCATTGGTTGGTCAGAAATGGTTTATTAAAAAACAAGTCAAGACAAAGGAGTTTATTGTCCTTTATTGACAGGGTTATATAAAGGAGGGCTGAAGATAGATTATATCTCAATTTTCCACAAGACACTTGACAAAATTTCTCATAACATTTTTGTGTACAATGTGGATAGATACAAACTAGGTAACAAGACAGTGATTTGTAGCTAGTTAGTGGAACATTGCTGAAGTGTGTAAATTCAAGTTTAATATCCATCTGAAGGATCATCTCTAGGGGTTTGGTACAATCCTCTGTCCCCAGTCTTAGTCTATCCATTATTTATTTTTCATCAAAGATTTGCTTGTGACATCAATGTAAAATGAACAGGTAATAGAATTGGAATCCAAAAAGATTTGGACAGATTGGAATAAAGGGCTGAATCTGGTATAATTTAGATTCTCAACTCAAAACATGCTATAGTGGCATTCTAAACTAGAAAATTAACTGGACCTGAAACCATAAAACTAGACCAGGACTTTATCCCTTCCACTCACACTTGTTGTCTTTCTGTAAGAGAATGGCTGAGTCATTTAATCTTTTTTCTTTCTATTGTAAAAAGGAAACTCAGTTCCCTGTTGAAGAAAATGGGAAGAATCATACTCCATCACCGACCTCATGAGGTTCACCTAAAAAAATCATACTATAAACATTAATGTGCTCTCTAAATTTTTATTGCTATTAAAAGAAAAAGGGACAGAAAACTTCAGAACACGTTCAGCTCTATTTTTGCAATGCTAAATTTAATGAAGAAGAAAGAAAGTTTTGGCTTCTTTCAGAAACTTTTTTTTAATTCTGAACTTTGGATTTCCCCCCATTACAGTAATTTAATCACAGCATTATAACATCTTTTTGAGAGAAAAAAATTCCACTTACTTTTCAGTTCTTTTAAATTTCATGCAGATATATTTCTTAAGACAACCTTCAGAAATGGCGGATAAAAATGGAATGTGCTTTCCAGTCTTACAGATGAAAAAACATAACCTATGAGCTTTTGGATATTATATTTTATTTAAGGTTGTATTCTGTTCCTTTCAGGATCACTTTTGTCTGGTTAAAAGGATAAAAAGGAGAATGAGGCTTTTCTAAGAACAAAAGACAAAGTGGCCACAATTTGTCTCAACTGAATCGAACAGACATACATCAAGGTCATACTATGTAGTGAGATATGACTGTAATGGGGGTCACCATAAATGCAAAGGGGTAAGATTGTAGTCCCTCAACATCTAGGCTTTAGGTACTCTCTTTGGTTCATTTCTTAGCATCACCCCTCTACCTACTGGCAACTCTCTATCCTCTTTTGGAAATCAGTCATTGCTAACAAATAAGTTAAGCCTCAGACAATTATAACTAAAAAGCAAAACAATTTAATTAGAAATATGGTCATTTCATCAGCAGCATCCCTGCCAACATCCAAGGCAGCCCCCAGCTGCAACTGAATCAGGAAATGTATCTACTTTATATAAAACTCTCATAGTTAGTCCTATACAACATGACTATTATGGAAGTCATTTGCAAAACTACACAGATATGGCCTATATTGAATTGTCTGCCTTCCCAAAGGGAATGGGTGGGGAGGGAGGGATGGGGAGAAGTTGGAACTCAAAGTTTTAGGAACAACTGTCAAGTATTGTTCTTGCTAAGAAATACAGGTAATGGGGAATAGAAAGTTATCTGGCCCTACAGGACAAAAGAGAAGATGGGGTAAGGGAAGGGAGGGATGAAAGAAGAGAGGGCAGATTGGTGATATGGGTAATTAGAATGCTCAGTGTATTGGGGAAGGGGGAGGGGACAAATGGGAAGAAAATTTTGGAACCCAAAATCTTGTGAAAATGAATGTAAAAAAGTTAAATAAATTTATAAAACTCTCAACACCCCCTGTCCTTGCAGCTTCCAGAGATGGTGATCACTATCACTGTTCAGGCCAGTTGGTGATGAAAAGGAGATTCAATGTGTAGGGGAAGTGGGGAAAGAAAGGGCAGGAAGTCTAGGGATGGCCTGGCCCCAGGTTCAGATGCCCTGCCCTAATCAGACAACCAGAAACAATCCATGCCTAGGTTGGCAATCTCAGTGCGATCACCAACTGTTAACTTACTCCATATATTTAGGCCATCGTCAGATCTTGCCTTTTCTCCCACCAAAGCATTTCTCATACCTAGATACTTCTCTCTACTCACAAAATGAACACCTTAATTCAGGCTCTCAGGATTACTGCCAAGTCCTCAAAATTGCTGTCCCTGACTCATGTGTTGCCCCTCTACACAACTGCCAAATTTATTTTCTTCAAACTTGAATCTTATCATGTAATTTTTCTACTCAGAATCAAACATAAACTCCTTTGATTAATTTCCAAAGCTTTTCAAAACCTAACTCCAACCTGTTTCTCAGTCTTATTATGTATTACTCTTCAACCCACAAAATGGGATCCAGGATTATTTATCTTCTTTCTGTTCCTAATACATGACATACCAACTCCTCTCTCCATGTCTTTGTATTAACCAACCCTCCTACCTCTCACGTACTCCTTGATTCCCTCAGTCTCACAAGGATCTCTTCCTTCAAATACCACCACCACACTCCCCAGATGCCAACTGCTAATGACCTTCATCCCTTACAACCTTGAATTTAGCTATCTTATAGTTATCTGGACTTATTCTTTTTATATTTATTCTATGTATAATCATCCAGATTTATTTCTCTCTCTCTCTCTCTCTCTCTCTCTCTCTCTCTCTCTCTCTCTCTCTCACACACACACACACACACACACACACACACACACACACACACAGAGTTAAGATCCATTGAACTAAATAATCTACAGAAACCCTTCCAGGTAATACTTCCTAAGTCATATATCTTTCCCCACCAATGCTACCAACCCTATCTCCACATACAAATGCAGAAATCATATCATGATAAAGTTGAGGAATACAAAAAAGAATTTAGTTGTATGCTTCTCAGGATGAATGCTATAAGGTTTTACCATGAGAATGACAAGACTTAACATTAAGAGAATGCACCTTAAGAGAGAGCTATATAGCAAATTTAATGCATCATCTACTAGCCCTCTTTATAGAGTGTGACTAAATATCACAATATTTACCTGTAAAGGATCCAGTTTGTAAGAACCTAGAGTTTCTAGAAATAATGGATTGTGATTGTGTGACTACATGGAAAAATGCATGCATGGAATCAAAATAAAATGCTATACAGTATGAGCTCTTTGTGGAATCCTCACTGGAAAACGACTGCTTTGGTGAGGTCAATGGATGATTGTCTAAAAGAACAATGAACTGTCCTTGCTTGTATCCAGTTTTACTGTAGCCTTGACAGAAAATGAAAGATAATGCAGGCATGTTCTTGTTCAGCCATGTCTAGACTCTTCATGACTCTGGAGTTTTCTTGTCAAAGATACTGGAGTGATTTGCTATTTCCTTCTCTAGGTCATTTCACAGATGAAGAAACTGAGGCAGACACAGGTTAAGTTACTTGCTTAGATTTACACAGCTAGTATCTGAGGTCAGATTCAAACTCATGAAAATGAGCGTTTCTGACTCAAGGTCCAGCTCTCTATTCACTCTACCACCTAGCTGCTACAAGTTCTACTCACTTACTATTTGTACCACATGTCCATATCTATTCTTATCTAAAATTGATAGGAGCTTGAGTTGAACCAAGTTATTCAACTATTATAGAATGGGACCTCAGCGATAGATATTTACATGTCCTCTGAAGCAATCAGTGGCATAGGGTATATTGAGTCTAACAAATATTATCTGCCAGGAAGGAATTAATTTACCCCCAGTATGGAAGTTCATTATAATTTCCATAAGATTCCTGAAAAATGAAAGAGTGTATGTTTTGATAGTTTTTTTTTCAATTTTAGCTCAATAAAAATACTGCCATTGTTTTAGATTTTAATCAAATATTTTACATTCATGAAGTTTAGATTTTCCCTTGAAAAGCTATTACTGTTAAACAAAAAAGTTTGGACTAGAACCAGAAAAAAATTCATTTCCAAAATATCAACTAGTGAATCCATTGATACATAGGGATTAATGGTGTGAATTTCTAAACAGTGGTCTCTCATTGGCAGATGGGATTGTGTCTGAATTAATAGCAAAAATAATAACTAGCATTTATATAATGTCTAATATGTACCAGGCACTGTGCTAAGCAATTTGCAATTACTATCTCATTTGACTCTCACAACTCTGGGAGGTAGATACTATTTTTACAGTTGAGGAAACTGAGGCAGACAGGGTAAGTGACTTGCCCCAGATTATACAGATCTCTTATATTTGGTTCTGATGTACTGATATTTGTGCTTCCACCTTACATGACATTTTAATGTCAGCAAAAATACTGATGGTACCATGCCAGAGAATTCATAAATATAATTATACACATACACATATATGTAGATATGTACATATATACACATATACATATGTACACACACATATATAAATACATATATATGTAGATCCATGTATCAGATGTGGCTTTAAAACATTCTCTCTCTCCCCCCAACCCCTCCGCGTGTATATGTGTGTGTGTGTGTAAATATATTTGTGGTCCTAAATCTAGATTTCTTTAAAACATTGAAAGTTGAAGATGAGGAGTGGGGTAGAAAATATGAAGGAGAAATATTTTTAAAATAAAATCTAGGATGTTTTTAATTAAATATTCAGTTTTCTAAAATGACAGGGGGCCCAGTAGAAAGAAATAAACTTAAGACCCATGAAAAGAGACTGAATAACTTGACAGTAATGTGCAAAAACAAATGAAAAACATAGGTTGATGGTGTTCTCTTAAACATCTTGTGGCATTTTTTTTTTTGCCTAGTGAATGTAAAACAGAAAGTGATTATAGCACTAATTAAGATATTCATTGAAACAAGTGGGGCTTTCTCTTACATTTTTTAAAAAGGAAATAATAGCTTTTTGTTTTTGTTAGGAGGGACTATTTCAGCCTTGCCTTTGCCAGAAGGATAGATCCTTAAATGGTTCTATTAATTGATGTGCAGGTCTTGTAATTTTCCTTTGGGAAGGATTTATAAGATGTAGGTGTTGAAATTTATCTGTAAAGATATGTTAATTGAAAAGATATGCCAAAAAAGTAGAAGTTCAACCTAGGAAACTGTATTTAATAAAAGAACCCAGCTTCTCTAAGTCTTCCTTTCAACTTGGTTGTTTATTGTTTCACAGAATTATATTGGTTTGAGCCAAACAGAAAGTGAACCTTATTAGGCCAATTTAATCATAAATTAAGGGAATCATCTACCTCAAGGTAAATATATACAAGTAACATTTATTCTGCTCTAAGGGAATGTATTTCATAACTATTCTATATTTACCTATTCCTAAATCAAACTGTACACTTTCGCTTCAGACAGGAAGATGTGAATTCTGCATGTGGCTAACTAAATAAGTCATTTTGTCAAGCACGTTATTTGAATAGAAAAAAACTTCTTATCCAAGCAAGTTGTCAAAAGTTAAGCAGTAATACCTGAAGAGGATTGTACATTGAATGGGATCTCCAACCTCTAACCCTCACTCTTTCTTTTTTTTTGTTTTGTGAATGTCTTAGTGGATGGTTCCATCCTTTGTTTCCTACTTTTAGTTCACAATGGAAAGTTATCATAGGGAATTAAAAATGACGTATTATACTTGGTGGGGAGAGCGCCAGCTTCAAAGGTGAATTTGCTTCTGAACATTCCATGAATATTTCACTACAATATTACTTATATAAATACTTACAAAACAACTAGCAGTTCTGTATTTTGACATAAAAATTTTGTATTATTTGTGCCATGTCATTTTATTTATTTTTTTTTTAGTAAGGAACTACTGGATATGTTATTAGGGAATCCAATTAGAGAACCTTAGCATCTGACAGTGGATAGAGTGCTGGGTCTGAAGTCAGGAACATTTGAGTTCAAATCTAGCCTCAGACATTTACTAACTGGAGGCTCCCGGGGCAAGTCACTTAACTCTTTGCATCAGTTTCCTCATCTGTAAAATGAGAAGAAAATGGCAAACCACTCCAGTACTTTCAAGAAAATCCCAAATGGGGTCACAGTCAGATAAAACTGAAATGCTTCAGTATCAACAAACCTTTTTCATTTCAGGCTTCTTTAAATGTATTTCACCAAGACAAAAGTGTATTTTTCTTCAAGGTGTGTGTGTGTGTATGTGTATCTAAAAGAGACAAAGAGAGAGAGCAAGATAGAAAGACAGAGGGAATGAGAGCAAATATGTACATCACAATATAATGTGTTTGCTTCTCTCTGAGCCTAGGCCCCATTGTGAATTCCTAACGTTATCAGTGCCATCATGAATTGTATCTTATTCACAAGAGAGAGTTCTGGTGGGAGCCAGTAATAGTAACACTGTAGCATAATTATGGCAACAATCCATCAAAAAATCATTTCTTTAGATCATGGGTTCTTAACCTGGAGTCTACTAACATTATTTTTTTTAAATGGAAATTATATTACTAATTATTTTCCTTTGTTTTTCTACATAATTGATTTCATGCAATTAAATTAAATTAAAAGCGATCTTGAAAAGGTGTCCACAGGCTTCATCCAACTGCTGAAGGGGTCCATGATACACGTAAAAGATGATGACCCCTTACTCTAAATGTACGGTCACATTCCAAATGTCTTGTATTAGGAATCTTGCTCTGCTTGGCCCAGGAGGGAAATACTGAGAACAATGTATGGTAGAAAACAAAGAGTTCTGAGTCAAAGGACCTAGGTTTGAATTCTAACTCTGAGACCTGCTGCCTTGAGGTCTCAGTGTCCTTATCTGTAAAATTAGGTAGTTGTACTAAGAGGCTTCTGAGGTTCCTTCCTGCCCTAGAGTCTCTCAGTCTAAGGAAGTCAATTTAGGCTGAAAGGGAGGGGGGGACTCCCTAAGATTTAGAGCAATCCAAAAGTCGCTGTCTTGGGATGGAGAGAGCTCCCCATCTCTGGAACTCTCCAAGCTGCAACTCTATTGTCTAGAAATCTTGTAGCAGGGTTTCCCATTGAGAAATAAATGGACCTAAATACCCTCAGACTCCTTCCAATTCAAACACACTGTGATTTTTAATTTCCACTCCAGTCGTATTTATTGTTACCTCCTAAAATGACAGTGTAGACATACCCATTACTCTGACTGTTAGATCTAGATATTTTAGTCAATGAAAGTTTATGCCAGGTTATTTAGCTTGCTGATTCTTTTAAATGATTTAAAGTAAATTCATCCATCTCAACAGATCTCCAGTGAGAGCCAGGACAAGGAATTTGTGTATCCTATGCAAGGATGGGAAATCAAACCCTTTCTCCCCACAGCCTGGGTTATAGAATACTGGAGTCTTTCAGCCTTTACTCTAACACACGTGCCTTGAATTTCCATACAATAACTACTTGTATGCCAAGGATTTTCTACCATTAAAAATAAGTGCATTTTAAAAAAGTAATGTAGTGAGGCAACAGGATTTTTCATTGGCTAAGAATGAGAACCAAAGACTTGGACTTTTCTACTAACAGAGATCTAAAATAAAGGGGGAAGTGGAGCAAGGCTGGTGGAGAATGGTGGCCTTTCTTTCTTAGTTTACCTTTGATTCTGGCTTAAATTCATTTACTTGCTAAGAGGCAGTTTTGTAGTGAAGTGCATAGCACTGGATCTGGAGTCAGAAAGACCTGAATTCAGAGCTATGGGTCAATGAGTTGTCCTGAAGAGAGGAGCCTCAAAGGCCATAGTGTGTTTTCCCAGAAGCCGCTAGTCACCAGCTACTATGGAATCAGCAGAGGAAAGCTCAGCTGAGCCCATGTGCCCAGCATGTGAGACACTGTCAGAGACCAGTGAAACAACGCACTCATCAGGAAGCAGGATTCATGAAAGCAAGATGAAGACATTATCAGAAGATAAGGCAGCAGGCATGTGCTGCCCTTACATGAGTCTTGGCCATACATGTTGTTCTAGGTGTGCGTCCCTCATGTGTGAAGCCTATCAGTATCCACTCTCCTCACTGATGGTATGTATTATTGTAAAAGAAGAAGCTCTAGCTTTATGAGGGGGAGGGAGAATAAGTTCTTTTCAAAAATTTCTTTTCCATTTCTCTAGATGCTTTTGCTGGAAACTAACTGGGCCCTTTAATTGAATAGAAGTAATGTAAATAGGACAGCTTCTTGATTAGCTAACATTTTAAGTGCACATGGACCTACAAATCCCCTAAGACTAGGGTAACTATTCTCAAGACCAGATATGAGGAGAGGATGTCCTAGAGTGATATTATAAATTATCTTTTTTCTCATTCCAAACAGCTACTAAAATGATTTTCCTAAATACTTAGCCTGAAAATGTCCAATAATTTCCCTTGGCTCCCTATGGCCTCTAGGATGAAATATAAATTGCTCTGATATTTCCTTTACAAGGTAAGTCCTTCACAACCTAGTTCCAATCTCCCTTATCATTCACATTATATATTTTGCCCCTTTCTTCTCTCCACAGTAGACGTAAACAGTCCTTCTTCCTGTTCCTCAAACCCACACTCTACATACCAATTCAATGTTTATGTGGTGGCTGTTGCCCTCCCCTTGAGAGAATTCCCTCCTTACCTCACCCTCCAAGAATTCCTCTTCTCTTTGGGAAATCATCTCAAGTTGTCACCTATTACAGGGAGTGTTTCGTTATCCCCTCAGCTACTAGTCCCCATCCCCAAAAAAAGGAATCATCTAGTCTTTATTTTTGTACACAATATGTGTATATTAATAATATTGTCTCCCCCAATTGAATAGCTCCTTGAGGGCAGGGGCTGTTTTACTTTTTTTATCTCCAGTGTCTGATAGTGTTAATGGCATATAAAACATGCTTAGTAAATGTTGATTGACTGATTTCTGCCCCTCCCTCCCTCAACCCATTACATCTAAGACAGCTCCCTACCTTGTCTGTTCCCTAGGTCTACTTTTCCTTTAAGGATTTCTCACAACCACTTTGTTCTGGATCTAAATAAAAGCATAGGGCTCTTACAGAGAGGAGACTAGCTTTCTTGATAGAATAGGCCCCTCTGGCTCTTCAAAGCTAGATAGCAAAAGGGATAAGATATTCTGCCTAGAGTCAGGAAAACCTGAGTTCAAATCCAACATCAGACACTTATTGAGTGACCCTGGGCAAGTCATTTAACCCTGTTTGCCTTAATTTCCTCATCTGTAAAGTGACCTAGAGAAGAAAATTGCAAACCACTCCAGTACTTTGGCCAAGAAAATCTCTAAATGGGGTCATGAAGGGTCTGACATGACTGAAATGCTTGTTTGTTTTAATATGATTCATTGTATTAATTGTTCTAATGCTTAAGTATTCTTGAATTCCTTGTATAAATCTATCTGGGTTATAACAAATGTTTTGTTGGTTAAATTGGTGTGTTATCTTTTTGTCATGATTTTATTTCACATTTTGGAGTCACCATAAATTAATGATATTGGTTTATACATTTATTTCTTAGCTTTATCCTTTCTTGATTTAAGACTATGTCTCATTAAACAAGTTTGACAAAGTACTTTCTCATTTTTTTTTTGAATACTTTGTATACTATAGCTACTAAAGTTTCCTTAAAAGTTTGATAAAATTCTCCTCTCAATCAAAAGTTTTTGTTTGTTTGTTGGGATAGTTTTTTTATAGCTATTCCTTTTTCCTTCTCTGAGGCTGAAGATAACTCTACTTTCCCTGGGCAGCTAGGTAGAGCAGTAAATTTAGTTCTGGACCTGGAATCCAGAAAACTGGATAGCATGGAAGTACAGTCAATTAGAAGAAATTACTTTGTCACTTTCACTTGTATTTTCTCTTTCTCTTTGTACTTTCTCTTTCCTATCCCTCATCACCCTCCCCCAACACATTCCATATCCAATCAGTTACTAAATCCAATCAATTTTATCCTATCATCTTTATTGCCTTCTTCTCTACTGTCACTACCCTAGTTCATTAACTAAGAACTATTGATCTATGTCAAAGCGCCTGTCCGCCACTGTTGATGGTACCAAAGGGTGTATTTGTGAAATATACAGAGAAATATACAGATCGCTGTGGGTAACATCATCCCATTGACCAAGCTCTTTGAAAAGTGACTTGAATAATAACAGGACAATTAGAAATGTATTCTCCCACCAGGAGATAATCAGATTGACTTTTCTGTTAAAGCACTTCATGACTTATTGAGACACACCACAAAGTTGAAAGGCATTTTATTTCTTCTTTGGCCAGGGGAGTTGAAAGAGTAGAATCAGCAAGTCTATCTATGATCATTAAAATAATGAAGAAAGCTCTATAAAGTGAGACCCCTTGTTAATTAAATCAATGTGTTAACTTTCTATTTTATAGCATTTGACGCTGATGACTGACCATGATTTTAAAGTAATTTCTCATCTAATTCAATCCAATACAGTAGCTATGATGCTAATTAATAAATGACAGGTACTAAGGTATAGTAACTCAGAGGTTACTAGGTTCTCAAGTGCAGCTTTTTGACTGAAGCCAAACTTCCCAGAAAAAAAATCCCTTAATAAAAAATTTGTTCTGTAAAACTAAGACTCAGTCAAAAGGCAGTACCCAAGGACATTGAAGGCCACTTGTGGCCTTGAGGCCAAAGGTTCCCCATCCCTGGATGATCAAGAGCCAGCCCTAGAGCTAGGAAGACATGGGTTCAAATCATGCTTTTGACACATAGAGGTATTGTAGCCCAAGGCAAATCACATCTCAGGGCTCTAGGTGACTCTCTGAGACAAAACTGTAGTGAAGATATGAATCTACTCTGGTAGAGAGAATTTCCTTCTCCAGAATTTCACAAGTAAATCACAGGTCCAGTTCCCATTTCATTGTGTGCTAGTCACTAAATGTACAAAGCCAAAACAAATCCTTGCCCTGGATTTTCTACCCACCTGACCAATTCTTTTCAGACTCTTTCACTAGTTCATATTCTTCCATTCACCTCCAAATGTGGGTATCTCCCAAAATTCTAACCTTGGCCCTTTTCTATTCATTTTATACTACATTTTCCACAGTCCCTAGGGATTACAATGATGTAGTGATCTTTGACTCATTCCTCTTCCTCCCTGTCTGCTCATTCTTCTTCCAAAATATTTTCCCATCTATCCCCTCCTGTCCAGCAAGAGTCTCTACCCTAATTCCTTAACTACTAAGTCATATTTCTTCCTCCAATGCCTTCCCCTTCTAAACTCTTAATAATCTAACTGACAACATAAACTTCCAAATTTCCATGCAATTTCCCTCTTCGAAATTTTCAACAACTTTTCATATCCTATGGAATAAACTATGAACTCTTTAACTTGGTAATTAAATCCTTTCACAATCTGGCTGCAGTTTGCCTTTCTATCCTGATTTCACACATCATCTTTTTTCCCCACACACTTTTTCCAAAAATACACAGGTTTTGACCTTCATTCTTTCTCTTTACCACCATAGACAGCATCACACGGGCTGTCCTCCATGCTGATAATAGAGTCCCTCCCCTTTGAAATTATTCCACAAGAGACTTAGCTCATGACTCCTTCCCTGATATTTCTATCCTATGCCAAAGTGCCTAGTGGATAATCAGCATTTAATAAATGCTTGCTGACTGACGGATCTGAAGTGATCTTTCTCCTCAAATTTTCTTAGATTACTTTGGCCGGATTTGTTCTTTGCAATGATTGTTTTGAGTTGACTAAGGAAAACCTGACTTCAAATCCCCAGATATTTACCAGTTGTGTGACCTTGGGAAAGTCACTTACAATCTTCTGCCTGAGTTTTCTCATCTGTCAAATGAAGAAAACAATAATACCTCCCTGCCAGGTTCATTGTGAGCACCAAACAAGAAAATATTTGTAAAATCTTTAAAAACTTGTAAAAGCCTTGAAGTGCTACATAAGGGTTTACTATTATTATTTTGAATACCATATTCCTTACAGGGTTGTTGTGTGACTTAAATGAATAACTTATGAAAGCGCTTTGCAAACTTAAAGTGCTATAGAAGTGTTATTTATTCTTTTATCTTATATCAGACTTAAATAAATTTACGTTCTATTCCCTTATTCAACTTCCTCAAGGATAAGAACTGGTTTATTTTGCACCTGTAGTGTCCAGCACAGGGACTTGTACATGGTAGTCTTCTTTTTCTTTTCTCTCTCTTTTAAAAAAATATTATTTTAAATTGAATTAGCTAAAGGGGGAAAGATACATAGATTCTGAGGAAGGGAAGTGTATTGTGGTCAAATATTAGCAGGCAGTTACATAGTATAGTGACTAGAGCACTGGACTTGTAAGTCAGGAAGTGGTCAGAATATGACATTATTTAAAATTCTGCACCAGACACTTATAGATGTACGACTTTGGTTGAGTCATTTGACAAATATTTGCATCAGTTTCCTCATCTTTAAAATAGAAAGAATAAGAACATCTACTTCCCAGATATACTATGAAGATAAAATGAGATATTCCAAAAATGTTTTAAGTAAATGTGTTGTTGTTGTTGTTTTAAGGTGTGGTGCTGACCCTTCAGGACCCTATTTGAGGTTTTCTTGGCAGAATTTCTTCTCCAGGGGATCCATTTTGCCAGACAATCAAAGGTTAAATGATCGAGCCCAGACTCACATAGCTAGTATATGTCTGACACTAGTTTTGAACCTATGAAAATGAGTTTTCCTTATTCCAGGCCTGGTATTCTAACCCCTGCACCACCTACCTTCCCTGGTACCAACTCATTTAATAGCAATATCTTATTTACAGGCTCCACTTTTCTTACTTCCTCCTCAGTACCTCCAATTCCAACACAATGATGCCATGGATAGGTTATTAGAAAACCTGGTTCTTCCTACAGCTACTCAGTTTTCCTTACTGAGTTAGAAGTAAATCAAGGAGCAGAGTCAATTTAAATTTTATTTATGTTTGCTAAAGGATTCCAAAGTCAACTTCAATTTTTTAAGTAAAAAAAATAAAGGTAATCAAATTATTTCCTACCTTCCTAGATGAAGTCCAAATTTCTGTGTATTAGTGGAATATTTCAGAGTGAATTAGGGAACCATAAAGGCCTCTGGATATACTTGGCTATCTTATATTTTAGAGTAGGAAAGCTTTTACATGAAAAGAGTCTCTTTCAAGGCCAAATGTGCATTTTAGTAAACCCAACATTTTGCTTTCAAAGCCTAAGTAAATAATGTTTGTTCCTATGAGTGTAGAGTTTGGCTGTTTTCCCACTTTAGCCATTTAATGATTTGGGTGATGTTTCCCAAGAAATTTTACCAAAATCAAAAAAAAAAAAAAGCTTCATAAAGAATTGCAAGAATAGAGAATGTCCTTTAGTTGTCTCTTTTGTGGAGAAAACAATAATATTGATTTCATAATGGTATAGAAATGTTTTTTCTTCTTCTTTTATTCTTCTCCTCCTCCTCTTCCTCCCCCTCTTCCTCCTCCTCCTTCTCCTCCTCCTCCTTCTTCTTTCTTCTTCTTCCTCTTCCTCTTCCTCTTCTCCTCCTTTACCACCACCATCACCACCACCACCTACTACTAATACCAATACTACAACTACTACTACTACTACCACTACCTACTACTACTACTACTACTACTACTACTACTACTACTACTACTATCACCAACACCACCACCACCACCACCACCATCATAACCACTTTTGACTTTCACATTGTCGGGACCTCAACAGCCTCCCAACTCCACTATACAAAGAAGCTTTAGAGAGGTTTAATTTGGGAGCTAGCTGGTGCAGTGGATAGAGCACCAGTGCAGGGGTCAGGAGAACCTGAGTTCAAATATCACCTCAGACACTTGACACTCACTAGCTGTGTGACCTTGGGTAAGTCACTTAACCCCAATTGCCTCATCCTGGGCCATCTTCATTCATCCTGATGGATGGTCATTGGATTCAGATGGTTCTGGAGAAGAAGTGAGGCTGGGGACCTGTACAGCCCTCCCTCACTCAAAACAAAGTCAAGTGCAAGTCATGTCATTATTTCTCTGATGGCATGGTCTTCTTCGGCAATGAAAGGCAAACACACACAGAGAAAGGTTTAATCCACTGAGTCATCCTGTCAAAATTAGCCTGTCTGTTACAGTCCAAAGTTTTCTCCACTAATATGAATCAGCAACATTCCCCTCTGGGGCCAAACATGTATTTAGTAATTACTTGCTATGTGTTGAATATGACAGTGTGGATAGGTTACAATATACAACGCTAGATAGAACATGAAAAGGCTAGACATATTAAATCATGTGCTTTCTAGTAGTGAATATGGAATCTAAGAAGTGATTTTTAACTAATTTCTAACTTTTCCTTTCTCATTAAGGTTAATGTCGCAGTGTATTGGGAAACTTCTCTGTTCTCTAATACCTTAATAGTATTTTATTTATTCCTATTACATGTAAAGATAATTTTCAATATTCAGATCTTTTTAATGATTTTGAGTATCTTTGATATTTCTTGGGCCAGATGGACTTTCTATTATTACCTGTTCAGATAGTCTCATAAAGGTCTACACATAGTGTTGATAATTTTTTTATGAAAGTGGGAAACAATATACAAATGAAAATGAGTGAAATCGGATTTAAGGCAGCTTTTGACATAGAATATGAATTCTCAGTGCTCCATGGTGATTCTATGAGGCAATAAGTTGCAGAGACTTGCTGATTTGCATTGAGATAAAGAATTTCCACATTGGGAGGTTCTCAGACTGATGAAATCATAGTCCTGTATCAAGTGATAATAAATAATAATTATTCAAGTGTAGGTGTGTGTGGTCAGTTTGGACAATACTGTTTGGGTTCCCCACATGTGTCTTTAAATAGGAAACTTTAAAAAAAATGACACTAATTTTCTTACTTGGTTAGTTAATTGGCTCCAAAGGCAAGTCTTAAAAGTTATTCCAATAATGTTTTAATTAACAACTGAATCCTGGAATAGCTGTGCAGCCTCCCAATGTGATAACCTTGAAGACTAATAATTATTTGGATATATAAATTCTAGTATTTGAATATGTTTAATGAACTCGGAACCAATCAATGACAAGCCAGCAGAGAGACAGAGGAATGGAGGAGACTTGGTAAATGAGTGTGGTCATGTAAGAAAAGATGTCTAAAGCCAAGGATGACAATTGTTTGCAAACTGAGTGAAGGAAATAGACAACATATACTAAGCTGAAATATATCTAGGGTTGTAGACTCAGAGCCCAAGGAGGTAGTGAGAAACATGAATATAATTCAGCAACAATCACCTATGAGCAAGGCAAACAAAAACTTGGCCGTTGCCCTCTAACACCTTAATTCTACACTGGAGTATGATGGCAGCAAAGGAGATGCCTAAGTAGTGATCTAGGAAAATTTTAGAAGGAAGGAAATGCTTTCTGTTCTCTTCAGTATGTAGAATGGTGACCCATCAGTAGACTCTTTTTGCTTCTGAAATGTTCAGCACTTTTATGTCATGTGTATGAAGGAAGTACTCAAAGTATTTAAATGATGAATCCACTGTATCTCAAAGAAACATTTCATCATGTCCACTTCTGCATACCTATGCTAATGCTGTATATGGACCTTAGTCTTTATGGAACAGAAGAATGAAGTGTCTGTAAAGCCCTACCAAGGTGGAAAGACTTTAAGTTTAGAACAGATAATTCACTGCATGTCTACCTTCCAAAGACTGTCCTTGATCATCCAAATCAAGACTAGTCTAGTTCATCAGTATCCATCACTAGACTAGTGACAAAATGATGATTGTTTGACCCATGGGAACTCTTGAAGATCATTGACTGAATTAAAGAGAGCCTATAACACAAAGAGTTATGACTGAAAATAACTGAACAATAACAAATAAGTGGGGACAGTGCCTCCTCTGATAGAATTATAGAGTATCTCTAAAGTATGGAAGAATATCTATGTGCCACATGAACATACTGTAAGCTGCTCCAGTGGGATTGAAAGTATTCTTGGGCCTTAGAAGACTATTGTAATATTATACTGTTATGGTGATAATTAGTTCATTCTGTAGCATTTCTTTTATGCTAAAATATATAGAGGGAGGTTTATGTTACTTAGATTTCTCTGTGATCAATTTGGGTACTCCCTTCTACCAGGGAGAGCATGACCCTTCCATGGCCAGTGAGGGATAAAACCTTAAAAAATAGAGTGCAGCTAGAATAAAATTTGTAGCACAAATGCATAGTGGGGATCAAGACAAGCATTGAAAACCAGGAGATAAAACCTTTGTTTGATATTCCAGGCACTAATGAGTCTAAAAAAGTACTCTCCAAGGGATATTCTTTTTCTGAAAGGCTGGGAAACCCAACAAATGTGAAATAAAACATTTGTGCAAATAAGTTCAGCAGAAAGAGCTGAACAAGAAAAAAATCATTTTTATCAGATTTGTAGTCAAAACAAGGATCAGACCATGTAAAAATTCCGATGAGTGAAAATAAGAAATGCACCAATAAAATAGCTAGGGCAGCTCCCTCCCTTGGCTTTGGTTTCCAAAAGGAGGCACTTTTCAAGATGCCTGAACCCCTGCCAAGTCCAGACAGGAAAACAGCAAGAACAGCTCCGTTGTTGAGATCAGGTCCATAACAGAAATTAGCTCTGATTAAAAACAATAAAAGAAAAACCATTTCCCCCCAAAGCATTATTTAGACTGATTTAATATCTAATGAAGTCTTGTGTACATGAAATATTCAAAGTTTTCCCAACAAAAAAAGGAATGAAGGGCTTGATAAGAAATGTGTGCTCCTTTATTTATGACATTAATATGGTGCCTTTTCTTCAAGGACGAAAACCATTTCTTTGGAGAGAGAGAGAGAGAGTTTGTAAACTCATTTTATATCCATTCTCCTCAATTATAACAGTCAATGACTTGCTCTGCTGCCTGTGGAGAATGTATTCTGGAATATCATATAGAACGGTTCAATAATTAAGTGCCTAGAAGTTAAATTAAAAAAAAAGGAGGACTCTAATGATACCATTGGGGAGCAAATAGCATCACAGATTGAAGGCTGGAAGAAAACTCTAAGGATTCCTTATTAAACCTGTCACTTTACAAATGAAGAAACTGGGAGATTAAACAATTTATCCAAAGTCTTAACAGATAGTGAAAGTGGAGAAGAGGACTCTGGATATTTTCTTCCACTGTATCACATGAAGTCTAATCAGTAGTAAGGATGGAGAATACTTTTTTTGGTCTCAGGATACTGATATCTAGGAAATCACACTTCTCTTAGTGGTCCAAAGTTCACCATCCTAGTATCTCCAAAGATAATCATCTCATCATTTTGTTGTCCTCTACCAGCTTTCACTGACAGTGCTATCTTATTGCCTCATTTTACCTGCCCAAGGGCTCCCTGCATCTTAGACCCTGGTCCGTATCAGGTCCCAGTCCCTCATTATCCAATGCCCTGAGCACTCTTCTGCTAAGGCCATCCTTCTGCCTGGAGTGGATTTCTTCCCCTCAGTCCTAGGACATTTCCTTTCCAGATTCAAATGCATCCATTATTGAACTGTCCTAAGAACTTTCCCTATCCTCTGGACTCAGAGCTTCACCCACCCAAACCCTGACTAATCTCAGTTCCTCTTTTGCACAAGAATTTTTCTTAAAGTTCTATTCATATCGAGTTCATGATTCTAAACACCTGCAACTGAACTCTGTATTTGTCTCTGTTCTGTCTGTCTCTCTCTATTCCATTTGTCTCTGTTCCCTCTCTATATCTGTTTTTGTCTGTCTCTGTCTCTGACTCTCTGTCTCACTTTATAATGAACAATTATTGAGCACGATCAGTTCACGCCCATTCAACACCTACTATGTATTAAAGACCATGTTGGGAATGTGAATTCAAAGATTTAAAAGAAAGAAATAACCTCTCTTCACCTTTGTTTGTAAGAGATAAATTAGCTCAAAGTATTTAGAGGCAGAGTTCATGACACTTACCTATTGAAAAAACATTTCTTCTATTCTCACATCTGAGTGAAACACATGGGAAAGAGTAATAGAATCAACATTCTGGTTGCTATCTTTCTTCTCAAAGAGGACTAAAATGACATCACCAGGAAAAAGTGAAGTTTCAGTGTGCCTTCGACTGTGGCTGATCAGACCAATATGAAATCGGAATGTTCTACATATTGGGCACAGATAGTCCATGTGAATATTTGGGGTAGATACTCCAAATGTGTGCACCCTACACTTACTTTGTGCTATCTCAATTCTGCTTTGTTCAAAGAGCACAACAGCTTTTCTTATGTGGGCATGCCATACTGAGTGGTCCTGTGCCAGTCTCTCCCATGTAGCACAGTCAAATCAATAGTTCTTGAGAGTAACCTTAAGAGTGTCCTTGTATCGTTTCTTCTGACCACCACGTGATCTGATTGCCTGCCCCATGTGGGTTCTCCATAAAATAGTCTTTTTGGCAAGCATACATTTTGTATTCAGACAATATGGCCAGCCCATCAGAAATGTACTCTTTGAAGCATAGTTTGAATGTTTGGTAGTTCAGCTTGAGCAAGGACTTCAGTGTCTGGTACTTTATTCTGCCAGGTGATCCTCAAAATCTTCCTAAGACAGTTCAAGTAGAAGCGATTCAGTTTCCTGGCATGGCGCTGGTCCATGTTTCATAGGCACACAACAATGAGGTCAGCACAACTCTTCAGTTTGGTAGTCAGTCTAATACCTCTTCTCTCCCAAACTTTTCTTCAGAGCCTCTCGAACACTGAGCTAGCTCTGGTAATGCATGCATCAATCTCATTCTCAATGTGTACATCCCTGGAAAGTATGCTACCAAGGTAAGTGAACTTATCCACAGCATTCAAAATTTCTCCATTTGTTGTAACCAATGGTTCCACATATGGATGGTGTGGTGGTGGCTGATGGAACACCTGTGTTTTCTGGGTGTTAATTATTAGGCCAAAATTAGCACAGGCAGTAGAGAATTGACCCATACCTTCCTGCATCTCAGCTTCATAGGCTGCATTGAGTGCACAATCATCTGTAAACAGAAAATCATGTACCAACACTCCCTCCACTTTGGTCTTGGCTTGTAGCCTTTTCAAATTTGAAGAACTTACCATCGGCATGGGAGTTGACCTTGATGCCGTGTTCATCCTTACTGAAAGCATTTGACAGCACAGCTGAAAACATCATGCTACAAAGAATGGAAGCATGCACACAGCCCTATTTCACTCCATTGGTGACTGGAAAGACATGAGAGCATTGTCCATTATCCAGACCCTGAACAAACATGCCATCATGAAATTGATGTACAATATTGATGAACTCTGGGCAACCAAATTTTGACATAATTTTCCATAAGCCCTCATGACTAACAAGTGTCAGATGCCTTGGTCAGACCTACAAACATTGTGTACAGCCCTCTGTTCTGTTCCTGCCATTTCTCCTGGAGTTACTGAGCAGTAATACCGTACCTTCTGTTCCTCAGCTCTTTCTGAAGCCACACTAGCTCTCATGTGCATAACCATCTTCCAGGTGAAGGATCAGCCTATTAACGCTGATTAGAATTTTATTAGAATTAGTATTATCATAATATTATTAGAATATAACTATTAGAATTTTGCCAGCAATGACTAAGAGAGATTCCCCCTATGAATGTCACAGAACAATCTGTTTATTCCCTTTACCTTTATAGAAAATGGAGGCATCTTTGAACTCCTGGGGGATAACCTCCTCTTGCCATATAACCTGGAAAATTTCAGTTAGCTCTTGTATGATCAGTGGTCCCCCTACCTTGTAAATCTCAGCTGGAATAGAATCAGCACCAGGTGCTTTGCTGCATGAAGGAGCCTGTTCAGCTAAAGAGGGATAGATTTCAACCTGAGGTAAACAGGTTTGTTTTGTTTTGTACAAAAAAAAAAAAGAGTGGTCATGGACTCCAGTGATCACACCATTTTGAGTATTACCTTCAAGAGTGTAAGTCATAAACTATCCAGTGTTGCCCAGGCAGATAACAAGGATTTCTTAAACCCTTACAGATGACGTAGAAAAGAGTGCCAGAGGCAGATGGAGCAAACAGAATGCTGGATGTGAGGTATAAGATGCGGGGTGTAACCAGCCAGAAAAGTGATCAAAGAAGTCTATATATTGAAGTCCCTCTCCTTGGACCTACCTGTGTGTTTTCACAAGCACTTCCAATTGCAGAACAACTTTCCTCCTCCTCCCCCCAGCCCCCACCATTCTCTGTGCTTAACTTTAAGATAAAGGCACTTTTGAACTAACATCAGTTTGCAAGAGGGGGTTCCCACCCAGTATACTGGGTGATTTCTTCACTTTTTTCTTGACATTGAAACCAAGAGAGCACTTTAGCTGCCTGCCTGTCATCTCTCATCCTCACCATTCATTTTCATCTCTTTGTGGAGTTGTGTTCCATGTCTCACTGCCCTATAGCAACAATA
Organism: Potorous gilbertii; assembly: GCA_028658325.1. NCBI lineage: Eukaryota > Metazoa > Chordata > Mammalia > Diprotodontia > Potoroidae > Potorous > Potorous gilbertii. The sequence continues at coordinate 118,224,271 of CM053774.1, read as the reverse complement.
TATTAAAAAAAAAGTAGAGCCTTTTATTTTATTTTATTCTTTATTTTGTTGGAAGAAGTTTAAGGTCATTAAAAGAGTTTGTGATCTTCCAAAGGCAATGCATTGCCCCTCCTTTTCCACACTGGTGCAATTTTATATCCATTTGTACCATTTGCCTCAGATAAGATAAAATAGTAGCAAGCAGCTAGCACTGATATAGTGCTTTATAAACATAATCTCATTGTATCCTATCAACAACTTTGAAGAACAAGCGCTATTGTTATCCCCAGTTAGAGTTAGGGAAATCGAGGCAATCAGAAGTTTAGTGACTTTCCCCAGGTCACATGGTAAGTGTTTGAGACTAGATTTGATTCCTAACTCTAAGCCCACATTCTATCCATTATACCACCTTTCTGCCAATAGATAAGCAGTCAAAGGATATGAGTAAAAGTTTCTCCGAAAAAAACTTGCAAACTATTAACAGCTATATGAAAAGATGATCTAAATCACTAATAATAAGAAAAAGGCAAGTCAAAGCAACCCTGAGGTTTTACCTCATATTCTGAAAAGTAGCAATGACAAAATATGGAGTCAGTTTTGGAAGGATTGTGGGAAGATGAGCACACAGGGGCATTGCTAATGGAATTGGAATCAGTATAACTATATTCCAAAGTAATTTGGAATTATGCAAATAAAGTGACTAAAATATCCATATCCTTTGACCCAGAAATTCCATCCCTAGGCTTATACCCCAAAGATGCCATGAGAAGAAAGTTTCACATATACACCAAAATATTTATAACAGTCCTTTATGTGATAGCAAAGAAGTGGAAATAGAAGCAGATGTCTATTAACTATTGTTGTTGCTGTTCAAATAGTTTTTTAGTCATCTGACTCTGCATAATCCTATTTGGGGTTTTCTTGGCAAAGATACTGGAGTCATTTGCCATTTCCTTCTCCAGCTCCTTTTACAAATGAGTAAATTGAGGCAAATAGGATGGATGGACTTGTCCAGGGTCACACAGTTAGTCAGTGTCTGAGACCATATTTGAACTCTGGAATATGAATGTTCCTGACTTCAAACCTGGCACTCTGTCCGCAACACCACCTACCCACCCCATCAACTGATGAATGGTTAAATAAATTGAATATAATGAAATAAATAAATTGAATATAATGGAATATTACTGCTGAAATGACCAACGATGAATATAGAGAGATATGAAAAGGGCTGTGTAGACTGAAATAATAAAGCAAAAACAAGAAAATAATTTACACTGTAACTATAACAATGTAATTAGAAATACTAACAATAAAATCAAAAGTGAATGATTCATATATAAAGAACAATGATGGTCTAGACACCTTCACCCTAACCAAGTAGGAGGTCTACAACTGCGGCATTGCACATGCTTTCAGATTTGTTCAGTGTATTGATCAGTAATGTTGATATTTTCTTCTTTCTTTAAAAAGAAGTGTTGGTTTTTATAGAAGGTGACTCTCTGGGATAGGAAAGGGGAGAAATACTAGGGGAGATTATGGTGATATTTTAAAGAACTATCAATACATATTTTTATTTAAAATGATTATGATTTTAGTAGTTTTAATTTTCAGGTTTTGTTTATATATCATAATATAGTTATTAATTATTTTTATTCCTCATTGCTTATCATAAATTCATCTTCATTTTTTATCTTGATAATTTGATTTTCCTCTCTTTTTCTTGATCAGATAAGCTAATGACACACATTTGTTAATCTTTTTAAAAATCTCTTTCAAGTTTATAACTTCTATTTTTTTTTCAAGGTGCTCCATTTCTCATTTAAATTTCAAGATTTGGGGGTGTATTTTTTAGGATTACTCTCTTTTTTTTAATCACATACTCAGTACATTGAATCTCTTTCTTATCTTTTTAATATAGGTTTTTGAGGCATAAATCTTCCTCTGAGAACTGCTTTATCTAATTTCCCTCAAGTTTTGTTTTGTTGCCTCAACGTTGCCATTTTCAATTACATTTATCCTCATAATTTGTTCATTGACCCAATTATTTTTCATACTGCCACTACTTAATTTTCATTCAGGTCAATCTTTTGATCATATTTCTTTTGTTATATTTTATTTTGTGTTATTGTCTAATAAAATGTTTATTGTTTCTGCCATTTTAATTATCAGTTTCATTTATGAGCTCTGGGGATAAAAATTACATAACCTACAATGAGAGAAATTGAGGCAAAGCTCTAAGCCAATGACATTTTATTAAAGGGACCGTGGTCCCCTCTAATGAAGTGGACCTAAGATCTTCTTCACAATCTGAGATGCCCCCTCCTTCCAGGGCCTATTTTTATAGGGCTATTTATGTAAACCTTCAGGAACAGCTATACCAGATAAGTATAATTTCACTGGTTGACACATGATGTATAGCCTGAAATAAGCAAAGTGATGTAAGAGCAGAATCACAAGTTAGGCAAAACAAGGAATATCTCCACTGACTAGGTGGTCATTAAATGATCATAAGATGGGTACCTGCTCATGCTGGGCAAGAGAGAATGGTACAGATGTACAAAAATCATATGAGGGGACTTTCTATGTACTTAAGTCACCTTTGCCACACTGGACTTGATCATCATGACAAGAAGAAGCTAGGGTGGAGGCCTCTGGACAGCTTTCCATGATTAAGTAAATGAACTTATCATCTGCAGCTCACCATTCTGGGGCCACATGAATAGAACTTACAGTCATATATATTGATTGATACTGATAGAATAGGGCATCTTCAATGAATCAGTTTCCTCAGAGCATGTGAGCATAGCACATAGTGATTTTGTTGCGGTTAAGATACCATAGGATAGTGAGAAATATGTGTAGTCTTTTCTATTCCCATGCGTAAGTCACAATAGGTAAGTCGCATCCAGTTTATTCAATAATTCATTTCACTATATTTTCCTGCTTTTTAATCCTTTCGTCAGATTTTCCAGACTTGAAAGACTATAATAAGATTTCTTGCTATTATTTGCTTAACTTTTCTTTTTGAAGTTACCTGCTTTGCCCTGGGACACAGATATATAGAGACAGACACACAGGGACAGAAATAGCAAGAGACAAAGACACAGAGACAGAGACAGAGAAAAAAAGAGAAAAATACAGATATGGAGACTAGACTCATGATTTCATGGTTACAAGGGGAAAAAAATCACCTGGAAAAAAATAAATTTCACTCTCTTCTCACAATTGTGCTATACACAGGTCTGTGTGCTCATTTTATAGATGAAAAAACTGAGGCTTAAGTGACTTGCCCAGGCTCACACAGATAAAGAATGATACAGATGGTATTTGAACCCAGGTAATCTAATTCCAATTCAGTACTTTTGTTCAAGTCCAGTTGTTTCTGGGGCACTTCCTGCTTCCAATCAGAAGGACCCTAAAGGGAAGCAGGAAGGTAAGGTGAAAGGAGTGATGGGATGAGAGGTAAGGAGAGTGATGAGCTATAGGAGTAATGCTGCCGTATGCAACACTCACGAGCCAATTGTTAAATTTTCAGTTTGAGCACTTATACCTATCAAACCTTGATTTGTTGTTTTGTTGGTTGTCAACACTTAAGAAAATGTTGGAGAAAAATAATGAAAATTAAACTGAAAAGTGTGTCCTGTATGCATTCTTCCCCCCATCCCTATCTACCAGAGCTGGTTGTTAAAAATTTACTAGAATACTGGGGTGAATGAGTTGTTTAAGCAGGATTAGTACCTATGATGTGAGGGCTTGCTGAGTTCTTTTCAGGGCTGTTCATCCACTTTTTGTGTCAACCTGACACTCAATTCTCACCTGTGCTTCCAAGAAACTGCAGCATATGGAGCAGCCATACACCCCTTACAGTCTGAAAGCCAGGTTGAGGGTAATTGGCAGTCTTCAAACCTATGAGTGAGTAAGAGGGATGCCTACCTTAAGCATGTGAGGACTTCCTTGTCAAAATGAGTGCATTAGAATAATTCTAAAGGCCATGAGGGTTGCTGAAATGGGTGCTGGGGAGTGCGTGTGTTATGTTGTGTTATTATATTTCGTTCTAAAAGAAGACCAATGAAATGATGAGGGTGACGTCTTGACTTGCCCATGAATTGTATTTAAATGAGGGAAAGGGGAACAGAATTGTCAGTCTCATTCTTTCATGGACTTATGGAAGTCCATTGGCAAGACAACTGGGGATGGCCCAGGATGTAGAGGATGATGTAGTCTTTCTAAATTAAGGTCTTACCCAAGCCTCAGTTGGCCTGAGGCTACACCCATTCAATAACTGAAGGGTTGGGTAAGAGTTGAGAGGAAAGTTGGCATAATTTACCATCACAAAATTTCAGTCTGGGAAGGGAAGATCCTCAGATTTTATGGCTAAAACAGAAAACATTTACTACTTTTACTCATTCTAAGCCATAAAACTAAACAGTGATCCACAGAGGGTGCATTGGGGGCTCTTATCAGTTATTCAGTGACTTTGAGTTTAAAGAGTGATTTGGGTTTAAAGACATTGTCAAATAGTTCCATTTAAAATACAAAAGGAAGGTCCAGAGAAATATTGGACTCATTTAAAATGATTATTTTTTTTTAAATTGTTTTGTTGAGAATTCTATTTCAGGAAACTATCAATGAAAATGACAAAGAACAAAAAATAAATTAACTCTGCTTTTAGAGAAAAAAAACCTAGCACCCAAAGCCCTAAATATCTTACAAAATATAAGCAACTGAAAATTAGATTCTAATGGACAGAAAATCCACAATTAAGGATATGATGCCCCAAGTATAGAAAGGAACTACATGTAGCAGAAGTTCTAGTTCTGTCTGGCTGAAAGGGAAACAGAATAGACATCTCTAGCCTCATCTTCCCCCATCCTTCTCCAAGGGGGACTTTCATTCCTTGCAGGTGCTGTCTTTTTTCAGAATTTGTTGATGTGATCCAAGAAGAGGTATAGTCACCACTCTCCTGGCCTGTGCTGTGATCTGTATGGAGCACTGAGAGCTTGGTCAGGTATCAAAGATGCCAAGATCATCCACCACTGCATGCTGGACCATCTCAAGTCTTGCCACTGGACCTCAGTGACTCTGAAAGAGAGAGTGAGGCTGACAACTTAGTGAAGCTGTTCTTCACTTAAAATCAATCCATAGGTGAGTCAAGGCAGCCCCTCCATGATGACAGTGGTCCTCTTCAAAAATGAAGTATAAACAACAACAACCAAAACACCTCTGTGGAATTATGTCTCTTGAAATTCATGGGAATGGCCCATTCCCTTTGATCCAACAATATAACTATTAGATCTCTTTCCTAAGACGATCAGGGAAAAAGGAAAAGAACTTAGAGGTTCTAATGTATTATAGCCGCTCTCTTTGTGGTGGCAAAGAACTGGAAATTGTGGGGATGCTCATTTATTGGGGAATGGCTGAACAAGTTGTGGGATGAGACTGAAATGGGATACTACTGTGTTGTAAGGAATGATGAGCTGGTTGATTTTAGAGAAACATGGAAGACTCACATGAAATAAACAAAAGCAAAATGAGCAGAACCAAGAATGTTGTATACAACAGCAATATTGTTTGAAGAATAATTGTGAACAACCAAGTTATTCTGAATATTATAAATATTCACATCAATTATATGAAGGAAGATGCTATATACCTCCAAATAAAGAACTAATAAATAGAAGGGTGCTTCGTATGGTTTAACATATATTTATAAATTTGCCTCAGATGATGACCCTCTGTAGTGTAGGGTGGGGAGAAAGGGAGAGGGATGGTTTGAAATTTAAAATGCAACAAAAATAAATAAAATTAAAATCTTAAAATGTTAAAAAGAAAAAAAAGAAATTCATGGGAATGGGCAGGGGACAGGGAATTCCAAGTGAATGAGTATTCCAGGACCTTCCTCTTCTTGCTCTTGTTACATCCAACTTATTCCTGTTCTCCAGTAAATAAACCCTCTACCAAAATCTTGTTGCCTAGGCTCTGTCCTCCTGTCCCTTCCTCTTCTCCTCAAACTTGGGGCAGGTCTGATTCACAGTTCTCAACTTGCCTTGTAATAGGGCTCTTCCTGGCATACCACCAAGGGTATAGTACAAAAGTCAAGTTTGTAAAACTGCAGACACAAAGGCAATAACACTAACAAGTACTCAGAGTATTGGAGGTTCAGAGCACCAGGGTGGTGACTTGGTCCCCATTTATCTATCTATCCATCCATCTATCTATCTATCTATCTATCCATTCATCTACCCATTCATGTCTTATCCATCATCTATCATCCATCAATCATATTTGTTCACTTATCATTTACTTTTTCCTTTATTTTCTGTAGGAATAACCTTATGGTATATTCTACTAAGTGTCTTCTTCCTGTCCTTGCTAAGTTTTCTATATTTTGGTTCTCCTTCTTATTTGAGGTGCTGGAGAGGGAGTTGTCCCTGGGATCTTTCATACCACCCTCTTCCAAAAATTCCCTATTTGACCCTCCACTTCTAAGGAGGAGGAAACTGGGGCCACAGAACTGAAATGAAGTGCCTAAGGCCATGAAGGAGATAGCAAGGCTGGGACTTGAGACCAAGTTTCTTATTGCAAACCTAATTCTTTCCACTATATCACAGTTGCCTGTAATCTTTTATACCTGACTCTCCCCACCCACAAAAAAAAAATCTTAAATGGAGAAACCTCTTCTCTTTTTCTTGTTAATTCTAACTGACTCATAAATGCATTTCTGTTGGCCTAATTTCCTGCAGGACTGTATTTTGTTTCAACCTGGATTGTTTTAGGGCAGATCCAGGCCCTTTAATGGCCTAATCTAAACTAACCTTTGCCAAACAAAGGGAGAATGTGGTATCTGAGGTAAATCTTCAGCTTATCATAAAGTCAATGATGAAGAGTGAAACCAGTTAGGTTTTATGTTGATAAAATTATATTTGCTCTTTGAAAAACACCATTTTAAAATAAAAATATTTCGATTCAAAAGAGATGAAAATGCACTAAAAAATGGGCTCCCTGCTCTGAACCACTGACCTCAATTGATGAAGTTACTCCCTTCCCAAGTGGAAAAAATTTAGCTATTTACTTTTTACTGTTGATAAAAAGTATAATTTCCAAAACAGTTTAATGGTGGTGCTCATGCGTTGACTTTCTTTAGGACAATTTCTGTTAATTTCTTTGAATAGTACTGTACGTTAGTTAACCTGGAAAATAGAAGGCTCTCATTTTCCCCAAGCACTTGAAAGGCTAATCAAGAAATAGATAGTCTCTGTTGACTGCAAAAGGAATAGAAGGAGCCAGAGTGCGGATAAGGGATGAGTGCCTCAGTTAAGTGCAGCAATGAATAGAGTCTAGGTCTGGAGTTGGGAAGACTCATCTTCATGAGTTCAAATCTAAGTAAAAACAGGGGAATATCTACATGAGCTCATGCAACATGAAGTGAGAATAACCAGAAGATCACTGTTCATAGTGCCAAGATTGCTATAATGATGATGAACTGAAATCCAGTTGATCCAGATCGCTTGTTCATATGCTTTCACAATTTATCAAAAATTGGAGAATGACTCAGATTTTTATAAATTTGATTCAGTTCTCTCTATATTTGAGACATGAGGCATTTATTTAACTTGCTGTAAAATTTTTTGATATGACTTCACTATCAATGGTACCTTTTTATCAAAATAAAGTTTCCCTGATTTTTTTTTGCTTTGTATGAGATCATTGTTGCTACTCCTGCCTGTTTTTAAACTTCAGCTGAAGTATGATAATGTTCCAGTCCTTTATTTAACTCTGTCTGTATCTTTTTATTTTAAGTGTGTTTCTTGTAAACAACACGTTGTTGGGTTCTGGTTTCTAATTCATTCTGCCATTCATTTCCATTTAACGGGTGAATTCAATCCACTCACAGTCAGAGTTATGATTGCTAACTTTGTATTTCCTTACACCTCTTTTTCTTTTCTTTCTTCTCTCTTTTTATCCTGTTCTTCCTCAAAAAGCCTGTTTTGCTTCTGACCACTGCCCCCTTAATCTGTCCTTCCTTTTGTCATTCAGCGTCCTATGTGTCTCATTCCCTTCCCCTCCTATTTCCCTGTTGGTTAAGATATATTTCGATACCCAACTTAGTGTGCATATATATTCTTCCTTCTTTGAGCCAATTCTGATGAGAGTGAGGGCCAAACATTGCTTGCCACCACCTCATTTTCCCCTCCACTGTAAAAACTCTTCTTTATGCATAGCTCTTTTATGTGAGAAAAATTTTCCCGTTCTAAATCTCCCTTCCCCTTTCTCCTAGTGCATCCTTCATATATATAAAATCATCTCAGCATAATCGACTCATACTCGTGCCCTCTGTCTATGTAGACTCAATAATCATGAGATTCTTAGGAGTTACAAATATCATCTTCAAATAAAAGAATATAAACAATTTAAACATATTAAGTTCCTCATGGTTTCTCTTTCATTTTCACATTTTTATGCTTCTTTTGAGTCTCATTTTCTGTGTCAAATGTTCTGTTCTGCTCCAGTCTTTTCATCAGGAGTGCTTGAAAGTCCTCTATTGCATTAAATATCAATTTTCCCTGAAGGATTGTGTGCTCGATTTTGTTGGATGGTGATTCTGGATTGCAACTCTATCTCCTTTGCCCTCTGGAATATATTCAAAGTCCTCTGTTCCTTTATTATGGAAGTTACCAAATTTTATGTGATTCTGACTGTGGCCCCATGATACTTGAATTATTCTTTCTGTCTGCTTGCAATGTTTTCTCCTTGATGGGAGCATTGGAATTGGCTATAATATTAATGGGAATTTTCATTTTGGGTTCTCTTTCAGGAGTTAATCAGTGGATTCTTTCTATTTCTATTTTGCCCTTTGGAGATGAAATTTGGTGTAGTTTTCCTTGATGGATTTTTTAAAATATAATTTCTAAGCTCTTTTATTTTTCATGGTTTTCAAGTAGTTCAGTAGTTCCCAAATTGTCTCTCCTCAATGCCGCAATCCTGGCTTCAAGATCACCATGACTGAACTTCTGGTCTGTTGGGGATCTTAGCCTTTGGCACCTAAAAATGGGGAGGGCATATAGGACCTAGCAGTATCAAACACCCTCAGGACTTTCTCCAGGCTGGGGCAAAAGGGAGGTTTAGTTCATCATGTCATGATGTCAATGCTGCATTCAAGAAACAATAGAAAAAGAATGGGAGAAAAGAGGACAGGCTCAGGGCCATTTTATTTATTTTATTTTTGTTTAGTATTTTATTTTTCCCCCATTACATGTGAAAATATTTTTAAAACTGAGTTCCAAATTCTCTCCCTTCTTCCCTCTCCACCCCCCTCATTGAGAAGGCTAGCAATTTGATATAGGTTATGCATGCATAGTCATGCAAAACATTTCTGTATTAATCATACTGTGAAAGAAAACAAAAAAAAAAACCTCAAGAAAAATAAAGTGAAAAGAGTATGCTTCAATCTGTATTCAGACAACATCTGTTTTTTCTCTGAGGATGGATAGCATTTTTCATCATTAAGTCCTTCAGAGTTGTCTTGGATCATTGCACTGCTGAGAATAGCTAAGTCATTCACAGCTTATCATCTTACACCATTGCTTTTACTTTGTACATAGTACATGTCACTTTGCATCAGCTTCTGTAAGTCTTTCCAGGCTTTTCTGAAAACATCCTGCTCATCATTTCTTATAGCACAAATAATATTCCATCACAATCACATACCACAATTTGTTTATCCATTCCCCAATTTATGGGCATCCTCTCAGTTTCTAATTCTTTACCACCAGAAAAGAGCTGCTGTAAATATTTTTGTACATATAGATCTTTTTCCTTTTTGGTATATAGACCTAGGAGTGTTATTGCTAAGTCAAAGGGTATGCATGATTTTATAGCCCTTTGGGCATATTTCTATATTGCTCTACAGAATGGTTGAATCAGTTCACAAACTCCACAAACAGTACATTAATGTCTCATTTTCCCCACATTCCCTCCAGCATTTGTCATTTTCCTTTTCTGACTTATTAGACAATCAAATAGTATGAGGTAGTACCTCAGAATTGCTTTAATTTGCGTTTCTCCAATCAATAATGAGTTAGAACACTTTTTACAGATGATTACTTCTTCTGAAAACTGTTCATATCTTTTGCATTTATCAATTGTGGAATGGCTTTTATTTTTATAAATTTGATTCACTTCTCTATATGTTTTCGATATGAGGCCTTTATAAAAGAAACTTGCTTCTAATTTTTTTTCACAGTTATGATTGCTAACTATTCCCATCATCCTATTTCCCCCCTCTGTTTTTCTTTCCTTTCACCCTATCCCTCCTCAACATTGTCTTGCTCCTGATTTACCCCCTCTCTCTATCACTCCCCCTCCTCTTATTCCCTTATCCTTCTACTTTCCTGTAGGGTAAGTAAGATAGATTTCAATACCCAATTGAGTGTATGTTATTTCCTCTTCTGGTCCATTCTGATGAATCCCTCCCTCTTACCTCCCCCATTTCTCTCTCCACTGTAAAAGCTTTTACTTACCTCTTCTATGTGGGATAATTTATCTCATTCTACCTTTCCCTTTCTCCTAGTGCATTCTTTCCTCTCACCACCTAATTTTATTTTTAGATATCAACCTTACATATTCAATGCCCACTTGTACCCTCTGTCTATATATACTTTCTAACAGCCCCAATGATGAGAAAGTTCTCATGAGTTACAAGTATCATCTTCTCAGGCCAGGTTTCACCTTCATATCCCATCCAACCTTCCAACTGTTCATTTAGACCATTCTGCCATTTGTCTGCCTCTGTATGTACATCTTCTTAGTCTCTCCCAAGTCATTTTATACTTCATTGTAGGCACTGAAACCAAATTAGTGGTAGTATTTCTTCTGAAAAGTATAAGAAGATAACTGTCCTATACATCAATGTGCTATCTACATGACCCCCAAACTAAAAAGCTACCCTGACTTCTTTTTCCCCAATTGGATTGTTAGCTCCTTGAGGGCAGGGATCATCTTTTCGTGTTTGTAACTCACTTAATAAATGCTTTTTTCATTCATTCATTTATTCATTAATAACAAAGTATTAACTAAAAGTGTAGCCCTGAATCAGTCACAAAGACTACTGGGAAAGACAGTCTTCCAAATCTGAAGGAGAAGTTTCAGAAGTTCATGGAACTAGAGAGCTGGGAATGCTGGAGTATATGAAGAGCAGGTACAGAGGTGTGGCCTCAAGCTGGGAACCAGAGAGAGCCATTGCTAATAAGGCTGTTGTTGCAGCATGACTCTTCATGGCCTTAATTGGTGTCTTTTTTGCAAAGATACTGGAGAGGTTTACCATTTCCTTGGCCATCTCATTTTACTAATTAGGAAAGCTGAGACAAACGGGATTACAGGGCTTGCTCAGGGTCACACAGCCAGTAAGTGTCTGAAGCTGGATTTGAACTCAGATCTTCCTGAGTCTATACTTGGAGCTCTATCCACTGTGTCACCTAGCAGCCTTACCAGTAAAGGACATGGCTCTAAAACAGGCACAGCTGGAGTGCTTCCTTATTGGCTGATTTACTTTAGGAGTGATTTACTTAGACAAAAGTAGTTGTTTGCCTGACTGTCTAACCAGAAACTCTTCTGGAATCTGATGTACTTAATCCACTCTCCTTTTACCCTCCTCCTCTTCAGTTACCTTGGGGTCTTTCCGGTTCTTTTAGGGCCTAATGTTCTTACTGATTGTACTTTTATGAGAGGCTTTCTCCTGCGGATAAATACAAACCAATTTTTATTGTTCAGAGTGTTTGCTATAAAGGCTAAGGGTACAAAAGAGAAGGCATAAGCATAATCACTAGCAATGATTTCTCCAGATAACAGGGGAACCAGTCTCTGTTCATTGCTTAAAGGGGAGAAAGACTCCCTCTCCAGTCTGGAGGAGCCAAGTTTGTTGGCTTCCATTAATAATCAGTCTAACAAAGCTTCCTCAAATAGCATGGGAAAAAGCCAAGGTTAATGTGTAACAAAGTCTCCAGTATTTTAAAGAAAAGGCACTCAGAGACACTCATAGCCTATATATTAGGCTCTCTGGCAACATCTAGAGGTTTCTGAAGCAAAAGAGCTTAAAAACACTTTCTACACACTCTCTTATTTAATCCTTAAGAACAACTCTTGAAGCAAAACCCATATGTATTCTTATGCCCATTTTATCAATGAATAAATTAAGGCTGAGATAGATTAAGTAACTTATAGAGAAACAATGATAACCGTATCTGACATAGGATTTGAACTCAGGTCATCCTGACTCTGGGCCCAGAGTTCTACCCACTGGGTTTCCTGGATTCCTATATTGCCATCATCTTCTCTTAAACCTGAGTACACAAAAATACACAGTGTGATTTATACAACTGAAAATGTTTTGGTCAAGTCTTTATTCAGCCATTTAACTCGGAATATTTGGTTGTTTTTAGTGACATAAAACCATTGAAGGGCTGTATTGCCCAGTAGGTAGAGAGCCAGCCTCTGAGTCAGGAAGACCCATGTTTCTGTACGGGTAAATCCCTAAATCTCTAAGTCTCAGACAGTTCTCTAAGATGAGAGGCTGCTGGTCAGCCGCCAATCTATTTTGGCAGAGTGAGTTTCTTCCCCAAAAACTCCCTATAACAATGAAATCACAAGTCTGGACCCACCCCACTACCCCACCTCCATTGCCAAAATAAAACTATAGGAAAAAAAGACTAATTGCCTGTCCTGATTAGAATAAGTTCTTTGCATTGAACATGCATTCCTGATCCAATTAGTTATGATTAATGTGCATGAGTAGTGAAATGCACAAGGTTGGGAGGGGTGATCACTTTCCTATTGCCTAGGGCAAAATCACTTTCTTGGTTTCTATCAAATATTTTGTTAGCATTCTTTCAAACCCATAAAAGGTTAACCCTAGCTCCTAAACTATTTCCTGCACTGTCTAATTTTATTAAACAGCAAACTTGATAGCCTTTAGTGACAGACAGCAGTTGAGCAAAATTGTGCTAGTTTACTTTCTTTCTTAACATCTGCAATATTTATTGTCATTTAATAACAGCATCAATTAAGAAGACAGATCTTTGAGGCCCATACCATCATCAGTCCCTTTTCTTTATTTTGGCTCCAAATAACAGAATGGTCCATGTGTTGTGCTGATTAAACAACTCATCTTGTTCCCATCATTCCTCATTCATGCCCCAAATTTCAATTGGGTTACAAATCACTTGTTTAGGCACACATGCACAAACACAGGGACATACTTATATGCACACACTTGACCCATTTCCTATGCAGTAAACCCAATCCTTGGATAGCACCAACATGCACTCATATTGTGCACAGCAAAGAAAATCCCCCTGAAAAGACCTGACCTCACCAGCAAAAATGTGTGTTGCATTTTTCAAGAAAGAATAAAGCATGCTCAGGAAAACATGGACACCCACAGTTTTGGATTCCAGTGCCAATCTATCCAATGTTCTTCATTGTTTAAGAAGCACATTCATTGGATGTTTGATATCTTTCTGCTGGCTGTCAAATGATACAGTTGAATATTCCAGTGTTGTTTTCTTGTTGTTTTAAAGTGATTTATGCCACGGTTCCTCATTTCAAAAGTCATTTTTTTGTCCTCCTCAGGGCAATGTGGCTACACAAGCAACTTTGCAGTTTAGCTACACGCTAGACAGCCTCAGAAAATCTTCACTGGTTGGAGGCAATGTTTAAATTCAAGTGGACAGTTAGGAAACCTGGTTTTACTTTGCACATGGTTAGGGTACCAGCTGCCAGGTCTTGTTAGTTGATACCTGCTTCTGTTAGTTTTTTTTAATCTGTTTTTCAAATTAAGCAAGGATGGGAAGGGGGTTTCTCGGTAGGAGTGGGGGTAGACAGAAGGAAAGTTCTTTCCTAACTCTGAGTATTTAGGAAATCGTTGGCCACTTCCTTGGGCTTCCTCATTGTAAGACGTGCCTTTTGAGCTGATGTGGATTTAATCAAGATAGTTTGTTGAACCATGATGGAAAAGGGAGGGAGAATGAATTATTTTTACCTATCTCCAAAATCTAAATCCATACAGTTTTACATGTCACTTGAAGATGTATAAGGAAGACCAGTACTCTCCCCTGGTAGCTTTGAGTACATCTTTAAAATGGGTTCTAGTAGATTTTAATAATTTGGTCTTTATTATTCCTCTCCTATCTTGAGTCTTCCTTCCACTTAATGGAATATGTTCCTTCCCATTCATATTATCAGATTCAGTAGAGTTCTTAGACTAAATTTCAGATCACATCAGCCTAAGGGAGAGTGGTTTAACTAGAAAAATATCAGCTTGTACATACCATAGAGTATGGGACTTAGAGTAAAAATGCATGAGAATGAAAGGTAGATTGCTGCCTACATGCAAAGGGTTTTAAAAGATAAACTAAGAACAGAGGCAAGATGGTGGAGTAGAAAAATGCATATACTCCAGTGCTTCCCCAACAGCACATACAATACCCATAAAAAATGACTCTCAATAAATACTAGAGCAGCAGAAGCCACAGAACAGCAGAGTGAAAGAGGTTTCCAGTCAAAGGTAACCTGCAAGGTCAATAGGAAAGGTCTATCTCATGGGACACTGAGCAGTGGAGCTCAGCCATGGAAGAGCTTGAAAAACGAGTCAGCAGCTTGCTAAAGGAGAACCAAAAAAATTCTGAGGAAAATAACACCTTTAAAAATAGGCTAACTCAATTGGAAAAAGAGGTCCAAAAAGCCAGTAAGGAGGAGGAGACTTTACAAAACAGAATTAGCCAAATGGAAAAGAAGGTTCAAAACTCACTGAACAAAATATTTCTTTAAAGGAGAGACTGGAGTTCAGAGAAACTAATGACTATGAGATAAGCCAAAAAGTTAAAAAGCAAAACCAAAATATTGAAAAAATAGAAGATAATGTGAAACATCTCATTGGAAAAAACAACTGACCTGGAAAATAGACCCAGGAGAGACAATTTAAAAATTATGGGACTACTTGAAAGCCATGATCAAAAAAAATGGAGTCTAGACATTATCTTTCATGAAATTATCAAGGAAAACTGCCCTGACATTCTAGAACCAGAGGGCAAAATAAATATTGAAAGAATCCATATATAACCTCCTGAAAGAGACCCAAAAAAAGAAACACCTAGGAATATTGTGGCCAAATTTCAGAGTTCCCAGTTCTAGGAGAAAATATTACAAGCAGTTATAAAGAAAAAATTTGAGTATTGTGGAAATACAATCAGGATAACACAGGATCTGGCTGCTTCTACATTAAGGGATCAAAGGGCTTGGAATAGGATATTCCAGAAGTCAAAGGAACTGGAATTAAAACCAAGAATCACTTACCCATCAAAACTGAGTATAGTACTTCAAGGGAATAACTGATCATTCAATGATATAGAGGATTTTCAATCATTCATGATGAAAATATCAGAACCGAATAGAAAATTTGACTTTCAAACACAAGAATCAAGAGAAGCACTAAAAGATAAACAGGAAAGAGAAATCATAAAGGACTTTCTAAAGCTGAACTGTTTGCATTCCTACATGAAAAGATAATATTTGTAACTTTTGAGATTTTTCTCAGTATTTTGGTAGGTGGAGAGATTACACACACACACACACACACACACACACACACACACACACAGAGGCAGAGAGTACAGGTTGAGTTGAATCAGAAGAGATGATATTCATAAAAAAATAAAATAAAATAAAATGAGAGAGGAAAATATTGTGAGAAGAAAGGAAGTAATGGAATGGAGAAGGCTATCATTCATAAAAGAGATAAGAAAAACCCTGGTCAGTGGAGGGGAAAGGGAGAAGATGAGAGGGGAAAAGTGAAACTTACTCTCTTCACATATGGCTTAAGGAGGGAATAACATGCTCACTCAATTTGGAATGAAAAGTTATCTTACACTACAGGAAAGTAGGGGAGAAAGGGACAAGTGGGGCAAGGGGGAATGATAGAAGGAAGGGCAAATGGGAGAAAGGAGCAACTAGAAGTAAACACTTTTGGGAAGGGACAAGGTCAAATGAGAGAATAAAAAAGGGGGGGGACTGGGTAGGATAGAGGGCAATATAGTTAGTCTTGCACAACATGGCTACTATGGAAGTCTTTTGCAAAATGACATATATATATAGCCTGTATTGAATTGCATGCCTTCTCAGTGCAGATGGGTAGGGAGGGAGGGAGAGAGAGAAGTTGGAATTCAAAGTATTGGAAATGAATGTTGAGAATTATTACTGCACATAAATGGGAAATAATACAATACAGGTAATGGGGTATAGAAATTTATCTTGCCCTACAAGAAAAGAGGGAAGATGGGGATAAGGGAAGGATGAGATGCTGTAGAAGGGATGATACATTGAGAGAAGGGGCAATCAGAATAGAAGGTATTATGAGGTGGGGGGAGTAGAGAGATGTGGAGAAAAATTGGAACTCAAAATTTTGTGGAAATGAATGTCGAAATCTAAAAATAAATAAATAAAAGCTAAACTAAGGAGTTTATATCCTAGAAGAAATCAGTCACCATTTGAATCTGTTGAGTAGAGAAGTGACATAGTCAGGCCTTCACTTCAGTAAAATTACTTTTGAGAGTCATATAAAAGATGGATTGGAGTGGGAAAGAAATAATAAAAAAGAGATGCATTTGAACCATGTTTTAAAGGTAGAGACAGCAAGATTTGGCAACTGATTGGATAGGTGGGGCACTAGAGACTAAGAAGTCAAGGATAGTGCCATACTTAAAAATCTCAGACTGTGACATATTTGAACCACACAATAAGCAGTTAGTGATGTGGAAATATAAATCAGAAAAGAGTCTTAAGTGATAGAGGGATAGAGACAGAAGATACATGCATGTATACATAGATACATACATATATATATATACACACACATATATACACATACACAGATAAATAGAGAGGTAAATAAAGCTAAAAGTGATTCATTTTGAAACAGTATGTAAGAGGTAGGCAATTTGTCTCTAACCAACTGATTGATTCCTTCCCCCATTCAAGTTGATGTCAGTCATAGAAAGTAAAGGGAAGATAATATAAATAAATAATAGCTCAAAATTCTAGTATGCTTTAAAGTTTACAAAACACTTTCATTAAAACAATGAGGCAGACAATGCAAATGATTTTTTTTTCCATTTTACAGATAAAGAAATTAAGGCTACTAATGGTATCCTCCCTAGTAAGAATTAGATCATGGATTTGAACTTTTGTCTTCCCTATCTCCAAGTCTAGACTTTGAACATAATATTCCATCTTCCATATCTATGCCTCAGCACTGGTAATCCCTCATGACTGGAATGCATATTTCCCTGGCTTCCTTCAGGTGTCACCTTCCAAAGTAGGCCCTTCCTGGTCCCTCCATCTGGTAGTTCCTTGCCCCTCTCATAGGGATAATCTCAAGGTCGATGCTTATTACCTACTATACACACCACACACACACTATATATAAATATAAATATATATATATATACACACACATACGTATATATATATATATATATATATATATATATATATATATATATATATACATATACACATATGTATACACACATATATACACATTTCTATATATACACATTTATCCACACACATAAGTGTGTGTAAACATTTATATATATATAGTTATTTGTCTCCCCATTAGAATGTAAGCATCTTAAAGTCAACGCTTGTTTTTGCCTTTCTTTGTAGCCTCAATATTTAGTATAGTGCTTGTTAAATTGGAAGGGAAGGAAGGAAGGAAGGAAGGAAACAGTATTGTTTCTTTTTCTTCTTGTTTGCCCTTCCTTCTTAAAGAAGACCATGACATCATGGAGGTGATGCCATGACTTGCAGGTGAATTGAATTGAAGTGAGGAAGACCTGTGCAAAGTCACAAGTGTTACTTTCTCCTCCAGAGCAATCTGGGTCCATGACAAGATATAGATCAGGATAACTAGAGGTTGCCCTGGATTCAGTGGGAGACCTTGACCTTTCTGAGTTCTCACTTTGACTGAGGCAACTCCCATTCAGTGATTAACTCTAGGTAAGAAATGAACCAAGGAGTGTCTCTTTTACTTAAAAACAATAAAATCATTCTGGGAGAGGAAGGTCCTCAGGGCCTCTGGAGCAAAAAAGAGCTCATAGGCTACTAGAAGCATATAAAATGTCCACAGGCAGCTAGGTGGTGCAGTGGATAGACTTCCAGGCCTGAAGGCAGGAAGACTCATTTTTATGAGTTCAAGTCTGGTCTCAGACACTTATTAGGTGCTTGACCCTGGGGAAGGTACTTAACCCTCTTTGCCTCAGTTTCCTCATCAGTAAAATGTGTTGGAGAAGGAAATGGCAAACCACTGCAGTATATTTGCCAAGAAAATCCCATAATGGAGTAACAGACATGACTTAGAAACCACAAAAAAATATCTCACAGATACAAAGTAACTTTAGGAGGGGGAAGAGCACAAAATAGCTACAGAGAGCAAGAAAGGTTTCCTGAATAGGAGCTGGAACATTGACTGAGCTAAACAACGTGTAAGTGACTGGTAGAAAGAGAAGTAGCAAGTTTGGTTAAAGAAGGATTATGCAGATCAATAAAACCCACATTAGGATTTCAATTACTCAGTTTGGTTCTTAACCCAATGCTTATTTTATGCAATGTCTTCTAGCTGTCTCTATAGCTGGAGAATAACATTAAGGCTTTTGTGAAAGGTCTCCATGAATGATGGTGTAATATATTCTCCAGAAGGAGAGGAAAAAGATTGTCCTGATGAACATCATTCCAAAAGACTGTAACTCAAAGCATATTAGTCAAACTTAAGAAACACTAAGCAATTGTGGGTATTTTGCTTGGAAGAGAAGAGGTGTTGAGCTTTTAAAAATTATAAAAAGGATCAATTAAGTCAATAGAAATAGACTCTTTTGACATTGGTAAGTGACTCACAAATGTAAAAAACATCTGAGATTAGGACAACTTACATGGAGATTTTTATAGACTTGAATATGAAAGGTAATAAATTTCGAGTAGAAATTACTGCTGAGATTTTTAAAGTAAAATATTGTAAATGGCTTCAGTCACACCTAACCTCATTTTTGGATGAATGAATTCTAATGGTGAATGACGATGTTTTAAAAACGTGTTCTCTTTTACAAGTATTTTGGACAAGTTTTTCTTCTCATTCATTTTTACTATTTATTTCTTTCGTGGAAAGAGAGAGAAGAGCATTGAATTCCATTGATCTAACAATTATATTAAGCACCTACTATGTGCAAGTTATTACTACATTGTGGAGAATTAAAAGACAAGAAAGACCATTTTCTTATCCTCAAGGGGTTTATATTCTACTGGGTGAAGGGAGTGATATGGGAGTCAACATGCACACAAAATAAGTAAATACATAATATATACATAGTAGGTTTGAAATGGGGCAGCTAGGTGGTGCAGTTGATGTGGGGTCTCAAGTTAAGAAAATTCATCTTCCGGAGCTGAAATCCCACCTCAGACACTTCCTAGCTGTGTGACCCTGGGCAAGTCACTTAATCCTATGTGCCTCAGCTTCCTCATCTATAAGATGATATGGAGAAGAAAATGGCAAATCACTTCCATATCTTTGCAAGAAAATCCCAGATGGGGTCATGAAGATTAGGTCAAAGCTGAAAATGAGTGAATAACAAGATTCAGATTATTTTGGAGTGATAGGGAAATAGTAACCAGGAAGGAGGGTCAAGATTGACTTTGGCTAGGAGCTAGCATCTGAGACATAAAACAAAATCCGGAGTAATAAGCAAATACAAGGTAACTATTGAAAATTCTATTTCAAGATACTAGCCAATCAGATAATAATTTTAATTAATTTTAAAACGGCTACAATCTCAGCCTCCTAGGCCAAATGAAACAGTATATAAATTTGTTGAGTTTTGTGCAAAAGTCTCCATCCATAAAGATTTCATGACTGCATTCCAGCACTTTGCTACTCCACCTTCATGCTCCACCCTTTACTTCCAACTTGCACTTCAGCCCTGATTGATGAGAGTTCACCATAGCCAGTCTAACTTTGAATGGGCTGTGCTTCACTCCAGCCATCTTCCTGCTGTGTATGATTAACTCATTCTTCTCCTCCCTCCCCCACTCCTTTCTAACACTTTCTCTGGGAATAGTGATTGGATCATCACTGCCATTTACGGTAAGGGCAGGTTCATCCATAGTCCTGGGATTGTACTCATAATCCATATTATTTCCCAGACCAAAGCAGTTCTCTTTGGCCACCACTCTCCTATATGTCTTCTTTTAGAATCTAGACTTCTTGAGATCAGAGACTGTCTCACTTTTCTATTTATCTCCAATGTTTAGCACAATAGTTGGCATATAGAAGTGTTTAATAAATGACTTTTCACTTATTCATTCTTTCATATTTTAGTGTTGCATCTTACTTCTCCTAGTCATCCCAATAAGAGATGGAGATTAATATTATCACTTTCCATGGAAAGGCATTTGCAAAATTTGATTTAATATGCAGATATATTTGCTCCCACTTATTTGTACTTATAAATCTTAGATGCTTTCATTACAAAATTTCAAGTTGGAACATCAAGTTATTTCAAGGAAAATGTAAAACTTTTGAAAATCCAGGCTTTGCCATGGAAGTCTATTTGGAAATAGCTTGTAATGTCTTAACAAGAGAGAGAGAGAGAGAGAGAGAGAGAGAGAGAGAAATTTTAAAATACATTTCTTCTTTTTTTCCCTAATTGGCTGATTCAAAGAAGTATGTCCATTTTTAGCTCATTTCTTGATTCTAGTCCAGTATATCTACCTATGTCTGTCTGACTATCTATTCATTTATCATTTATCTTTCTATCCATCTATTACTTATCAGACTGTCATTTAACTATCATATATCTGTCTATCCATTTATCCTTCTATCATTTATCATCTATCGTATCTTTTTCTAACCATCTATCTATAATCTATCAATCTATTTCCATGCACATTTATAGGTGTATATAAGTTGGAGTTAATGGATGTTTGAAAAATACCTTAAAGCTCAAATGTCTATTCTTGGTCACTATGTCGTCTCCCTGAACCTTCTTATGTTTTATACTTGAATGTTGCCTTTGACAATCACACTGCTTTTTGTTGTGGTTGTTGGTTTTGCTTTCCTGTTGTTGTTATTTCATTTTGTTTTTACTCTTTGGATCTCTTTCTGCCACAACATACATAAGAATAGTGATGGAGACACTATGGGTTATAAGGGACAGATAGAATGATACCCTGATGCTTCACAGGAAGTATCTTCATTTCTGTTTTTCCATCAGCTAAATCTTTACCAATAGTGGCCCGGTGCTTATATAACTGAGTATAAGATCCAATAAAGAAAAGCCAGCAGAAGGTAAGGTAACCAGAAAACGAGCCCAGATTAAACTAGGAATGAACCAAGTTAATGAGACAAATACAGCAGCAGGGGGATTACCAAAACAAAAAAATATATAATTACAAAATAAGCCACAGACATGGATAAGTCTTGGTCAGGATATGAACATTTTAGTCAATAGTAACTAAGGTGAGATAAAAGGAGGGAAGATTAGGTGACATACGGAGAAAAGCAGAAGAAGAGAGATGCATTCTTGTGAACCTCTTTGTAGCTCTCTCCGTTAAACTGTCCTTGCAGGCATTGTGTGTAACTCATGTGCTTGTTTCTCAGATAAGAATACTATTTCTCTTTACCACTATATCCCTTCCTTCCATTCTGTCCACATATTTTTTTTTTATCCTATTCTCTCTATTCACTCCACAAATACTCTCTAGTCTAGGCCCTCATCTCCTAAACTTTATATAACTTCCTTACTGGTCACCTTGCATTCATGCTCCATGTAGCTGTCAAACTGATATTCTTAAAGCATAGATTTGACATATTTTTCCCTTGCTCAAGGAGCTCCAGGGGCTCCCATTGCCTCTAAGGCAAAATACAAATTCCTCATTTTGATTTTCAAAATTCTATGTTATGCAGTCCCAATCTACTTTTTCAGGCTTATTCTTCATACACTCTACATTCTATCCAAGCTAACCTGATTACTATTTGCCATGTGTGACATTTTATCTGTCAACACTACGTCTTTGGCACAAGTTGTCCCCCAGTATCTGAAAAGAACTTCATTTTCACCTCTACCTTGTATTTTCCCAGTTTCTTCCAAAGCTTAGGTCAAGTGCTAATTTGTGCTATCCAAGTCCCTTTCTTCCCTCCCCTCTCTCCACCCAGTTACTGTGTCTGCCTGTGAAAAGTTACTTTGTATGTCTTTATATTTGATTTTTTTGAGGCAAATGTTATTTCCCCAAAATAGAACATAAGCTCTCTGATGATGGAGATTGTCCCATGTCTGTCTTTGTATCTCCAGTGCTTAGTATAGTACTTTGGAACATGATAAGTATTTAATATGTGCTTGTAAAATTTCATGAATTTTTGATTCCCTCTTCATAGTCTACAGATGGTAAGTTTTTAAATAGCATGTTATGAATCTGAAAGTTAACATGAAACATAGTTGTTCACTCCATAGAGTGACTTGTTTCCTTCCATCCTGAACCCATACCAGCTTTTGACTCAATTTTCTCTTTGCATCAGTCTTACATCTGGTCCTCTTAGCTATCCTGATTTATTTTGCTACACTAGATAGAACATCCATGGCAAAACCAGCAGAGACTACACATAAAAGTATAAATGTCATTCTTTTGGGACACAAAGGGGATGATTCACAGATGGTGACCTGTTGTATAACCATAAAATAAGTAAAAGGATTTGGGGCATTGGGGAAGAAGAAAGTTTTGCTTAATTAAAGTCAAAGGCAAATTCCCTAAAGTGATTTGGAGTAATGGGTGAAGGAAATCACGGGGAAGGTAAGGAATATGTGTAGGCACATATTTCCCAGAATCCTTTGTTTTCCATTTCCTTTTGCCCTCAAAGAGATTTCCCACCATGACTTCTGCGATGGTGGTACAAAAAAGAGATGCTTATCTAGACTGCTTCTTGGGTTTTTCTACAAAGCAGCTATAACAAGGGTGGAAATGTCAGTACATTTTGGTTCTGTAACTGTAGCTGAGTAGGGCAAAATAAACAAGGATTGGAAATGATAAAAAAAAAAAATGGGTCAACTTGGACTGACCTAGAGGAAAGACAGAAAAATAGAGTGGAAGTGGAACTGATCAGAATGGCTTCAAGACCAATGAGACGAATAGTGCCCAAAATCTCAGTCATGCTGTTACCAGTGGAAGGCGTGCCAGCCTCCAGCCGTGCTCTCTTCCATTCCCTCAGAGCAAGCACTCACTCAGGCAGACCTTGGCAAGGTCCCCAAAGCCTGCAAAACCTTCCTCTTGTTTTCTCAGAATGGCTGCCAAAGAAATCTTACAGCGAGTTCTAAAATTTGCCAAATCTTTTTGTTACACTTTCCCTTTTGACTGGTTGGGTGGGGTAAGAGAGAGAAAGAAAGCAATTCTACTACAGCAAACATGGTAGCTTATTATTTGAAAACTTTTTTTACAGTTTGAGGAGTTGTTTTACTATACTCCAATTTAAAATTATTTGGTGGGGTTTCAATAAAGTACATGACCATTAAGAAAAAACACAATGAACTTGTTTAATCCTATTAAGCAGGGACTCTGAATGTGAAGGGAAGTTTCCAAATGTGGGAACTGGGGGCTCAGAGCAGAGATAACAAAGACTGTTTATTCTGGTAAATTTTTGGAGATTATTCCCCATCATGTCATCATATTCATCTGAAAATAGGGGTCATTTCCTGAAATCTGCCTAGAAAGAAGTTGGATGTATAAGTGTGGGGTGGGGCATGGGGGGAATTCTAACATTTACAAGTCAATAAACATTTGTTACTTAAGGGCTTACTATGAGCCAGACACCATGGTAAGCCTAGAAGATACAAAGAAAGGCAAAACAGCCCCATCTCCCCTCCCAGGAACTCAAAATCTATTGGAAAGACAGCACACAAACAACTATGTACAAACAAGTTATAGACAAGATAAATTGAAGATAGTCTCCAAGGGAAGACATTGGCATTAAGGAATATTGGGGAAAGCTTATTGCAAAAAGTGGATTAAGTTGGAACTTGTAGGACACCAGCCAAGTCAGGAGATGGAGGTGAAAAGAGAAAGAGAATTTCAAATATAGGTAACAATCAGTGAAAATGGACAATCCTGGGAGATAGAGCATCTTTTATGAGACATAGCAAGGAGGCAGTGTTTGTGGAGGAAAATAAGGTGTAAGAGCAATCCATCAATCAATAACCATTTGTTAAGCTAAATGCCAGACACTGTGCAAAACACTGGGGTACAAAAAGGGGAAAAGGAAAGCTCCTAATCTCAAGGAACTCAGGGTATAGTAGGGTAGGAAACAAGAAAACAAATATATACAATCTACATACAGGTACAAAATAGAAAATAATTAAAAGAGGGAAGGAACTGGATTTAAAGGGGGCTTGATGGAAGCTAAGGAATCTAGTAGACAGAGATGAGGAGAAAAAGAATTCTGGGCATGGGGAACAACCAAGGAAAATACCTGGAACTGAGACATGCAGTGTCTTACTTGAGGAACAGCAAAGAATCCAGGGTCAATGAATTTAAGAGTATAGGGAATATGATACAAAAGATTAGAAAAATAAGAAGTGAGTTTCTTAGGTTAATAAGGACTTTAAAAAACAAATAGGGTTTTATATATTTTATCTTGGAAATAAGAGGGAGCCACCAGAGTTCACTGAATAAAGAGATGACATGGTCAAACCTATACTTAGGAAAATTGATTTAGTATCTGAGTAGAGTACAAGTTGGAGTGGGGAACAACATTCAGCAAGGAGATCAACCAAAAAGCTATTTCTATGTCTAAAAAGCTATGTCTACCTGAGAAATGAAGGGCATCTGTACTCTGAAAGTGACACTATCAAAGGAGAGAAGTGGGTGTAAACAAGAAATGTTCCAAAGGCAGGCTCAAGGAAACTTGTCAACTGATTGCATATGGAGAGTGAGGAGTTGAGGATGATGCTTAGATTGTGAGTCTGGGTGACTAGGAGTGGAAGGTGTTCTCCAATGTAATAGCAATGATGAGAATCATAGAGGATTTGGTGGTAGGATCATGAGTTCAACGTGGGCATGATGAATTTAAGATTTTGCCTGCAGTACAAGATATCCAATAGTCAACTGGAAATATGAGGCTGGAGGTCAAGAGAGAGATTTAAATAGAACTGAGAATCATCAGCACAAATGGGAAATGATGAGGTCAATATAGTAGAGAGAGGAAGAGAAAAGGAACCATGAGAGAATTTGGGGGCATGACCATACTTGGGCATGATCCAGATGAAGACACAGCAGAAGAGTCTGAGAAACAATTGTCAGATAGGTAGAAAGAGAATCAGGAGAAAGCATTGTCACACAAGTCAAGACAGGAGGAAATATCAAGGAGATGAGTGTAATCAATGACTGCAGAGATGTCAAAAAAAAAATGAACATCCAAAAGAGGTCATTGGATATGATAGGTAAGAGGAGATCACTAGTAACTTTGGAAAGAGTAGTTTCATCTGAATGATGAGATCAGGAAACAGATTGTAAAAGGTTGAGAGGAACCAAAGGGGAGGCACCTATTGGCAATGCCTTTCTCATGGAGTTTATATATGAAAGGGATGAGAGAAATAAAATGAAAGTAATTAAGTGTCATCTCAAGAGCAGACAGAGAGACTGGAGCAAAGGGGAAAAGCGTTCTCAAGCCTTCCCCCTTCACTCATGGACTGGTGATCCAAGAGTGGCATGACCAGATGGGTAGATTGCATACTACTTCTCATACCACAACCTATTAATTTAGTAATTAAATACGGGATAGACCATTGCACCACCTAGATTACAGAAAGTAGAGGGAACCATGTGTAGGTGGATACAGCTCTTTCAGTACCACTGTGGTCTCATAGAGCACATCACTTGTTTGACAAATGTGCCAATACATCAACATAACTTTCATGTTGCTTGAAATTTGAGTTAAAACCTGCCAAAATGAATGAAACTTCCTATTAATGCAAGATTCTAAATTATGCCAGTAATCACCATTTTTACTTTATTTTCACCTTTTTTTTATACTGAAACACATCGTAATCTCTTTAAAGTGATTCCAATTTAATCTGTTTCAGTTCAAAGCAATTCATGAGACATTTATGTAGCACTCACTGGTTTCAGAGAACTAAGTTAGACCTCAAGTGTACAAACTTTATATAAGAAACAGTCCTTGGTCTTATGGAAACTCCAACTTAATAAGAACTTGACAGATACTTATTTTTTAGCAAAGTCTTTTTCTTTATTTGGAAATGAAAGATTCAGAGTGCATGGATTAAGGAAATTTTGATATGAATCTATTCAAAGATATTGAGATGGTCAATCCATCAGTCAAAAAGGGTGTTTGATTGACAGGAGAGAAATAAGAACAGCATGGGAGGAGAAGCCATTAAAGGATACCACAAGCAAAACGGCTTTTTGCCTCAGTTTGACATGGATACATGACATGAACTACATAAGTTTGTATTTTTATCACATGCTTTCAATGGCATGATAAATGTACATGTTTCTTTGAAGTTTTGATAGTCATTTTTTGCATCATTTTTTTCATTTAAAGGGAAATGTTTTTAAAATAAGTTGTATTTCTAAACAAAGGTCTGATTATATCACTCCCCAATTCAATACACTTCAGGTTCTCCAAGATTAATTCCAATATAATATACATAACCTCTTCCCAGCAATTAATTAAAATCCTGAATCACCTCTAACATGTAACTCTTTTTTTAAAAATCATGTTTTGTTGCTATATAACATTCATTTCTTTTTCTTCTGTGAGCTTTCATATCAACTTTTTATTCCAAATTTCACAATCATCAACTAACACAGAAATTTCAATGCATCAACAATAGAAAAGGAAAACTACAAATGACACTAAGAACTTCTATTACATAGAATGACTAATATTAAAAATATCAATGACAACAACATTACCTTCCAGTCTGAGCTTTCTTCTGGTCAGTTTTTGAATGTTTCCCTTGAAGGTCTTCTTTTATTTTTTTATTATTTTTTTTTCCTCGCATAAGGATTAATATCCATCCATACCTGTCCCAGCTCCTTCCTCAAATATCGAGATGATGAAGATTCTTATTCTGAGAACAGAGCTTAGGTGCCCTGTTAGTATGTCTTTGAGCAGTTAGATATTTCTGTGGATAGTGAGCCTAGACATGGGAACGCCTGAGTTCAAACGTGATCTCTGATTCTAGCTGTGTGACCCTGGGCAAGTCACAACCTCTGTTTGCCTCCATTTTCTCAACTGTAAAAGGGTAACAGTAAAATAACACCTAATTATCAAGGTTGTTGTGAGCATCAAATGCAGCTACATTTTTAAAGTGCTTAGCTCAATGCCTAGCATGCAGTAGTGTATTACCAAGGTAATATTCACAGCAATAGTGGTGACTATGAATATGACAGCATGGTTCTCAATCACAAAATATAAAAGACTCTCCATATAGAAGGTAGAAGAAAAACATTTATCTAAGCACCAGAAAGCCAAATCTCAGAACCAGAAAGCCAAATCCATCACGGTGACCAAGAAGTTAATAACCATGATCACAGCAGGGGGCAAAGCCATTCTCAACCTGTCCCTCACTCAGCGAGAGCCTTCCCAGTATCAACTGTCACACAATGTCTGTTGGCCTGTGTCCAAGCCCCTCTGACCAGACCCCACTCACTTCCTCTCAGTTCTACTTCACCCTTTCTGTTCTGCCTCTTCAGCAAGCTCCTCCCAACACATGTGATCCAGGCTTCCAGGTGACTTAATGGACCTATTAATTAATGAGAAAGACCTTTCCATCTAAATTACTATGACATTTGGCCCCAAGATCTTTCATATTCATTACATAAGTCAATGGGGCAACTGGTATTACAAGCACCCCATCATTCTCCCTCAAAAAAGGGGTCCAAAGTCTTGGGGTAAGGGGCAAAGCTCCCTTCTTCCACAACTACTTCCTGCTGAGATTAGACATAGAGCTGTCCCTTCCCCAAGAGGTCTCATTTAAGAGATCAGTTCGTTAGCTGGCATCTGGAGTTTGGTCAACTACAGGTCCAAAGACCACACATCACCATCATGGATAGGAGGTGACACCCTCCTTAAGTGATCAGGCATCTGCAGGTGGAGGGTACTAAGCCTATATGAAATAAATCTAGCAAGTCTAACAGATGAAAAGTCAAAAAACAAACAAAAACAAGGAAACAATAACCAGAAGCAGGGTAGATACAGGGCCAGCTGTGGTTCTGGAGTCCACAAATCTACTATCACAGCCTAATTCATGGTAGAATATATGAGTTAAAGGTACAATTTGGTAATCATCCTCTCCTGAATAAACAACAGTTACGGTGTTGTCTTTCCCATGTGTTGTAATTTCCGCAGCCTTTGGAACATCATCTGGCTTTTGTTTTACCCATACTTTTTTTCCCAATTTTCTACCTGTAGAACCCAATCCCTCAGTTTCCCTGTTAGTTACTTCAGAAGGAGGGTAAGTTTTCATAAGTGTTCTTGTTTCACAAGGAATAATAATCACTTGAACTATTCTATCATTTTTACAAAACTGTATGGGTCCATCTCCTAAATTTTGGAAAGTTACAATAATTTCTCCTTGGTAATTAGAATCACTCCAGCCAATACATGTATTCCTTGAGTTACTAATTCTGATTTAGGTAATATCTGCCCAAAATGATTCTTTGAGTTTCTCTCATACATATTCCAGTAGAGATTGTTCTTATTTCTTTCATATCCAACCAAAAATTCTCTAAACAATGTAAAGCATATCCTGCCAAACCAGGTGTCCCTAGATACAGTGCTGGAACATCTGGCCTCACGGTCTGTGGTGGTGAGGGCTACATGAGTATCTACATGAAAAAATGACAAATTATTAACCAAAGACATATCCCCTATATCTTCCCATAAGTCTTTTCCCCAGACTTGTTTACCATGAATATCCCAATTTCTATTTTTCCACATGAGCATCCATGCAGCTAACCCATTAGTTACCTGCCATGAATCAGTGAACATAGGACACTGTTTTCCTTGTTCTGTTTTGATAACTTGGTTTACTGCCATAAGTTGGGCATATTGACTGCTTCCACCTAGCCTAGCGCTTTCCAAAGTCTGCCTAGTGCCTGGGTTATAGGCCACCACTTTCCAATGTCTTTGTGGCCCAAATATTTTGCTGTCCCATAAGAAAATCATGCATGTCTCTTTTGTCCTTCAGCTAGTACATCCTAACCCTCATTCCATTTTACCAAGGATTGCAATAACTGTAGCATTGGTTCATTTCCCTCAGTATCTGTGTTTTCGATAGGTTCATGTAAGGCAGAAACTCCACTTGTGCCTGTTTTGGATCTATTTTGAATATACCATTTCCATTTAATTATGCTATCTTCCTGTACATGACCAATTCTATGACAAGCTGGGGTACTCAGGACCCAGGTCATAATTGGGATCCCAGGCCTTAGTATTACATCATGGCCTAAAAGTCTCTACTAAAACCACATATGCAGCTACCAACTGCTTTTCACAAGGGGTATATTGAACTTCAGATGAAGGGAGCTTCCTAGACCAAAATCTGAAGGGCATTTTTCAGCTTTGTTGTTTTTGCCATAAACTCCAGTTTGCATATTCGTCCTGTACAATCACTTGTAATTGCACTGGATCATTGTGCATAGGTCATAAATCTGGGGCCAATTGGATAGCCGCCTTAGCTTCATTAAAAGCTTTGGTCTGCTCAAGTCCCCAGTCAAATTCATATTTTTTTTCCAGTAATTTTATATAAAGGTTTCAAAATTTGTCCTAGATGTGGTATGTGATACAGCCAATATCCAAATAATCCTATAAACTTTGGGGCCTCTTTCTTATTGACAGAGATAGGAAAATGCTAAATCTTTTGTCAGGCTTGTAGGAAAATCTCTCCCAGCCCCTGATTCCATTGTATACCCAAAATCTTTACAGTTTGAGCTGGCCCTTGAATCTTTGCAGGGTTAACCTCCCATCCTTTGCTTTTCATATGCTCAAACTCTTCTCTACTTCTTCTACAGTTTTTCCCTGTATCATAATATCATCTGTGTAGTAGGTAAGCTGTACACCAGGTAGCTCTAATTCATATAAATGTTCAGCCACAATCCTATGACAAATAGTGGGATTATGCAGATATCCTTGCGGCAAGCATGTAAAAGTATATTGTTGCGCCTATCAAGTGAAAGTAAATTGGTTCCACTGTTTTAAATGTATTGGAATAGTAAAGAAAGCATTGGCTAAATCAATAACTGTATATCAAGTCTCATCATATTTCTGGATTTTTTCTATTAAGGTAATGGTATCTGGAATAGCAGCATACAAGGGAGGAGTGACTTTATTCAATTGTCTATAATCCTCTGTCATTCTCTATGTCCCATCTGACTTTCATACTGGCCAGACAGAATTATTCCATAGAGTGGTTGTAGGGATTAACCCTCCTGCTTCAACATATTCCTTTATAGTATTGGTAATCTTATCTTGTCCACCTGGCATATGATATTGCTTTAAAGTGATCACTTCAGAAGGTTCAGGTAAAGTGATTGGGTTCATTTTTATTTTACCTACTAAAACCGTATTAATTATTTTCCTCTTTACTGCAAACTGGTGTCTCTCCTTAGGTAAATTTAAAGTCATGCCTCTCAATATATCTATTCCAAAGATCTATTCAGGAATGGGCACAACTCTTTCTTTCTTAGGTAATTGTCCAGTTTTCATTGTTGGGTTAACTTGTCTGGCTGATATTTTAGACCCCTCCCAATCCTGTGATGGTGATAGGAGTTCCATGTTTAAACTTAACAATGTTTCCATATATAAGGGAGGCCTGGGGGCGGAGCCAAGATGGCGGAGTGAGAGCAACGACTCACCTAAGCTCTCGGACAAACTCCTTCAGGTACCTCCGAAAGGAGAATCTGACCAAAGTTTGGAGGTGCAGAATCCAGTGGGAAGCAGAAGGTGACAGTTTTGGAGCTCACGTTAGACTGGAGGATCCA
>CM053774.1:118103422-118192697 GCA_028658325.1 Potorous gilbertii | reverse complement strand
AAAGTATATGTCGAACCTATACAGAATTGTAAGCTGTCATGGGGAGGGAGGGGGGTAGGCGGGGAAGGTGTGGGGGTATAAAATCTTAATTTTAAGGAAGTGATTGTAAAACATTTATAAATAAATAAAATAAAAATTTTAAAAAAATTAAAAAAAAAAAATAAGGGAGGCCTCTGCCCCAATATCTATTAATGCCCTGGTTACAGTATTTGATCCATTTTTCCACTATATTATCAAATTGATATGGGATCTGTAATCCCATCTGTGTATTTCTTTAATCTGAGTTGGGGCTCAGCCCACTTCCAATTCTCCCTGAAGGTGAGACAAACTTGGATACAAGGGGTACACAGGATCTATAGGGGCAGTTTTTACTTCTCTATTTTATCTAGTATCAAGTCTCCTTTCTTGGTACATTTTGTGTAGTTCATTAGTTGGAATACCATCTATGTTTCTAAAATCTATCCCTGGTCTCAACAGAGCAGTAAACAATTCCCTCCTTGTCAATTTTTTCTGATTTTGAATCTGCTGGCTATTTACTCTTTTCTCTAGCAATTTTGTCTTTTCCCCAGTCTCCTAAGTCACCTAACTGTAAAATCTTGTCCAGCACCTCTGAAACAGGGTGCCCTATTCCCCCAATTAGTAGAGTCAAAGTCAAGTGTTTGTAAGTAGGAGGAGCCATCTTTACTACTATATTCTTATGGTAAACTGCTAAAGGAGTCTTATGAGTATGCATCTGCATTTCTGGTCATTATGACAGTCTTCATCGCCTCCTCCTTTAACTTTCTTATACAGTCCCTAAGTGAATACCAGGGTCTGTCTCCACTAGGCCACATAGAGTCAGTAGGATACTGCCTACTGCAGCCTTCTGTAGCCAAAGCTAATAGATTAGTTGTATTGTTACCTCCTTGAACATTATAATCTCTAAAAGTTTGCTGTACAGAAGGATTCTAATACCTATAAATTTCAAGTGGTCAATGGGATCTATAGCTATTTCTCTAGCTCCATCATCACTGATTCTCACCATCCAAGATATTAATGATTCTCCCATCCTCTCAGTAAACCAACTCAAAAATTTATGTGGCCTCCTGTCAAGTAAAATCCTCAATTATTTCCCTAAGCACTGTGTTACCTCCTTGGTTCTCCTGTTTCCACCTCACTGTTGGGCATGCTTCTGACTGAGAAACTTCTTCCTCCAAAAATTATTTGACTTTCTTTGTTGCTGTGGCGAGTAGGCTGGGTCTATACAAAGGTCAGATGCACATTTCTTTGGTTAGCCTTCAGCTTCTTCTGAGTTTAATGAACAGCCTTTCCTTCTGCTTGAGACCCCTCAGACCACTCTTGTATTCCTCTTCCATCTGAATTTTTTCCTTAAGCAGCTCATCTCTGTTTCTACACATAATATGGTAAGCTGTTCATAAAATCCAGCCTCTCCTTCCTGGAGTAAAATCCCTGTCAACTCCTTCCCTCGTCTTATTGGTATTTCTTGCAAGCACCTTTCCAAATTTCCAGGTTCCCCCTCCTGGACCTCACTTCCCAGTTTTCACAGGACCCAGTGCTTTTAGCCCATTTCCTTGCTAGTGAGATACACAATAAATCTTCCCATCCTGGAATATTAATGTCTTCCACTAAATCCTTTATGCCTCCAAACAGAGATTTTATACCTTGTAATTATTATTCATGACACATAATGTTATATGATGTGTCGCCAAGGCAATATTCACAGCCCTGGTGGTGACTGTGAATATGCCAGTGTAGTTCTCTCCATACAGAAGGCAGAAAAAAACGTTTATTTAAACACCACAAAGCTGAACCTCAGAACCAGAAAGCAAAATCTGTCATGCTGACCAAGAAGTTACTCAACATGATCACAGCAGGGGATAAAGTCGTTCTCAAACCTCCCCTCCCTCAGTCAGGGCTTTCTCACTATCAACCGTCAGAATGTGTCCATTGACTTGCATTCTATCCCCTGTGACCTGACCTCCTACTTCTGCTCCACCCTTCCTGTTCTGCCTCTTGAGCAAGACATGTGACCAGGTTTCCAGGAGATTTTAAGCAGATCATATGGGCCTATTAATTGAGAAAGATCTTTCCATTTAAATTACTATTACAAATAAACATTTAATAAAGGACTGTTCCCTTGTTTCCTTCTCAATCTGTTAACAAGAACATTTTCTTGCCTAATCAGGCAATTTCTACTTGACCAGCAATGCAAGTTTTATAGCTTTCCTCCTACAGTCAACATCATCACCTTCAGCATGGATTCAATCATTCACCTAGTGACAAACTCAGTGAACAACTAGTTGTTGGGTCTTCAGCAAGAACCAGGACCAACTGTCATCATTAACATGAAGCCAAAGACAAGGATCAGTCAGTCAATAATTTGATTCAATAAACAAGCATCTATTCAGCACATACTAGGTGCCAAGGACAGGGATCCAAAGAAAAGGGGAAAAAACTAACTACATGCAAAAACTTCTTTGAAGTCACCTGTTTGCACTGGAAAGACCCTAGAATCCAAAAGGATGACAGTCAATTAGGAAAGAGCTAAATAGACTATGACATTTGAATTTAATGAATTACTGTCATACTCTCAGAATTAATGAAAACAATGGCTTCAGAAAAACCTACAAAGACTTGTATGAATTGATGCAGAAGGAAGTAAGAAGCAAGAAAACAAATTATAAAATAACAACATCATAAAAACAAACCACTTTGAAAGACTTAAGAACACCGACAAGCACAACGTCTAACCATATATACAAATGATGAGCATCAAGGTGCAGAATGAAACATAACGTTTCTGGATATAGTCAATGTGTGAATTTGTTTTGCTTACTATGCTTGCAAATCTGTTATAAGGATTTTGTTTTTCTTTTCTCTCCTATGAGGGAGAAAGAGATGTGAGGTGGGAAATGAAAATATTTTGATATTTAAAAAAAATAAATTTAAAAATTAAAGAATATATTAGCTTAAAGAAAAGAATTCCTGAATCCCATCAAGACTCTGTTTGAACACCACTTTCTGCAGGAGCCCTTTCCTAGTCTTCCATTTGCTAGAATCCTCCTCTCTAAGATTACTTTTTAAACTACTTTGTATGTATCTAGTTATTTACTTTTCATCTCATCATTAGAATGTAAGGTTCTTGAGGGCAAGGACTGTCTTTACCTTTCTTTGTATCCTAAGCACACTAGCTTGTGACCTTGGGCAAGTCACCTAACCCTATTTGCTTCAGTTTCCTCATCTGTAAAATGAGCTGGAGAAGGAATTAGCAAAACACTCCAGTACCCTTGCCAAGAAAACCCCAAAATAGGGTCACAAAGAGTCAGACTAAAAATGACTGAAGGACAATTGCAATAAAATTACTAAATAAATGGTTGTTTATTGATTATCAATAAGGGGAAAGTAAAAGGATTGGCATCAGCCCTAATTAAGATAAGATAAATTTGTAGTGAACCCCTTCAGCACAATTTTGTGATTTCTATCTGGACTCAGCAGTACATTAGAAAGAAGACAAAGGTAGTCCTAGTTGGAGTCTGGAAAGGAATAAGATTTAAATAACAGTGGATCAGGGGATTAAGTGTGGAGGGCCATGGAAAGTTAACCTCCTTGACTAAAAGTTTGTAATTATGAAGAGAATAAAATGAAGCCTTGTCAGCAGGCTAGCCTGAGAAACAGGGAGGGATAGAATAATTGGAGAATGCATTTAGGAGGGATAAATCCTAGGGAAAGCTAGGAGGACAGAAGGTTATGTTCAGACACAGCAGTTTTGAAGTTGAGTTGTAGAGGTGAAATATGTATGGGTGATGACAAGGTCAACAGTACAAGCATTCATGTGTGTTTGTGTGTGTGTGTGTGTGTGTGTGTGTGTGTAACTGAGGTGGAGAAGAGGTACAGAACACAGTGAAGAGGCTGATAAACTGGGAAGTAAGAAGAAACAACATGTAAGCTGTTATATAAAGAAAAATGTTGAGTAGAAACATGTCAAGCTACTTGGTGAACTTGAGAAAGGAGAATGAAAATTGTCTGATAATAGCCAACAAGATCTGCATATAGTGATTTGATATGCATATATGGGGTGGGGGAAAGTGTGTGTGTGTGTGTGTGTGTGTGTGTGTGTGTGTGTTTGTAATCTCTTCCTGGATCACTGTTTTGCATAGGAACCTTGAATATAAAATCTATGAAACAAAGTAAACTGGATGTGGGTAAACAGGAGCCAGAAAATTTAAACACCAACATCTTGGGGGTCAGTGACCTTAAATGGACAGGAATGAGTCAACTGGATTCAAGTGATCATTAGATACACTACTGTAAGCAAGAATCCCTTAGAAGAAAGGAAGGAGCTTTCACAGTCATACAAAGGTAAGACATGCGTTGGCAGGTGCGGATACTGAAGCCCAAAGTGTAAATATTTTGGCCACATAATGAAAGGATGGGATTCATTGGAAGAGCCCTGATTTTGGGAAATATTGAAAGCAGAAGGAGAAGAGGATAGCAGAGGGTGAGATGGATAGATAGTGTCACAGAAGCAACAAACATGAGCTTGGACTTTGGGAGACAGTGGAGGACAGAAGGGCCTGGCATGATGGGGTCATGAAGAGTGGGACATGACAGAAAAATAACAACATGTATAATATGTATATGTAAATCTACATGTATATGTATTCACATATGTGAATGTATACACATGTATGATACATACACATATCCATATATTCTCATATACCTCTTCATATATATATATATATATATATATATATATATATATATATATATATATATATATAGTGTATGTGTGTGTGTCTGGGCGTGTATACTCAGGGATGAGTATATATTTGTATGGATGGATATGTATAAATATGTATGTATGTATAAAATATTTCTAGAGAGATGCACCAGATTCAGATTGTGACTGATTCTAAGTGACAAACAGGAGATTTGGATTTTTTTCCCCTCAGAAGCACAAGGAAGTCACATTGTCTCTCTATCAAA
Organism: Potorous gilbertii; assembly: GCA_028658325.1. NCBI lineage: Eukaryota > Metazoa > Chordata > Mammalia > Diprotodontia > Potoroidae > Potorous > Potorous gilbertii. The sequence continues at coordinate 118,187,708 of CM053774.1, read as the reverse complement.
GGTTCATTGAAGTAAGCTTCTTTATGAGTAGAATTCTACTTGAAAATTACTCTCCTTAGAAGCTGTTGTGAATGTTCCCAGGACGCAGTTTTCTGTGAAGCTTCAAGTCCTGGATAAGCAGGTTTGGACCCTAAGGAAAGGGTGAAACTGAAAGAGCAAGCTAAGGTTTTCATCTACAACTTTGGTTTCTACCTGAAGTAGAAGCAGATGTATCTCATTACAACTCAGTTTGATCAGAACTGGTTTGAGGGGAAATTCCCTCTTGATTATTGTTTTCCTAAATGTTCTTTTCACCAATTGATTTTTGTACTCTAAACAATATATCCATCTTCCCTTTACCTTCCAGGTTTCATGAAGTTTAAGAATGTCAGTTGTCTGTTTAATATGGTCTATTTACGGTTCACATGAAAACTGTCACTGGGGAATGGGAACATGTTTTCCATTATCCTGCTGTTGTCCGTGGTGATGGATGGAAACTCAAACCATCTTGAGCCCCATAAGCTAAGGTAATCATGCAGGACTGATGATGATAAAAAGTTGTTTTGACTAGTAATGGTATGGCATGAAATTCATAAGAAGATTATCGTATAATCAAGATCACATTGTCATTTCACAAAAGAAGAATTTCCCTCCAAAGATATACATCAAACCATACTCTAAACTAATTCTTGAGTCCAATGTCTGTTCAAGAAGAGAATATTTGCATTTGGGCCAACCTGACTTGAAAAGTGTCTCGAACATCTCTGCCTAATAAGATACTGGCTCAGAGGAGAAAGAGAACACACAGTGACATAATCATTTCAGACTTGGAAAGGCCCTCACCAGTCATCTCGTTCAACTCGTACCCAAGAGAAAGAGAATTTCTGACTTGGGCACATATGTATTCTAATGGTGCTTTATGCAATGGAGCCAATCCAGACTAAACAGAAATTGTGGAATATGAAGGCATTGTCTTCTACGTGCCATGCCAATTTCTTCTTCAGCAGCAACCATTTTGTCCGCCTACTCCATGACAAGACAATAAACAGACCCCAAATTATTCACATACTAAAGGATGTACTATGTGAATTTTCTACCAGGTTATATTTTTAAGGATCTAACTGTGCCATGAAAGGAAAGGAAAAGAAATAAAAAAAAATCAACCCCTCAAAGCCCCCCAGCATTATTCCATCTGTCCACATAATCATTAGCAATATGGTTAATTTTCTCATTGCTATGACCACAAATGGTCTATGTGAAAAATAGAATGAATATATCTGGGAGAGTCCTAGACTAAATAATCTCTATGATTTCTCCCAATTCAGAGAACACAGGCTTTGCTTCACTCGATAGTAAATTATTGGCCTCCTGATGCAGGGGTGTAATTGAGGATTGGTAGGAAGGCAGTAAGGTTATCTAACAACATATCCAATTAGCAACATAGACATAAATGTGTGAAAACAACAACCAAAATCCGAAGAGGATGTATGAATTTTATGAGAGTAAAACTACTTTGCCAATGCAGATCACAACCCTTCTCAAGAATCGAGTCCTACAGAATTGCCTGAGTTTGTGACTTAACCATTTTCACAGAGTAAATAAGCCTCAGAGGCAGGATTTGAAACCAGGTCTTCCCAACTGCACAGTCCACTTCCTATCTCCACAACATGATGCTGACACTGCCCTGCAAAAGCATTATCTTCACCCATCAATTCAATGTGTCCTCTGGACCGGACATCAACCCTTCTACTCTCTAGTTTTCCTAGGTTAGGATTAAGAATTCAAGACTTATTGAGTTCAAAAGGGAACTGTTTTCATCTGTCTTTCCACAACCTTCCCCCATGTAATCATGCAATTTCATGTCATACTAATTAATTACATGATAAATAAGATGCTTTGACTAAACTTTTTCTTTAATTTGGAAACCACAGGGAGTTCTATACAGGAGAAATGATAATTGCTTAAAGTATAGGAAAAACTATAATGGACTTAAAGTGTCTTTCTGAAAGATTCTACTTATGCAAAGAAACAATGGAAACTGTGACAGTTTTTAAAATTTGAGTGTTCAAACTTTAAAAATGTAACATATTAAATACCTAGGAATTCGAGCCACCTAGGTGGCCAGAATTATACTTTAAAATCTCTCTATCTTTCATAGACTCACAGATGACAAATTCTCATACTCCAAATATAAAAGGCAAAATATCCTTAAGAACTCAACCAATAAACTATACTGAAATCAGACCATTATCACAAAACAAAGCGCTAACCATAATTTCTGGGAAATTGAAAAAAGTCATAAAAATTTAATGATGTTTTAAAAATATGTTGTCATACCATCTACTCAGAATCTATAAATGGAATGAAAAGACTTTCAAAATGTGGACACCTAGTGAAGGAGATTAAAATCATATACTAATAGAATGAGATACTTATCACCCTGGTTAGTATATATTATTTGCGGCGGTTGCATAGTCTGTATACAGATATATATATATATATATATATATATAAATGATCACCGGATAGTAGCTTGTATTATGACCACTTCCTTTTGACCCACATCAAAAATGTGAAAAGTGTGAGCCAGTTATGCTGGTGGTGAGGATAGTGACGATAATGTGTGGTTTGTCCTTCATTCTTGAAGATCACCACGCCATTAGGGAGGTGATGCCATGGCATGCAAGTTAATTACATTTAAGTGAGGCAGGGCTATGCACAGTCACCAGTCTCACTTTCTCCTCTGGAGCTATCTGGGTCCAGTGGCTAGATGTCTATCAGGACAACTGGAGATGGCCCGTGATAATGATGATGATGACTCATCCCACTTTTTCAGTGTGGTTCAGATAAAGATAGTTCTGGGACAAATTGCTCTTCTACTATTTCCTTATATTTCATATCCATTGACTGTAACAGAGATGGTTAAAAAAACTGCTTTTTTTCTGGTCCAACAAAAGTATTAGGATATAAACTCATCTCCTGTAGGATCAGTGAACCTATCACTGGTACAATTCCACTAGCAAACAGGAAGACAAAGACAGGAAGACAAACTTCATCCTTTTATCACATCATTTTGAGCTCCTTTTTACATCTATGTATTTCAACTGGAGATTATGAGTATCTGAGATGATAAACACATTGTTCCTAAATTTATATGGATCAATATAATGAGCGGGCTATTGTGGGTAACAGATGGGAGGGGAGGCAGACAATGGCACAATGGTCCCTTTCCAGCACAGCTTGGTGTCTGTGCTGGACTGAGTTCTCTGAGTTACTTAGAGTCTGTATTTGTAGTCTGAGGCTTTATCATCTGGCATTTATTATTCATATTAGCATTACATTTTTGAAACACTAAAATTTGCAAAATACTTTTGATATGCTATCTTTAACTCATCTGATTCCCCCCAAACAACCCTAAAGGGTAAAGAAACTTGGAAACATATTTATTCATTCACAGTGAGTTTTTCTGCATAGTAATTAACAGCAATGATTCTCTCTGAAAAGTGGCACAGAGGATATCTTAAAGGACAAATATGATCAGAAAAGTAGGTGAAGTGGACAGACATATAGGGAGATCAAGGAACAACAGCCTTAGTGGTGTCCTGAGAGCAGAGCTATGTTGAAGCCAGCTCTGATGGGCTGGGAGTAAACAACTGCTAAAATTTCAGTGTGAGTATTTATACTTGAACAATCTGTAAACGCTACAAAGCAGGGCTTAATTTATTGTCTTGTGGATTATGTAGACTTCAGAAAGCTATGGAGAAAAGTGAGCAACATAGATTAAACTTGAAAGTTTGTCTGTTTTGGGGGTACTTGTTGATAAATACTTCCCAGCATACCCCAGGCTGGTAGCCACAAGATGAGAAGACATGATGAGCTTACCATCTTCATGGGGGGAAACAGTACTCATACTGAAGAATGAAGTCAACAGGGATCTGATGTTGAATAAACTGGTTAATAAAAAATAGTTGACATATTTCAAATCAAATAGTTTATCCACATGATCTCATTTGCTCCTCATGGCAATTTTGCAAGGTAGACACTACACAATTTTACAACTTTATCACTTAAAGTGATGTCAGGAGCCATCATCAACTCAACCTCTACCCAGAAAAGAATCCCCCCCTACATCAGAACCATCAAATATTCAATCGACCTTGGCTTGAAGACCTCCAGTCTTGCTTACTTTTACCTACCTAGGAAGCTCGTTGCGTTTTTGAATAGTTCTCATTGCCACACATAAAAAAAAAAGGTTTTCTTTTGTATTAAACCTAATTTATCTTGTCGTGGTCATTCTTAATCTCTAGCTGCAGATGAACAAACACTCAGGAAGATCCAGTAATGCCCAAGGTCATACTGATATCATCAGATGTGGAGGAGTGGTTAGAATTTGGGACCTGGAGTCAGGAACAACTAAGTGCAAATCTTGCCTCAGCCACTTATAAGGCTCTCGGTAAGTTACTTGACCACTGTCTACCTTAGTTTTTTCATCTGTAAAATGAAGACAATAAGAGTAGCCACCTCCTAGGTTCTTGTGAAGCTCCAATGGGCTAATACAAAGTGCTTTCGAAACCTTAAAATACTAAATAAATGCGAGCCATTATTGCTGTTCTGACCAAACACAGTTTGAGCACTCTGTCTACCATGGCATAAACCAAGATTGCCATATTCTCTAATTTTTTTTATTCTGCTGTGTTCACACATTGGAAGCACCGTCTGCTGCTTGGGACTATCCCTCCGATTGGATGGTTCCTTCTTAAACCTGCATGTAAGGAGGGTAACCTGGCTCACTATGGCTCATTCCTTTCCAGGTCATGCTCCCAGACTCTGTCTACCAGGTCCTTCTGTGTCCCCACCCCAGACTAGAGAAAAAAGTCACTTTTTTTTTTTATGGTTGGTCTTCCGCCATTTGAATATAAGCACCTTGAGTGCAGGGCTGCCTTTCTTTAGGCTTGTAATATATTCCCAGTCAAGGTAAGTGAACTTATCCACAGCACTCAAAACTCCTCCATTTGGTGTAACCAATAGTTCCACATATGGACAGTGTGGTGGTGACTGATGGAGCACCTGTGTTTTTTGGGTGTTAATTATTGGGCCAAAATTAGCACAGGCAGCAGAGAATTGATCCATACTTTGCTGCATCTCAACTTCAGAAGGTGCACAATCATCTGCAAATAGAAAATCATGCACCAACACTCCTTCCACTTTGGTCTTGGATTGTAGCCTTTTCAAATTTGAAGAAGCCACATTGACTCTCAGGTATATGACCATCTTCCAGGTGAAGGATCAGCCTATTAAGGAGGACACTAGCAAGAATTTTACCAGCAACGAGTAAGAGAGAGAGACCCCTCTGTGACTCTCGCAGGACAATCTATTCCCTTTACCTTTATAGAGATGGACAATGGAGGCATCCTTGAACTCCTGGGGGATAACCTTCTCTTGCTATATAGCTTGGAAAATTTCAGTCAGTTTTGTATGTATGCATAGTGTACTTTCCAGGGATGTAAACATTGACAATGAGGTTGACACATGCATTGCCAGAGCTAGCTCAGTGTTTGCAAGGCTCCAAAGAAAAGTTTGGAAGAGAAGAGTATTAGACTGACTCTCAAACTGAAGGTCTACAGAGTTGTTGTGCTGACCTCATTGTTGTATGTTTGTGAAACATGGACAGTCTACCAGAGTCATTCCAAGAAATTGAATTGGTTCCATCTGAACTATCTTAGGAAGATTCTGAGGATCACCTGGCAAGATAAGGTACCAGATGCTGGAATCCTTGCTTGAGCTGAACTGCCAAGTATTCAAACTATGCTTCAGAGAGCTCAACTCCAATGGACTGGTCACATTGTTCAAATGCAAAATGTACGCTTGCCAAAAAGACTATTTTATGGAGAACTCACATGGGGCATTCAATCACATGGTGGTCAGAAGAAGCAATTACAAGAATATTCTCAAGGTCTCTCTCAAGAACTTTAGATTTGACTGTGTAACATGGGAGACACTGGCACAGGACCACTCAGCATGGTGTGCCCACATCAGAAAGGGTGCTAAGCTGTTTGAGCAAAGCAGAATTGAGAAAGCACAAAGTAAATGTAGGATGTGCAAATTTGGGATATCCACTCCAAATATTCACACAGACTCTTTGTGCCCAACCTGTGGAAGAGCATTCCGAGCTCATATTGGTCTGACCAGTTGCAACCGGGCATGCTGAAATTTCACTATATCGTAGCGATGTCATTTTGGTCCTCTTTAAAGACGAAGGACAAAAATCAACCAATCAATATTGCCAGCACTTATCACAGTACCTGACACATAGCAAGTGCTTAATAAATGTTTGTAACTGACTATCATTGAGTCTCCTAGAACATCTAGGATATTATGGAGGTAGAAGATTTGGAGCCTTCAGCCAGAAGGGTAATCTCTGTGTGATAAATGTGAAACTGCTTACTAATGGAAAGGTCTATCCTGTTTGGTTTACCAACACCATTTCTGAAAGTACATAAAAACTTTTTAATTGTCTGTTCTAGCTAAATATTAATGTATTCTATATTATTTCCTTTGTGAGATCATAAGAGATTGTATCAGGGATGTAATGCATTATGATACTATTTAGAAGCTTTATAATACTTTAATGCCATCTTACATCATCTCCTGTGTCCTGGTCAAAGGACATGAAGCAATTTCAGGCTACCAACTGAGAACTAGAAAGTTTTTTTGTTTCAAAAACACTCCAAGTTATTCACAGTGTAAAAGTTTATAAAAGTCAGCTTTTAAGGCCAGTCTACAGGGTATAGATCTTTAATAACATCTTAACATAATTTTCCTATTTGTCATTTCAGAGATCAAAGTGTCCAATTTAAAGAATTAAGGAAACCATGGAAATGAGTTACTAATCCTTAGGCAAGAGGCATGAATTAAACTACACTGCAAACTTAATGAGAATTATGCAAAGGATGCAAAACACCCAACCTTCCATTTCTCTTATCCTTTAATCGGTGTTCCCTGGAAACAGACACAGTCATGACTTGTCAGGGATTGGAGGGAGATTGGACTGAAGGATGCTGCAGGTCATTTCCAGATCTAAAAGTCTACCTTCTATAACTGAATGGATTTGTTTTTCTTCTGAGTAATTCTTTTCCATTTCCTCTTTTCTTTTAACTTAATGACAGAGATCTTTTGAAGAAAATCAGTGATAAATATGAGTGAAGTCAATTAAATTTTCCAAACTTAAATTCTTTTAATGCTTAGGTATTCTTTAAATGAAATAAAATTAATTTGTATATTTCAGTTTTTATTTCACTTGTTGTGAAACTTAACTTTTTGATCTTTTTTTTTGCATTTACTTTACACCATCCACTATAGGAATGACAGGGCTTATGTTGAGGTTAAATGAACAACTTCTATAGAATGTCATAAAGTTGATTCCATTTTACATAGGGTCACAAAACAAATTTTGTTTACTTCCATTTTAGGGGCACAGAGCTCAATGAAGAATGCTATGGAAGAACACTGTTTCCCATGAGTATTCAAGTATTAAATCAACTAAATAGGTATCAGTGATACAGTCAAAGAACATCCCAGGACAAGAGTTCAAAATGGTGAAAAGTTTCATTTCTTCATTGTTTCAGGGATATGAACTTCCTTTTATATGAGTACTTCCAGGATAACCAGCAAAATAAAATTTCTCAGGAACTGGGTAAGATGATCTTTGAGAGTTGTTGTGTCTGGGAAATGCAACATCTTTTAAATAAACTGGTAATGACCATCAGCAGACTTAGTGTATTCCCCCCTCCTGATGCCCATGGGACAGACAATAGTTGGTCAGGATGAAATTCCCATAGCATTTCTCCCATGGATCCTCCAGATTTCACAGTGTTGTAAGTCAGCTATATACAAGGGGTGGGGAACCTGTGGCCTTGAGACCTCATGCGGACTTCTAAGTCCTTGGGTATGGCCTTTCAATTGAGTCCAAGTTTTACAAAACAAATCCTTTTAAGTGGATTTGTTCTGTGAAGTTTGGATTCAGTCAAAGGGCAGCACTTGAGGACCTAAAGGGCCACATGTGATCTTGAGGCTACAAGCTCCCCACCCTTGGATAGACCATTTTTGGGACATTCTACCCCTAGCGAAAAGAAGGCAAAAGATGCCCTGGAGCCTTTAGATAGGAGAAAGGTGAAAGAGGGGTTGAGGGAACCAGGTCTTACCAACCACTACTGCTACCCCACATGGGTGGGACGCTCCTCCTGAGTGCTACTGGGAGGGAAGGCAGAAGAACAAAGGTAGCCTGAGTCAGGCAAAAATCTCCCAGGGATCCTAGGTACAGGAGAAGCAATAGAGTGAGGCACAAGAAGGAGGCAGAGAGCAGCAGGGAGAGTTCCATGGAATGAGGAACAGAACTGGCACATTCCACTCCCATTGGGCCCCAATGGATGTCTGGGTGAATAATGGTTACTGAAGATTCCAGAGAGGGTAATTCATAAAAGTGACTCCTTTCTGTCTCTCTCTTTACCTAAGCATATATCTGTTAGCTCTGTTTCTATAAAATCTGTTTTGCATTTGAATTCATCTGGACTCTAATAGCTGGTATGTGTCTAGCCAGCATATATGTCAGCCTATTACTAAGGGTCTTGTCCCCTCCACTGCTCCTGTTTGCCTGTCATTTTCCTAGTTCTTGGATTTTATTTCAATTTTAAATTTCTTTATTTAGATATATATTTCTTTTTTCCTGACTTTTTCTGCACTTACGTGAGGAAGTGAATAATTCAAAATCTTCCATCCCTTTTCCTCCTCTAACTTCTTATTTTTGTTAATTTTTCTCTCACTGTCTTTCTTCTGAGAACTTTTTCTTTTCTTTGTTTTGTTCATTCCTGTTATTCCTTCCATTTCATTCAGAATTACTGACCCATTCTTTTACCCTTATTTATTCTCTCTGTTTCTCTCATGGTGTTAACATTTCTGAAATAGCCTCTTGAGTTCCCTTTCCTGATCAGTTCCTATCTTTTTGTCTTTATTAGTCTTGCCCCATTCCCACTCCTTTTTCTTCTTCTATATCCCACCTTGAGAGAAGATCACTCACGAAGGGAAGAATATTGGGTCAAAACAATGTTGATTGGTTGAACTAGGACTCAAATGTTGTCCAGTAATGTCCCCTGTCCCCACATTCTCTCATAATCAGTATCCTTGCTAAGACTACACTATCCCTTCTCAGGATTTATGTTTTCACATTATTCTGAATACCAATTACCCCTAAAACTTCAAATATTACTGTCCTTGTACCAGTATGCTATCCAGAGGAGTGTCACTCTCTATCAGAAAGAAGTGACCTTCTTATACACAATTTCTAATATGTTTCTTGTTTCCCACTGGAAGTGTACACCCTTTCTCCCATGCGAATTCTCTTCATCAAGGTCCCTCCCTCTGATGGGATGAATGTGCTTCTCTCACACACACACTCCAACATACTTTCATCAAGATTTCAGTTATCTCTCACTTTTGCCAACTCTTCCAGTTTCCTGGAACCTCTTTCCTCTACAAAAGCATATAGGGATTACCATCCTTTGGTTGTTCTCCCTAGAACTTGTTAGAAGAACATTGTTCACTTCTTTCTGTCCACACTCCATCTTGCTAATTATGTGTATTTTTTTTTAATTCTGCATTGAAAGCTCACATTTCTGACCTTGATTCTTTTCTTATTTCATTATTAATTCATTGTATTTCTCTTTTGAACCATTCTTGCCCAGAGTAAGTGTCTAAAGACATAGTAAGTGTCTAAGGTCAAATTTGAACCCTGGTCTTCCCAGCTCCAGCACTTGAGCTGTACCACCTACCGGCCAATGGTTCTTTCATCTAATAGTCCCTCCCTCTGATACCATTACTTCATTTTGGCAAATTCCCTTTATCCTGTTATTCCCATACTTTGAAATGGATTTACTGACTAGCTTTTCAGCACATGCTAGAAGCTGGGGGAGAGAGAGGAGCCCAGTAGAAATGTCAGATCTAATATTCCTTCTGGGCAATAATGTGGGTAAAAATAGACTTAAACTGTCCTTCCTAGCAATAGAATAAGTCAGTCAACAAGCATATAGACAGTGGAAGAAGTTAGGCAAGAGTGAAGATTTCAAAGCACAGTAAAAGAGGCCTTAAAAGAAGGATGGAAAGAAGGGTGAAGTCATCAGTGAGAGGAGTTAATTAGATAAGTAGCTCATACTCATCACTCATTTCAACTAGGGAGCTTGTGATGTCACAGAGTGGACAGGGCTGAGAAGTGAGATCAGTTACATCACAAGTTGGGTAAGTGGCTTTAGTGATAGAACCGGCAATGTCATAGAGTGAGGCTTGAGTTTGCTAGAAGATGCTTAGATTTTGAGAAAATAAAATTATATAGCTCCTGACTCCTTACCCATGAGTATAATCTTGAAGAACCCAGGGTGACCTCCCAGGTAGGGGAAAATGTCATCAGATAAAGACTTTGTACTGATTTCTTGCCTAAAGCTACATGCTTGGGTATGACTAGTCTATCTTCAAATACTTCATTGAGCTCTGTTTTGAAAATATTAAAGAGCATTTGATACTTTCTTACTACTAGGATGATAGCTGTCACAGATTTTCCTTAATAACATGAAAATACGTTGGGTGCCATCACAGTAAATGATTGTGTCTACTGCCAAAAGACCGACCTCACTAAGTACAGTGAGACCCAACACCAGAAGGTTAACTACAGGAAACTAAATTGTTTGGGCACTGCAACCAATGGAACAAATAAAAATACAAAATATTCACGTACGTTCCACCTTCTTCCACAGAGATAGCAGTAGAGTGACGGCAAAGTACATAAGAGATGATAAGAATCCTTTTAGATGGTCTAGAAATTATCTTGTAAAAACAAAACTTTTAGGACTAGAAACACAGATTTTAAATGGTCTAGAAACATAAATGGAAATGTAGAAACTGAGATTTGTGTAATGACCAATGAAGTGACATGTCATTAGAAGAACTAAATAATAGTGGTATTGGTATCAATGCCTTCCTGATCAATGAAACCAGAAAGCAAAAGAAAGTTGATATTAAGTAATAATAGCTAGCATTGATGGGGCACTTTATACACTTTGCAAAGCACTTGACATATATTTGACCTTCACAACAAGCTGTGAAGTCATTTTCCAGAGAAGGAAACTAAGTCTGAAAGATTGTGTGATTTGCCCATGGTCAGGAATCTACTAAGTATCTGAGGTGATATATAAATCCAAGTACCTTTATAAGTTTAGTGAGAATAGTTTCAATGGATTGACAAAGTTGGAAAATGGATTGAGAAAATTTGTAAAGTGACTCCAAAGAGAATTGGAAAGCCTGAGTATAGACAATTTCTCTCACCCCCCACCGGGCATTTGTTGGGGGGAGGGAGATGAGCAATAAAGAAGAGATAGTAGGTCTCAATGAAAGCTATTTGGGGGAGAATTTGGGCATGTTTGTGTACAGTAAGGAAGGAATCAGTAAGTAGGAATAGATCGAAGATTTGAGAGAAGGGAAGGATGATAGTGGGGAGAATATGTGGGAAGAGAGATGAGGGGATGAGACCAAGGGTACTTGTAGAGGGATGGGCCTTGGTAAGGGGAAGAATCCCTCCATTTCCAGAGAATAGATAAAAGAAGGTAAGAAAGATACCAAGGGGGTCTGAGAGGAAAGGAAAGGGAGAAGAGAGAAGCTAATATGAATGGCACTTATTTCCTTAGTAAAGAATGGAATGGACTTCTTAGTTGAGAGGGAGGAGGGAAGGTAAGGTGTGGGAGGTTCCAGGAGAGAAGGTTTGAAATATCCTCTTTGAGGAGAGGGATAGAGAATCAGTGGAGTGGGGGAATTAAAGGTATGTCTTGATTCAATGGGAACCCAATCAAAATTAGATAACATAACTCTGTAGTGGACTCAGTCAATCTCTCTATCCACTGTGCCATGGGACTGCCTAAATGGAAAGGGGGCTGCAAATTCTCTTTGGAGAGAATGGTACAGTTAAATTTATCTCATGTACAAAGGTAGCAAAAAGAATCCCTTTATGGGATGTTTTTGTCATCTCAAGCCTCAGGGCTCGTGAAAGCATGAACAAGACCACCCTGAAGAGAACTGCAATTTTTACTTATCTGTTATAGAATAATAAGCACGGCTAGCACATTATGGCACATTAAGGTTTGCAAAGTGCTTTATAAATATTATGTCATTTGATTTTCACAAAAGCCTTGCCCAAAGTGGGTGCTAATATTGTACCCATTTTATAGATGAAGTAGCTGAGACAAAGGATTTGCTCAGGGACAAACAGTTAGCATATATCTGATGTAAGATTTGAACACATCTTCCTGACTATAGGTCCACCATTCCATCTACTGGATCTCTTAGTGGTTGATGTGTCTAGGTAGGAAAGGTGCTAACAGGTACTATTATCTACATATTAAAGATGGAAAACTAAATGGTTAGTGACTTGACCAGAGTCATACAGCAAGTATGTATCCACAGCAGGATTTGAACCCAAGTACTCCTGACTCCTATTCCACTCTTCTATGCCATCTGGAGCAAAGCATTTGTGTGTTCTCTACAAGGATGAAACATTGAATCCTCAAGCCTGTTACTGAATGTTGGAGAGGTCTTTAAACTTCACTATAACAAATATAATGAGGTAGCACAGTGGATAGAGCACTAGCCCTAGAATTAAGAGAATCTGAGTTCAAATCCAGCCTCAAACACTTGTTAGTTATATGACCCTGGTCAAGTCACTTAACACTGTTTACCTCTGTTGTTCATCTGTAAAATGAGTTGAAGAAGGAGATGTCAAACAACTTCTATATCTTTCCCAAGAAAATCCCAAGTGGGGTCATGGAGAGTTGGACATGACTGAAACAATTGAACAACAAAATGACATACCTAACTGGATATACTTCCAAATAAGTCCCTCTGTACCATGAAAAGCAAAATTATCTGCCATTTAGAATGTATTCCTTCAGAGTGTTTAAAGATCAATTATATGTGCATGTGCACATATGTGCATACAGGTACCTTTAAGTTGTACCTTGGGTTATTGCCTCTCTTATCTATATCTTATCCTTGACTCTGCACACATTCTGTTTAAGAGGTAGACAGAATGAGAAAAGTCAGTCAATCAACCAATAAACTGTTATCAAGACTCATTATGTACCAGGCACTGTGTTAAGTGCTAAGGATACAAAAGAGGCAAAAGACGGTATCCTTCCTCAGGGAAAAGAGGGTGAGAAAAGATCAGGAGAGAAAAGAATGATATTATGGGGATGACCTCGACAAGAGAAAGTCACTATACTGACTTATTTAAATACAAGTTGGAAAGAAGGCGTTTTAGTGAAAAAACAAGAGAAACCAGGAATAAAGGAGAAAGAAACAGTACAACAGGGAAGGGAACTCATAAGGGGATCATCAAGCCTGCAAACTGCGGGGAGAGAATTGAAAAGCTTAGAGGTTAAGCCCAGGAGCAGTGCTGTCAAGGCACAAGCTGATATGGAGACTGATGCTGGCCTGTAAAAGAAATGCCACACACATATCTTACTTGTATTTTTTATAGTTTAGAATATCTGTAAAACATGCCTCATTGAATTAATTTCCAAGGAAAAGACTAATATATATATTTTTTAGAATCCTCAGTTTTGCCTCGGACTTCCTGATTTATTCTATCCTCATAATGTCAAGTAATAAAAGATGAAAAAGAGGTCTTTAAAAGATGTTTGGAACAAATATAAGCAGTAAGAGGAGAATTTCCTTTTTCTTTTAAACAAATCAGGAAATGGGACCAATTCCAGCTTGTAAAAGAATTGTGACTTCCTTCAGTTCTTCCCAGAAAGATTTCCAGACCTGTACCCCAAATCAGACCCAGCAGAAAGCAGCTCCTTGTCTTCAGAAGACCCCAGAAATTGATGTTATAGTGATAAGGCACCTAGCAAAAGAAATGCACAAGCATGTCTGTGCGCATATACATACATTTTATATATATATATATGTGTGTGTATAAATATATATATACATATATATATTTACATACACATGATAATCTATCAAGGCCATTCCTACTGAAAAGGAGAATCATTAAATCTGGAAGGAAAGTCAATTCATCAGAATAAGCATGGTTTACAGCAATGAATTGTCTAAACAGTGTATTGACTCGATCGACCCCTGCCTGGATACTGAGAAATAAGAATGACAATGTAGAAAGAGTATTTAAAAGTGAAATATGAATTGACTACATGGTTAATAGCATTTGAGATATTGCCTACAATGAAAAGAAATACAAGTTCCATTTAATTGACTGCAATCTATGGCAACTGATGACTAACTAGAGTCTGTTACCTAAATACAAATGAAGACCAATGCTATATTTTGTAAGTTTTAAAGTGCTATTCAATGTGAATTATTATTGAATAATATATATAAATAACAATTATTATTGAACAACATGCCATCTAACTAATTTAACAATATAAAAGCATCATCATGTAGTAAAAGAATTCCTAGCCCTGATGGAGGAGAGCTGGGTTCTCAGCAGAGCAATTTCATTCTCTGTCTGGGTGACCATGATAACACACTTAAACTCCATAGTTTCTCGTTCTTTTCCTGTAATGTCAAGAAGATGGTTCTCCTCTACTCTGTGCTCTTGAGATAGCAAAAATTTGGATTAGTACATTCAGTTATTGCTGCAATACTTTCAAAGGGGAATCAATAAATTAGACTGCATCCAGAGATTGGCAAATGGTTTGGCAAAAAGATAGATGGTGCAGTAGATAGACTATTGGACCTGGGAGTCAGAAAAACCTGAGTTCAAATACTACCTCAGATACTTGCTAAGTATGTGACCTTGGGCAAGTCACTTAACCTCTCTAAGCCTCAGTTTCCTTTTCTAGAAAATAGGAAAATAATAGAACTTATTTCACAGGATTATTGTGAGAACCAAATGAGGTAGCATATGTAAATCACTTTCCAAACCTTAAAATACAATGTAAATATAAGTAGTAGTAGTAGTAGTAGTAGTGGTAGTGATGGTGGTGGTGGTGGTATAACTGAATTTTAAATCATGAAAGATGAGGAACAAATGAATTAAGTTATCAAACACTGAAAGCTACAAATGATTTCAGAAAGAATCTATTCTAAATTCCTATTTTGCAGAAGAGAGAATTGGTGATGGTGCAAAGACATACACAAAGTCACCAAGACAATAAGTAAAAGAACCAAGTCAAAATGGTTGAAAGGACTGGAGATATGCAGCATGGGAAAGAAAAGACCTGGGAGGCTATCTCACAGCTATAGAGACCCTAAAACATTCAAGGACTATTACATGGAACAACAATTAGTCTTGTTCTTGTGAAGTTCCAAAAGCAAAATTAGCACCAATGATTAGAAGTGCCTGGCAGACAGATTTTGGCACAATATAAGAAATAAGTTCTTAATAATTAGTCCATAAGAAGTCATGAGCTCCCTATCCCTGAACATATTCAAGAAGATCTGAAAGTTTATCATTCTGGAATATTCTAAGAAATATCAATGACAATGACAAGAACAGCCTTAGATTATGTCTATGTAACACACTTTATGAAATGTGTTCATGCACATTACCTTAGCTGATTCCCATTTGACTTCCTGCTTCAATATTTCAAGAACCCATTATATGGCATGCTGGAAATATTGGAGAGAGAGAAAGATTTTCAAGGGATAGTTTGGCTAATCAAATGAAATAATACAGGTCAATAGCCTCCAATGGGAAAAAATAGAATATTTAAATCCACTAATCTTGCATTACCATATAAAGGATGCACCAACACACGGAAAAACATAAATAATTATTCAGGATCTGAATGATGAATTGGTCAAAGAATAAATGATAAAAACAGTTAGTAATTAGGTTAAGCATAATTTGATAATGAAACTTAGCAAAACATATGAGATGCAGATAAAACTGTCTTCAGAGGAAATTCATTATCTCTAAAAATATTAAGAAAATAAAAAAGAGGAGTATCAAAGAGCAACATTCAATCAAAATGACTAGAAAATAAACAAATTAGCATCCTCAAGGCAAGTAGAAAAGGGATCTTGAATTTGCAGAGAACAGAAAAACTTAAAAAAGAAAACCTAGAAAACTGATAGATAAAACTCAGAGATGGTTTTCTTAAGAAACTAGAAAAATCAATAAACCATTAACTAGTCTGGTCAAGGAAATGAGAGAGGAAAATCAAATAACCAAACCCCAAAAATTACCTCGGTGAATTCATAGTACAGACTGAGGAGATAAAGAGAATTATTAGAAACCACTGTATTCCATTATGTCAAAAAAATCCTTTTAGTTTTGTTTAAATATATGTGTGAATATACACATAAATAATATATAATGTATCTATATATAATTACACATATTTTTGCCATTTCAGACTCTTCATGACCCCAATTTGGGCTTTCCTTGCCAGAAATATTGCAGTGATTTGCCATTTTCTTCTCCAGCTCATTTTGCAGATGAGGAAACTGAGGCAAAGAGAATAAAGTGGCTTGCCTAGGGTCACACAGCTAGGGTCTAAAACTGGATTTGAACTCAGACCTTCCTGACTTCCAGATCAAATCTCTACTCACTGTGCCCACCTAGCTGCCTACATAGGCACACACACATATATACATAGCGAATATGCATATATGGACACAAATACATATCTAAATATATAGCTGTAGCTGTAGATACACATATATGTACACACATACTCGTCTCTGGCTCATACAACATTCTTGGTTGTTTGAATCTAAAATAAGCCATTATATGAATGTGTGTATGGACATATATGTCTCTCCATACACACACACACACACACACACACACACACACACACACACACAGAGTCTTTTTCTCCCTGAGTAGTACAGCATTCTTGGTTGTCTGACTCTATCTACACATGCCAATTCACTGGTATTTTAAGTTTTTGTCAGTCTCTGTAACCAAAGCAGAGTTAAGCTATAAAATATCCTTGAATGAATTTTTATTGAGGGGATGGGGGAGTTTAATTAAATAGCGTAATGTACATCAAAGAATGGAAATACAATGTTATTAAGCTTTGGCCCTCAAGATGTATTTTAAATTTAAATTAAAATTTAGCTTGCATGTGTCACTTTAATATGGCTAGACCCTCTCAGGCTGAATAAAGGTCTCCAAGGACTGTCCAACAGGCAGGGGAGAAACATGAACAACAGCCAGAACTGAGTTGGCTCGTTTTTTAGCAATTAATAAGGAAACTGGCAAAAAAGGGCATCTGTCTGCAGAGCAGGTCAATATGAAGTATTTCCACCATTTAACACTATTCCTAGATACAGACCACTAGATCACAGGAGCCCGAAGTTTGGAAATTTTCTGCCCAAGCCAAAACTGCATGGGTTCAAAATTAGTAAAAATAGTTTTGTAATATTTCTTCTTCACATAAATTCACATTTAGACTGTACCTTTGGATCTATTTTTGAAATGCTCCAGAAGAGGAAAGAAACCTCCCAAACTGCCCATGATGCCATTGGATGTGCCAGTTGAAACAGGCATGTAATAACATGGTGAAATTACATTATCTGACAACCCCTAAAAGCTTATTCAGGTGACTATTTAAACCCTTGAAACCTTCAGGGAAATGAACATGGGATGACATTTCAGTCAGGCTGCCATAACATTTCATTGGTGAAATTCTGTAGCTGTCTGCCGGACACCAGAAAGGGAGGTCTCAGCAGTAAAATAAACATCAGTAAACTTCATGCATCTGTGGAGGGTGAGCCCAGGCTAAGAAAGCCACCTCCGTACATTCGAAATAAGCCCTAGGAGACTTCACCGGGGGCTTAGAATATCCAGTGACAGTAGTCAGGGGATCATAAAGGCACCACTGCGGCCATCCAGAAATGACAAAACAGGGCAGCTGAGAGCACATGCTGTCTAATGCATGTCTTTCAGAGCCAAGTGCCAACATACACATGGAAAGGAAATGACTAGAAACCTTCATTATTCTGGGAAACAAGCAGACTACAAGAATGTCTCAATGTCAGGGCTTTCTGTCCAAAAGAAAATTAATATTCATCGACACACCCCAACTCAGTCATCAGTTCAGACACTGGAATGAAGCATGTCATTCAGACTAGGAGAACCATAATCCAAGTCAAACAAACTTAGAAAGAAAGTCTGCTCATAGGAATTCTTGCTTTATACCTTAACAGAGTCATTCTGTCAACATCAGAAATACTCAGCTATTAAATTTGCTTTGTTACAATATTAAGAAGAATTTAATTCGTGAGCAAGTTTATTTATATCAGAAAAATGAGACATCAGTATTTAATAGGAAGCATGCAAATAGTGCTATATAGTTTGTCCATATGCCCATCATGCAATCCAATTTTGTAAAACTAAAAAGGAATTTCTTTGACAAGATAATCAAGGTTGACTTGCCCAGGGTCACAGTTAGTTAAGTGTCAAGTATCTGAGGTCAAATTTGAACTCAGGTCCTCCTGACTCCAGAGCTGGTGCTCTATCCATTGCTGTCCAGGAAAAGGAATCTATTAATCTAAAGAATTGTCAGAGGGGGGAAGATTCAGTCAGTACTGATTTATTATAGAAAGGAAGCATCATTGGCCACAGAAGAAACCTTAGAGCCTACATACTGAGACCTACTCAATTTACAAATAAGGAAACTTAGATGAATTAAATAACCAGTCACAGAGTTTGTAATTAAAGGAGAGAAGACTTGAACTTAGGTTTGTTTGTTTGTTATTTCAGAACCAATATTCTTTCCATTATATCTTGATGGATCCATGATCACACTGTTATACCTGGTCATTTTGTGCTATTTTTGGCTCCACAGTCCCATAATTCTATCACCTCCTTAGAACCACTGATACTCCATAAGGGGCAAGAAGACATAGTAAATACTGACAACAATAGCTAACATATAAGCTCCAGAGAAGCTCAAAACCCTGTTAGAAGACTAACAGTAATGGCCCCAAACTCTGGTATTTGAATATCAACTAGCCAATTCCCCAAGAGTCTTCCACCCATCCTCTACTAGCATAGATTGGCACCAAAAAACAAGATCCAGGCTTCTCGCTTCCCCACCCGCACCACACCCCAATTGCTTGGTCTTGCTCAACCCAAATAAGAAACTTACAGAAACCTACCAGACTTAATTGAGTTTGGGTGCCCCATTCCATACGAGGCTTCAGCAGGTCTTATTCAATTCCACAGGATTCCAGAAGACCCAATGTGTTTCCATCCACCCTGACTACCTCTTTGTTGCAAAGAAGTCCCCTCAATAAAGATGGCTTGTTGGATGGTTTCATTGTATGCCCAGAGTCTCCTTGCAATGAACTTTTGTACCTTCCTAAACTTATATCAAGACATAGGGGAATGAGGAAGATTTGGTTTGATTCTGGCCTCTGATACTTCCTTGCTATGTGACCTTAGGCAATTCACTTAAGTGTCCTGAGCCTCTGTTGTATCACAGAAGAAGAGGTAAGGAAAGTTCTTATTCCAAAGGGTTGTTATGAAGACCAAATGACATAATGTATGAAAATAATTTTAATCTTCTTGAAACATCAGCCATTGTTACTGTTTATGCCTATAGAGAATCTGTAAACTAACAAGCAAATGAAAAAAAGTCTACAATTATCCATAGCATTCCACATCACAGTCCCATCACCTCTACAAGATAGGAAGTAAACAGCTTCTCATATCCCTTCTTTGGGGCCAAGTTTAGTCCTTACAATTTCACAGTCAGTGTTAATTATGTAGTTGTTCTTGGTTTTTTGCATTCACATTTTCGTCATTATGTATATTGGTTTCCTCATTTTGCTTGCTTCACTTTGAATCAGTTCACAGAAGTCTTCTTACTTTTCTCTATATTTATCATATACATTTTTAGGGGCAATTTGTTTGGGATTTTTTTTTGGCCCAGTGATATTCAGTTTTACTCATGTGTCACGAATTATTTACAGTGTATTACAGTATTAATTAATTACAGTATTACAGGAATAGATCAATAGAAAAATATTGGTGTGAAAAAGATTGGTCTTTATTGCAGTGAGAAGCTTAGGACATTAAAAGAATTATAGTTTTCCAATCCAGCTTATTCTTATTAATCTGTTTAATTCTTGACCCAGTCTATTGTCCATATATATGATCTGTCTGACATATTCATACTTACCTTATATATACATATATGTATATTGTTGTGTTCATCCTTCTCTGCCAAAGAAGACCGTGCCATCAGACTTACGACTTGACTTTGTTTTGAGTGAGGGAAGGCTGTACAAGGTCACCAGCCTCACTTCTCCTCCAGAGTCATCTGAATATAGTGACTAGATATTCATCAAGATGACTAGAGATGACCCAGGATGCAATGGGAGACCTTGGGCCCTTTAGGCCAAGGTCTTTGCAGGCACTCATTTATGGCAAGGCAAAGCCTATTCATTGAATACACTTGTTTAATAAGTAGCCAGGGCATGGCCCCTTTAATGAGATCAAGAAAAATTACTACATCAGCTGGGAGGGAAACAGCAACAGTTACTATTGATAATCATTCTTAATTCAGGAAGAAGGGTCCAGAAAACAGCCCTTAAGTGAAACTTGGGCAGGGTCTAGTGTTATCCAATCTATGGGCTTCAGAGTACAGTACAATTTAAGGTTTTGGGAAAGGAAAGGAGAGGAGAGGAAGAGGGAAGGAGAGGGGAGGGGAGGGGAGATGAGGGAAGGGGAGGGGAGGAGAGGAAAGGAAGGACACATATGGCATACACACATATACATACATAGGTATATTTATATATATGTGTGTATAGATATATATGCTGATATATCTTTTCAATGTATTATCTATCTATACATCATAGATTGGAGAATTAACAGTTTTCAGATACTTGTTTGGTTGCTTTTCTTCATCGTAGACTTAGGCAGTTAAATGATTAGAGCACTGCTTGCCTAGAATCACGAAGCTCTTCTTGTTGTTGAGTCATTTCAGTCATGTCCAACTGTTTGTGACCCCACTGGGATTTTCTTGGCAGAATTACTCTAGTGGTTTATCATTTCCTTCTCCAGTTTATTTGAAAGAGGGAGGAAACTGAAGCAAAGAGGGTTAAGTGACTTGCCCAGGTTCAAATGGCTAGGAAATGTTGGAGGCTAGATTTGAACTCAGGTCTTACTGATTCCAAGCTCAGCACACTACCCACTGTGCCACCTACCTGCCATTTGCCTGCCCTAGAGTAAATGCTTAATAAGCATCTTGTTGCCCAGCCATGCCTTGGTTTAAGAGATAGTGAGTAACAGGAATGAAATTTGAGTCTAGGTTTCTTGACACTAAAACTAAGAAAGCAATTTCTTTGGCAAAATCAAACAAGCAATTTCATTTTTTTCATGTTTAAAGTCAAACTATCACGTCTTTCATATTCAGCCTGAACTTACTACAAAGATGTATGAGAAGGGGATGGAGGAGAAGAATTAAGAGATTTTCCCATGTCCCTCCATAGAGAGCAAGGCTGTTTTAAAACAAAATAACATCATTCCAGGTTTTATGGTGTCAGATAAACCTTGCATAGGTCAGAAGATGAAATAACTCCAGAATAAAAATATGGATTCTGTTAATAAAGTCACAATGAAATTCAGCCAACTACCAGAGCATGCTGTGGTTTGCCACTGCAGAGAAGATCTTCTTGTAGACAGGATTCTGAATAGTCCCTTTTTTCTTGTTCCTTAACCTTCTAGGGAGATTTACAAACTAACATTTGCTGTTCAATCAGTTGTGTCCAATTTTTCATGACCCCCTTTAAGGTTTTCTTGGCAAAGATGCTGGAATGGTTTGCTATTCCCTTCTCCAGTGTATCCCCATTTTACAGAAGAGTAACTGAGGCAAATAGGGATTAAGTGACTTCCCCAGTCACACAGTTTGCAAGATTCGAATTCAGGTCTTCCTGCTGTATTCAATGAGCCTCTTTGCTGCCCCTATCTACAGTGTTACTCTTTCCTACAATGAATCAAGAAATTCATATTAGTTGTAAAGGTTCCTTTAATTTTTTTTTATTCCAGAGTTTTTTCTCTTAAAATTGAGGGATTTATATTTTATGGAATTATATTATTATAAAAATTATATGATTTTATGGAATTTCAATTTTGTGAATTTTTAATTCAAATGTCCACTTAGTAACAATAACCTGTTCATACCCCTCATAAGCTAGTCTCTTTGCTTCTCCTTCAAAATTCTCTCTGAAAATGTATTTCCAGTACCATCTCTTAGGACTCTCATTAGTACCAGCTTGGGAGACTGATTGATCAGAACCTACGGCATTAAGTAATAACAGATGGGGGCAACTGTTTGAGAAAACACAAATGGAGGAAGCTTTCCTTCCCTGTTCCTTTTTCTATAGCTCACAATTCAATCCTTTGTTCCTTTTCTTCCATTGCCTCTGAGAAAAAGAAAAGAAAAAAATGGATGTAGCAGAAAAAAAAGAAGTACCTAGAAAGCAATTTGAGACATTTTGTTTGTTCATAAGGGTTTTGCAGTCAAATTCAGGTAACAGCCCAGATGATGTTGTTGATTTAATCTCACTTAGTTATGAAGTGGAGAAATTCTATCTCTGGCAGCTAGATACTGTACTTTTTCTTAAAATCAACATAAATTTAAAAATTAAATTAAAGGTCTAAAGAGATAAGAATGTCAAAGAATAAATGCAATCTGTTTTCCATCTTTTTCAGGCCTTTAGAGCACTGGAAAGGATTTAGAGTCTGAGAACCTGAGTTCCATTTTTGGCTCTAATATTTATGGGCTGTGTTATCTTGAGTAAGTAGTTCACCTCACTGAGCTTCAGTGAAAGAAACATGGGAGGACTGGACTGGGTAATTTCCTCAGCCCTTTTGACATACGGAGATCTATGACCCCACAGCCATAATGTTACCCCCTTTTTCCTCACTCCAATCAATTATTCAGAAAAAATATCAAAAGCACAGATGACTATCTTGCTTTCCTCTGGGGAAGGTGAATCCCTACCAGACTTCTTGTTCAATGAGAGTAACATCTAATATATTAAAAACCTTTATATGCATCATATTACTTAAGCCTCACCACAACCTCCTAAGGTAGACAACACAGTTATCATTCTCCCCACTTTGCAAATGAGGAAAGTGAGACAGGTTAATTTACTTACCTATCATCACACAGCTCATAAATGTCACATGCAGTACTTGAACCCCAGGTTCTTCAGACTTCAAAGTCCAGTGTGCTTTCCTCTATACCATACTGCCCCTTAGTCTAATGGCAAGTAAAATGTCAAGGTAATCTTTCTGACTGGGTATCTCCAATGACATAACTAATGCAATCATTTCAAGAGTGAAACCTAACAATTTTTATTTGGGGTCACATGACCCTGTGCCATAAAGAAACACATGCCATCTTGCTCCTCTTCTCCTTTGGCATCACCTGCTTTTTCCATGCTTCCATAAACAGACCTGATGACAAGATGGATAAAGGAAATTTATGGAAGAATTTGGCAATGAGGCCATAAAAGTTCTGAGAACTTTGGAAAATCTACTTGGCAGATCATTCCCATTTCTTCCCTAAATATTTCTCCCTGAAAACTATCAGACCTAGAACAAATTGAATTATACTCAAAGAGAATCTTAGCAAAAAAAAACTAATGTGTATTTGAAAGGAGGGAAAACCCTTTTTAAACATAATGTTAATTAAAACGTACTCCACCCTGGGACTTCAAAACATTGAGAAATAGAGGAGTGGAAGAGCAGGAAGGGAAACCATTTGCCCATTTCAATATGTTTCAAGGTCAAACATCGCCAGTCTTATTTTTCATTACTATAGAGAGGATTGGGTTCAGTCATTTTATCAGTCATTTCTGACTCTTTGTGACCCAACTTGGGGTTTTCTTGGAAATGATATTGGAGTGGTTGATCATTTCCATCTCCAACTCATTTTACAGATGAGGAAATTGAGGCAAACAGCTAAGTGATTTGCCTAGAGTCACACAACTCGCAAGGGTCTGAGAGAAGATTTCAACTTGGATTGATGAGTCTTCCTGACTTCCTGACTTCCAACACTCAATCTACTGTGTCACCTAGCTGCCTTATAGAGGAAGGTAAAGAGAGGCAAAGATGTTTTCAAGTCAGAGGAAAAGGAAGATGGGACAAAGAAGGGACAGAAAAAAGCTTGACCACAATATTGAAGAGTATTCCAAGTTCGAGTCAAGCAAGCCTAGAAATAAAAGGGCCATTTTGCATTAACAATCAGTACGGAAGCAAAAATCCTGTCAAAAAAAAATAGCATTCTAAGTATTTCAGTCCCATGTAATAGTAACCTTGAGGGGAGAAGGAGAAGGTATGTCTAGGCTCAATTTTTCAAAAAAAAAATTAAAATCCTTCCAACTTTCTAAATTGCTTTTCAGTTATTATAAAGCAAGTTCTGTTAATTCATTAAATAATAAAACTATTCATTAAATATTAATTACTATATTTTCCAAAGCACTTAAAAGCTTGTGAAGCATTTTAGATACAATTTCATGGGGTTGGGACTATATATCATTACCTACCCATTTTACATATGAGGAAAAGAGCCACATAGCTAGAAAATGTTAGCGGTGAAAATTGAATGCACATCTTCCTGATTGCAAAGGGAATGTTTTATCTATATTCCCTATTAGGCACCCCCATTTCTTATGTCATTTTAAAGCCTAAGGCTTCTCCTTGGTCATAGGGTATGTAGATGTCCGAACCAGGATCCTCAAAGCGCAACCTTGAAGGACTTAAACTCATTTTGTACATGGGGAGCGAAAAGCAAGGTCAGTGGAGGGTGACATTATCATTTCCTTTTCAGAATACTGAATAGCAATACCCCTCCAATTCTGTGGCCTTTAAAGGTTGCAAAATGATTTCTTCATGGGAAACCCAACATTGTGGGTTAATTTTCTCCCTCACTGTTTATTCATCAGTTGGCTCATCTGTAAAATAAAGTTTAGGATGCTTAAACTCTGTACAACCGCAGCCAGTTCCCTCTTTCTGCAGTTGAGAAAAGGTGAGGAGTTGCTGAATTCTGATCTAGAATTCTACATTTTCATCTACGAAATTCACCAAGTCCATTCCTGTGGACATGCCTACTATGCAAATTATTAAAATTTCTATTTTATAGATGAATAAACTAAGGGGATTTGCCATCATGGTGACCACATTTTAATAAACCTAGCAGAACTTATACAACCAAGTGCATATTGTTCTTTTCAAAGTAGTCCTCTTAGGGGAGAGAATTTGGAACTCAAAGTTTTTAAAAGGAAAGTTAAAAATTGTTTTTAGATGTAACTGGAAGAAAATAAAATACTAAATAAATAAAAAGAAGTAAAAAATAAAGTGGGCCCCTTGAGAGGCCAGAAATTTAATCCAGTGGTCCTTTGAAAAATTTTGCAATGGTCTTTGGTATTGAGACAGCTAGGTGGTATAATGCGTAGAGTGCCAAAGTTGGAATCAGGAAGATCTGAATTCAAATCTTCCCTCAGATACTCATGAGCTGGATAACAGCAGGCAAGTTATCTGTCTCAGCTTGAGTTTCAATGTAAAAATAGCATATTTCACATGTAAAATGCTTATACATGAAGTAGTTCTGAGTACCTGTCTCACAAAGCTGCTGTAAGGTTCAAAGCAAGTGTTTTAAGATTGATAGCCAGTTTCATTGCTGTTATCATTATATAGTTATAGTTTTATATATTATCATTATATAGTTACATATATATTACTATTGTATTGCTGTTGCTGAACGGTTTCAGTCATGACCAACCCTTTGTGACCCTATTTGGGGTTTTCTTGGCAAAGATAATACAGTGGTTGTCATTTCCTTCTCCAGCTCATTTTACAGATGAACTGTGGAAAAGTTTGTTCTGTACAGTGTTACACACCTGTATTGCTCAACCTCTGCAAAGAAGCAGGGGAGAGTCTTTTTATGTCTGTTCTTAGGGGTCAAACAAGATCATCCTGAATTCACAGCTTTCACTTGAAGTTGCTTTGTTCTTTGTAAAATATGAACTTTAAAAACATCCTATGTACCCCATGGCATCCTGGGCTATCTCCAGTCATCTTGATGAATATCTGATCACTGGATTCAGATGGCTCTGGAGGAGAAGTGAGGCTGGTGACCTGCACAGCCCTCCCTCACTCAAAACACAGTCAAGTGCAAGTCATGTCATCATTTCTCTGATGGCATGGTCTTCTTCAGCAATGAAGGATGAACCCAACAACAGATGAGAAAACTGGGGCAAACAGGGCTAAGTGACTTGCCCAGGGTCACACATCTAGTAAGCATCTAAGGTCAGTTTGAATTTAGGTCCTCCTGAATTCAAGGCTGGTGCTCTATCCACCGCACCATGTAGCTACCCCATTGCTCCTCTCTCACATGTTAAGGTGACCTTCTCCTTACCAAGACAAACGCTTCTACATGCACAAGTGATCCCCTCTTCTCCAACAGATGTCTCCTCCATCACCACCCCCTATCATTTATCTTCTATCTCTCTATATCCACTGGATGCTTCTCCACTGCCTTCAAACGCACCATGTCTCCTTGATCCTGAAAAAACTGTTCATCCCCAGTAACTGTCATCCCATATCTCTCCTCTATTTTTGTGGCTATGCCAAACCACCTTTCCTCTTACTCTCTTAACTCTCTGTGGTCTGGCTTCCGATACCATCAGTTAAGAAACGCTCTCCATAGTTATCATGGATATATTGTCCAATTCAATGGCCTTTTCTCATTCCTCATTCTCCTTGATCTCTCTGTAGCTTTTGATATTGATTACACAGATAGGAGGAGAACTAGGAGACAGAAGAGTCCCAAAAACTTTGAAAGACAAAGGCCTCAGAGAGTCTTCAGGACATTTGCTGTCTCCTGGCTCTCTCTTCTACTTGTCTGATCACTCCTCATTCTGGATTCAAGTCATGCCTGCCACCTGTAAGTGCTCCCCAGTGCTCTTCTCTTTTCCCTCTGCACTGTCTCACTAAACGTTTTCATCACCATCTTGGCTAATATTTATACAGCACTTAATACATGCCATGCCCTGTGCTAAGCATTTTACAGTTATCATCTCATATGATCCTCACACTAAGACTGAGAGGTAGGAGTTACTATCCCCATTTTAGAGACGAGGAAACTGAAGAAACAAAGTTAAGTGACTTGCCCAAGGTCACATAGGTAGTATATATCTGAGACCACATTTGAACTCATGTCTTCCTGACTCCAGGTCAAGAGGTCTATTCGCTGGACCACTTCACTATCCCATAGATTCAATGAACACCTTTATGCAGATGATTCTTGGATTTATTAATCTAGCCCTAACCTCTCAGCCGACCTCCAGTCTTACTTCCAACTGCCTACTGGATAAATCAGTGGGGGTGTCCCACAAGTATCTTTTTCTTTTAATTATTCATTTATTTATAGTTTTCAGCATTCACCTCCATAAGATTTTGAGTTCCAAGTCTTCTCCCCATATCTTCCTTATTCCCACCCCTAGATGGAGAATAATTTTATATAAGCTACATAATATTTGTATGTATGGAGTTCATATTGAATCTATTTTCACATTAGTCACTCTGTAAAAAAAGAAAAAAAAAAGAATTAGGACCAATGGGAGAAACCACAAGATAGAATTAATAAACAAAAACAGAGAGAAAGAAAATAGTATGCTTCAATTTGCATTCAGATTCCATAGTTCTTTTTCTGGGTATGGACAGCATTTTCCATCATGAGGCCTTTGAAGTTGTCTTGGATCCTTGCATTGCTAAGGAGAGATAAGTCTATCAGCATTAGCATTGCACATTGTGGCTGTTACTATATACAATGTTCTCCTGGTTCTGCTCATTTCACTAAGCATCAGTTCATTCAAGTCTTTCCAGATTTTTCTCAAGTCTACCTGCTCATCATTTCTTATAGCACAATAGTATTCCATTATATTCATATACCACAACTTATTCAGCCATTTCCCAACTAGTGGGCATCCCTCAAATTCCAATTCTTTGCCACCACAAAAAGAGCTGCTATATTTTTTATACATGTGGGTCCTTTTCCCATTTGTATGATCTCTTTGGGATACAGACCTAGAAGTGGCATTGCTAGGTCAAAGGGTATGTGTATTTATATAGCCCTTTGGGCATAGTTCCAAATTGCTCTCCAGAATAGTTGGATCAGTTCATAACTCCACCAACAATGAATTAGTTTTCCAATTCTTCCACATATTCTCCATTTATCATCTTCCTGTTTTGTCATGTTAACCAATCTGACAGGTGTGATGTGGTACTCAACAGTTGTTTTGATTTGGATTTCTCTAATCCACAGTGATTTAGACCATTTTTTAATTTCTTCACCTGAAAACTGCCTGTTCATATCCTTTGACCATTTATCAATTGGGGAATGACCCACAAATATCTTAAACTCAAAATGTCTTAAATAGAACTTACTATCTTTCTCCCCAAACAATCCCCTCCTCCTCAAATTTCATTTTTTTATCTAGGACACTCCTTCCTCCCAAACACCAAGGCTTCCAACCTAGGTGTCATCCTCATCCTTTGCCACCATCATCATCATCATCACCATCATCATCATCATTCTCTCTCTCCTGTATTATTGATTCAGCTTCCACAATATTTCTCTCATCATGCCATACATGGACTACTGCAATAGCTTGATGTTTGCTCTCCCCGACTCAAATCTTCCATTCACTAAACTTTAGTGACTCCATTGAGAGGATGAATGATCAAATCTCCAGGATCAAATATAAAATCCTGTTTCAAAGTCTTTACAACTATCCCCTCCTTCTTTGCCATCTTATTATGCTTTATTCCCTCCACATATTCTGCGATATCATGACACTAGCCTCCTTGCTCTTCCTCACACAAGATCCTCCATTTCCAGACAAAGTATTTTCACTGGTTCTCATGCCTTTAATCATCTCTCCTCTCATCTGGGGCACTTGACTTCCCTGAGTTCCTAGCTAAAATATTATCTTCAACAGACAGCCTTTCCTCTTCTCCCTTAAGGGCCATGCTTCCATCTATTGGTTAACTCCAATTTATCCCGTATGTGACTTGTTTGTATATAGTTATTTGCATGTTATCTCCCCAATTAAACTGCTTGAAAGCAGGGACTGTCTTCTGCCTTACTTTGTATCTCAAGTACTTAACACAGGTCTTAGCACATAGAAAGCACTTACGAAATGCTTATTGATTTTGACTACTTAGGTCCATGATAACAGAAGAGGCATGACAGTAAGAGAAAATATCAATTTTGATGCACTTTCCCTGAAATGTAATTAAGTGCTACCATCAAAATTGAAGAGAAGTAAGAGTTAAAGAAATAGTGGCCCTCCTTCCTTTAATTGAAGAGAAAGGGGACTATGAGTACATAATGCTTATATGTCCCCAGGCATGGTTGATGTACCTGTTGGTTTTAACTGTTTTTATATTTCTTTATTACACTCAAATCTCAAAAGTACAAAAATGTATGTCTCAGTCTGCATCTTGAATCTATCATCTCTTCAGAAGGCAGGCAGCATGGTTAATTATCAGTCTTTGCATTACTATCTCTGCATATTGATTATAAGGGTTCAGTTTTTCATTTAAATTGGGGGAGAGAAGCAGAGAGAATAAATTCTCTTTGATTTAAAAAAATATTAACTCAGGTCATGGTGAGAAGTGGAGGAAGGGGGAGTAGTATATCCAAAATGTGACTGTGATATCGAAATAGAGGGCATCTGTATAACCTTTTGTAAGGTAATATAGAATGTACTGAGAATAGTCCCCATCACCACAGGACTTGGATTTGTTTATATGATGTACTCTTCATCTTTGAATTTTGTGATTTTTTTATTCCAGTGAGAAAGGTCTACTATATGTATCATCAGAGGATGTTATTTATTTTATTTGCAAGCAAAACTCATCCTTCTCTCCCTCCCACTTCCCTCTGCCCCTTCTCCACATTGAGAAAGAACATTTACCTCTCTAACATGGTAATAACATGTTTCATTTTTCATCATCAACCAATCCAGTTGGTCCTTATGTTGGTATTGCACAATGATAACCCAGCACATTTTTATACTCTAACTTGTTCATCCAATTCCACAATTTATAGGCTCACTCTCAATTCTCATTCTTTGTTGACTCAAAAAGAACTATAAATATTTCTGTACTTCCTTAGAATTTGTATTTCCTAAGACTAGTCCCTCTCTTAATCTACTCTTCCCCTAATTCCTACTGTCCCCTTTTACTCTTTCCTCCTATTTACCTACTGAGTGAAATGCATTTTGTACTCAACTGTGCATGTGTATTCTTCCTTCTTCTGTGAATAATGTTCATGAGAGTAATGTTCAAGTGGCAGTCACTCCCTCTGAGTCCTCCTCCTCTTTACTTGCATAGTTATTCTCTTGTGTACTCTCATTACACAAAGACCTTCCTGACCTTCATTCCTTCCTCCAAAAAACTTGGGTATTCCTCTTCCCCTGTCCTCTCAATTTCTAGATCTGTTACATTAGAGGATGTTATTGGTTCAATAGCAACCCAGGTCATAAGAATGTCTCTTTGGGGGTGTTCACAAAATCACAAAATGATGGCTCAGTTATTTTTTTCAGTGCTCCAAATATGACTCTCCAGTGAGTCATATATTAAAGAAAGCAGGGACGGTGATCCTTTGGTGTCTATTCTTAGGGGTGACAGCTTCTAATGCATGCACAAGTCTCAGTTCCAAATCAGTACGATGTTATAACATCATATAACCTGAAGGAATCCCCACCTCAGCCTTCCTTCAATTAGTGAATCATATCTAATGAGGAGATCATATGACCTGCCTCCTCACTGGAGAAGATTGTCTCAAAGAGGTTAGGGCATGCCTCCACTCTGGTTAAATGATTTTGAAAGACCCAGGAGCCCAAGGCATTAGTGATGAAAAAGACCCACATGAAGTCATCAAGATCATCCCCTTGGCAAAACTTCAGTGAAAGTGTATGATGTGTGCTTTCCACTACATAGTCCAGCCCTGATCATAGACTTCAATGATTTAAATTTAAAAGGTTCACCTGGGATTTGCACAATGTGAGTTTCAAAGTGAACCAGCTGATTATGAAGTTCTGGAAAATATGAGAGCCATACTTTCCTTATCCCTTTGCTCACATGGCAAAATATTCTTTTGTAAGGTAAAAGGGATTGTCTTCTACACGTGCAAAGCAAACTTTAAATTTTATGCTCGTATAATCTGATCATGTTTTAGTATGACCATTTAATTTTTTCACATGAATTGGTAAGCCCACTGGTGCGTAGGAACTCCTGATGTGTAACCTCTTTCACCAATGCAGATAGACAACGCAGTCTTTGAAAGTCACCTAAGACATTTAAAGGTTATGACCTGGTCATACGGTCAGAATGTGTCAGAGGCAGACCTAGCCAGGTAATAAAGAGATATAAATGTGAAACAGAAGATATTGTACTTGATCTTGGAAGCAGGAGAGGTTGTTTGAGAAGTGAAATGAAATGATCAGGACTTCATGTTTTTGTAAAAAATAATTAGGCAGCTGAGTAGATATGGATGAGAGCGAGGGTTGGATGCAGAGAGAGCAATGAGAAGGTTAAGGATGCCCTCAAGAAAAGAGATGGTGAGTGCCTGAACTGGAAATATGACTATCTGATTTGAGAAGAGAGAGAGAGAGACAGGGAGACAGGGAGACAGAGGCAGAAAGAGGAAAAAGAGGGAGAATGAGACAGAGACAGACAGACAAATGCAGAGAGATATTGTAAAGGTAAAAACTACAAGACAGCAATGAAAGGTGAAAGAGAGTTGAGAAGTCAAGGACAAGATTGAGAGCTTATGTGACAGAGGATGATGGTACACAGAAAAGCAACAGAGAAAGTCAGAAGAGGGGAAGGTTTACAAGAAAAACAGTAAGTTCTCTGTTGGGATATATTAATTGAGAGATACCTTTGAAACATCCAATTAGAGATGTACAAGAAGCATATAATGGTATAAAGAGAGAGGTTAGAGCTGAACATATAGGAATCTGAGAAACGTCTGTACAGAGGTCATAATTAAAGCCATTGGAGCTGGCCAGGTGACCAAGTGAGATGCTATATAGGAAGGAAAGAAGAGTAGTAAGGACAGATCCATAGAGGATGCCCATATTTTGTGGTCAGAATAATGGATGAAAAAACAGCAAAGGAGAAGGAGTTGTTGGAAGGGCAGGAGAACTAGAAGAGAATAGTATCATAAATTTCTTTTTAAAAAGAGATGAGGAAAAAGGGAGAAGGAAGAGCTCTTAGTAAATAGTCAGTATTTTTTTTCAGTATAAGGTTAAGGTCCTTTACTGAAAGGACAAGGGTTGGGGATGAAATGAGAAGTTTGTGAAAAGATGAAAGCTTTGGAGCAGTCACTGTGGAGAGTGGAATAGTGAATCAATTAGTGAGGAAAAAGACTGTTAGCCTTATAGCAATGTCTTAACCTGCTCTATCTCTCTGTCTTTCTGTCTGTCTCTGTCTCTTTCACCATCTCTATCTCTGTCTATGTCTTTTTGTCTATCTGTGTGTGTGTGCATGTGTAGAGAATGGATGGCCTTACTATCTAGAGGACATAAACTCTTGGGTTGAAATGACTGACTACATGACCCTGAGCAAGTCCTAATAACCTAAGTTTCAGAGGAGGTATTGGCCTTCATTAGGAGAGGAAATTTCCTAATCCAGCAGTCCCCTTTTCTAACAAAATCATATTTGACTCACCTCCCAAGGTAAATTATGAGTATTTTTGGTATTTAAATTTTCATAGCTTTCTTGATACATATGGTATAATAGACTGAGACTTAAAAGAGACCTAACAGCCAATCCCCTTGCTTTATAAACAATGAGAGCTCCAAGGTCATTAAATGATTTATTGAAAGTCACATCAGTGGCCAGTGACAGAGTTGAAATGTAAACTCCCAAATCCTTTGTCACAATTCACTGCACATATACTTATTCATCAATAGTATTGTGAAAATAGCAATAAATACTTTTTCACACCTAAATCTCCTACAGACAGGACTGAGAATCCCATTGAAGAAAAGGGTAGAACTTTAGTTCTAAACATTTATAATTTGAATTTTAAAAAAAATTTAAGGCCTTACATTTGCCATTTATAGCTAAGCTCCCCTGTCCTCAGTCAATAAACTCCAGTGACTATCACCTCAAGGATCAATATATATAAAATCCTTTTGGGCATTCAAAGCCCTTTGTAATCTGCTCCCCACGCCAATCCCCCCCATCCCCTCAAAGTACTCTGAGGTGCAGTGACACCTTCTTTCTGTTCCTTGAATGTGATACTTGATCGTCCTCCAAGTCCATGCATTTTCACTGCTCTGTCTGCCCCTCCGCTTCATGCCTGGAATTCTGTCTCTCATTGTCTTAGTCTCCTTCCCTCCCTGGCTTCCTTCAAATCCCAGCTAAAACCCTGCATTTGACAATATGGCTTTCCTTTTCCTCATTACTGCTACCACCTGCCCTCTGTGATTATCTCCAATATTGGACAGCTAACTGGTGCAGTGCAGGAGTCAGGAGGACCTGAGTTCAAATCTCACCTCAGACACGTGATACTCACTAGCTGTGTGACCTTGGGCAAGTCACTTAACCCCAATTGTCTCATCCTGGGTCATCTCCAGTCATCCCGATGAATATCTGGTCACTGGATTCAAATGGGTCTGGAGGAGAAGTGAGGTTGGTGAGCTCCTCTCTTAAAACAAAGTCAAGTGCAAGTCATGCCATTATTTCTCTGATGGCATGGTCTTCTTCAGCAACAAAGGATGAACACGCACACATCTCCAGTATCAGAGAGTCATCTCCAATTATCCTGATCTGTATCTTGCCACTGAAACCAGATGGTTCCCAATGAGAAAGCAAGGCTGATGACCTTGCTCAGCCCTCCCTGACTTGGATCCAGGTCATTTACAAGTCATGGCATCTTCTTCCTGATGTCGTGGTCCTCTTCAGGAATGAAAGACCAACAATAACAATCCACAATATCTGCACGTTCCTTGTATACAGTTATTTCCATGTTGTCTCCCTTCTTGAATTGTGAGTCCCTTGAAAGCAGGGGCTCTCTTTTACCTTTCTTATATAAAGCATACAGTAGGTACTTAATAAATACTCATTTAATAACTGCTGACTCATTGAGAAAACAAGTAAAGTCAAATTCTCATGAAGTTTACATTCTAATATTGGAAGTCATGTATTAAGGCAGGGAAGTAAGAAATGGGAAAGTCGGAAGACTCATGTTTGGAGTCAGAGAGATGTTTGAAATGTCCTTACTAGGAATGGGGGGTGGATTTGCATACTGTTCTCAGAGCTAGAGCTGGAGAGGAAGAACTGTAGTTACCCTAATGGTTCAGCATACAACTAACTCAGAAGTGGGGTTGTGGTCTTAAGGATGAAAAAGATAAGTTTTGATGCTCACCAATCGAAGTACAGGGTCATGAACAGGACCTTCTGTTGGAGATGGAGCCCGAAATGCATGGATATGATTGGAAATTTGTTGATACAGGTTTCAGACTACAATTGTTTTTTGTTTTTATTTGAGTGACTCAGAACTGTGTCATTCCAGTGACATCCTTGGTCTGGTTATAGAACAGTTGTGACTAAGATAATGGGAGAAAAGAAAAACAAGGTTCAGTGTCCCTTCCCAAGGAAAATATCTAGTCTTTGAGAATGAAACCACAGTTACCAGAGTAATTACTAGTGATGTTGACACCTAGGAAAATTCAGTTCTGGGAAAAGGGAGAGCTCAAGATACAGGACCCCATGGAGGGAAAGGGAAAGAAAATGGGATATCATCTATGGAGGAATGGGGGAAAATACACCTTCTAGCAGTTTCTTATTTCAACTAATTATTCTTTCTTCCTAGGCACTCAACTTCATTGTTTCTTCAATGATGGGAATTTTGCCAGTGCTCTTTAAATTTGGTACCCTGAACCATTTCATCTATTACCCCACCCTAGTTATGGCATGAAACAGATAGTTCTTCATCATTTGTTAAGGTAAAGAACTACATACATGCAAAAAACCCCACTATATTTACTTGAACAAGTTTTCTCTACAATTCATCATCACATATTCCTACTTACAATATAATGACCCCTTTATTCAATATGGAATAATATCCCAGTCTCTTAAATTCCAGTGCTGCAATATAGAAGAAATATTCAGTATTTTTCACTTGCACACCTAGGCATAGAAAGCTTGCCCCATAAATTCCTAATGACTGAGGACCCCAAACAAACTGCAAAAGTGAAAAATATATTTTTTCTTGGTCAACAGTATATGTACCAAGTTCTGTCCATTTCCTTTGTCTACAAATCAACTTAATTCCCTTATCACAATTTAGTATAGTTTCTAAAAAATGCCATTTATTGGAAAATCAGTCTGGAACCTAATTTTAAAATGTTCTAAGTGACAGTAAAATTGCTATCAACCACCAATACCCATTTTTCTTGAACCATATATCAAGTCAAGTTGACCAAACAACTTGGGAGCCCTTAGATAACTGTGATTTCTTGATTTATTTTGTTTCTGGATTACCAGAGTGACTCTGAAATGTCACAAAATTATATCTCTAAATTAAAAATCTCTTTAAAAATCATGTGGTACTTTCTCTCAAAGATGACATTGCCATGGAGACTCCATGGAGATGGAGGGGTGGGGAGCAGATGAAGTAAGAGAAATCATCTGCATTCTGGCAGACACATAGGCATTGTCCAGAGTTCCTCAAGTTTAATCTGAAGAGATATTTTCCTTCCAAGGAAGTGGCCCAGATACGAAGAAGCCATGTGGAGAGTAGAAAAGGAAGACTATGAACCACACTGTTGCTCCACATCACCTTTGTCAAACTGAAAGGAATTATACATTAATCCTACTATAGAAAACAGAAAGAAGTTGAAAAAGAGATTTTGTTATGGGGCAGAGGATAAATGGAAGCAGGTGAAGAAGAGTGTACTAGGTCAAGTTCAAAACATGGTTGGTGAGATACCTAAAGTCCAATCCACAATTCCCTTGCTTCCTTCCTCTTTGCTCAAATGAGAAAACATTACTTCCCTCTCCCTTTTATCCTTCTGTTGGGCATAGGCCAATGTACACACAAATGAAGTCCAAATGTATACATGATCTAGGTATAAAAATTGATATTATAAACAAAATAGGGGAGCAAGGAATAGTGTATTTCTCAGATTTATGGAGAAAGGAAAGATTTTTGACCAAAGAAGGTATACAAAACATTATGAAATGCAAAATGAATAATTTTGATTACATTAAATTGACAAGTTTTTGCACAAACAAATCCAGTGCAACCAAGACTAAGAGGGAAGCAGAAAACTGGGAAAAAAATTTTTGCAACTAGTGTCTGTGATAAAGGCCTCATTTCTAAAATATATAGAGAACTGAGTCAGATGTACAAGAACACAAATCATTCCCCAATTGATAAATAGTCAAAGGATGTGAACAGGATATTTTCAGAGGAAGAAATCAAAGCTATCTACAGTCATATGAAAAAAATGTTCTAAATCACTATTGATTAGAGAGATGCAAATCAAAACAACTCTGAGATACCACATCACACCTATCAGATTGGATAACATGACAAAACAGGATGATGATAAATGTTGGAGAAGATGTGGGAGAGTTGGAACACTAATTCATTGTTGGTGGAGTTGTGAGTTGATCCAGCCATTCTGGAGGGCAATTTGGAACTATGCCTAAAGGGCTACAAAAATATCCATACCCTTTGACCCAGCAATACTGCTCCTAGGACCATATCCCAAAGAGATCATAAAAATAGGAAAGGATCCCACATGTACAAAAATATTTAGAGCAGCACTCTTTGTGGTGACCAAAAACTATTGTACTATAAGAAATGATGAACAGGAAGACTTCAGAAAGACCTGGAAAGACTTATATGAACTGATGCTGAGTGAAATGAGCAGAACCAGGAGAACTTTATACACAGCAACAACCACAGTGCACAAGGATCTTTTCTTGTGGACTTAGAACTTCGTTGCAATTCAAGGACTTAAAAAATTCCCAATGGTCTCTTAAGGGCAAAATGTCTTCCACATCCAGAGAAAGAACTCTAGAATTTGATCACAGAATGTAGCAGATTATTTTCTTTTGTATTATATTTTAGTTTGTTTTATGATTTCTCCCATTCATTTTAATTCTTCTATGCAACGTAACTAAGGTGAAAATGTATTTAATAGGAATGTATGTGTAGAACCTATACAAAATTGTATGCCACCTCAGGGAGGAAGGAGGGAGGAGAGGGGAAGGAGGGGGAGGGAGGAGGAAAAATCTCAGTTACATGGAAGTGACTGTAGAACACTGAAAACAATAAAATTTAATAATAATAAAATAATTGTTGCAACTAGTGTCTGTGATAAAGGTCTCATTTCTAAAATATATAGAGAATTGAATCAAATGTACAAGAATACTCTTCTGTCAACTCTACTTCACATTTGTTCTCTGACCAGAAAGAGGGGGACATGTATTGTCAAGATATTCAACTCCTGAGCTACAACTATCATGGTCTACAAATGAAGTTCTGTTCCTTTAGATACTCTACTTGAAGCTGAGATCATATAACTATGTACAACCTTATATAATTAGAGTACAAGTCTACCTACATAATTTTAAATGAAAACTGAGGAATCCAACTCAAAAAGGAGATTTTCTTCATGTAATATTGAGATTGGGAAGCTAGATGGTGCAGTGGATAGAATGCCAGGCCTGAGTTCAGGAAAACTCATGTTCCTCAGTTCAAATCTGGCCTCAGATACTTCCTGGCTGTGTGACCCTAGACAAGTCACTTAACTTCATTTGGCTCAGTTTTCCCATCTATAAATGAACTGCTGAAGGAAATGGCTATCCACTCTAACATCTTTGCCAAGAAAACCCCAAATATGTCCCCAGAGTTGGACATAACTGAACAAAAAAATAAACAACAAAGATTGAGATAGAGGTGAATAAATTAAAGAAAATTTATGAAACTATAAATTTCAGTGACTATTTATACTCCAGACTATTTTTAAACCTGAAGAATTAAGAAAGAAACGAGTCAGTAGCAAAGTGGTACAAGTTGGTATGTTAGTTCACAACACCCAGTCAACATACCACCTAGCTACAATTGGGAACTTGATATCTAAAACATTTTCTTTTTTTTTCTTTGGGGGGAAACATTTTTTAATTTTGTTTCTCATTCTTGCTATTTGTAAATTCTTTTTGATGAGGTTTCCTTCAGTGACACAACAGTCACACTGGGAAAAGTCATAATGAAATGTTTTTTTCTCAATGCTTTTGAGATGACTCATTATGGAATTTTTTTTCAATGCTTTCAATTTTTGAGCTGAACTTTGTTGAAATTTCTTGATTTTTTTTCTTGCATATTTCTTTCTTTCCAATGCACATTTTTGGAAATATTCTCTTGTTTACCCATAGGATATTTTTCCAATTATATATTTTAATCTTGTTTTTTCCTTTTCTTTTGTTTCTACTTCCTTTTCTTTTTTCTGTAGAGATTCCCTCTCTAATTCTTGATCCACTGCATTCAGAGGACTCTTAGTAATGTAAAAGTACTGTTACCATTTAATGTATTCAGTTCAGATAAGGTCATATGCCCATGCATGTGATACTGACTTGGAGGATGTTTTTCCCTATTCATATACTAATTGCTGGTATATGACTGAAATTATGCTAAGTGCCTTCACATGATGCTATGCATGTCCTTTTGAATATCACTACAAATCATGCCTCTTATTACTTTAAATGTCATATGTTATCTGCATCAACTACAGCTCTATCATTGTATTACTGTATGATCCCACATATTTGATAACTTAGTTTAATGATACTCAATGACCAGCTCAAATTAGAGGATATTTGTAAAGTACTCAGCACAATGCCTGGCATATAGATGCTTAATAAATACTTGTTTTCCTCCTCCTTCTCTCCCTCCAAAAAAAGAAAAAAGGGGAGGTTGACATGTTTGATATGTGTTTACATGTTGCAGATGTAATGGCCCATAGGTATTAGCATTGGACTCTATATGCCAAAATACAGATTTTACTAAATCATTTGGAAAAACTTGTGAAGCAGTGTGTGTGTACGTATGTATGTACGTGGGTATCCATCCCTATTCTCTCTTCTGTGCTCCAATCCTTCATTACCAACTACCTACTGGATATTTCCATATGGATATCCTATAAACATCTCAAAATGTCATGGTATAAACACAATCTCCTGAAACATCCCTATTTGTATTGAAAGAACCACCATGTTTCCAGTCTCCCAGTTTTGCAACCTCTTCTACTCTTCACTTTCCATAGCTGGCCAGTTGTACCAATTCTCCACAGTAATCACAGCCATGTCAACTGGTTGAGGCACCCAACCCTTCTCTTTCTAATTATTGAAATAGCTTCCTAACTGCCTTTAGTGTCTCCCCAATTTACTCTTGCTGATGGAAAGATTTGCTTAAAGTACAGATCTAACCTTTTCATTCCCCAGCTCAATAAACTCTTCCCACTTCACCCTGTATCAGTTCATACAAGTCTTTCCAAGTCTTTTCGGAATCATCTCTTTCCTCATTTCTTAAAGTATAATAGTACTCCATCATTTTCACAACTTATTCATTCCTCAACTATTGGACAATGTTTTAATTTCTAATTCTTCTCTATATTAAAAAGAGCTGGTAGGAATATTTTTGTACATGAAAGATTTTTTCCTCTTTGTTTAGTATCATTTGTGTATAGTGTCATAGGGGGGACAAAAGATATGCACTGTTTAGTAAATTTTTGGTTTTAATTCCAAATTGTTTTCCGGAGTGATGTAGCACCAAGGCAATATTCATAGCACTGTTGGTGACTATGAATATAAACAGCATAGTTCTCAGTCACAAAGTATAAAAGACTTCCATATAGAAGGCAGAAGAAAAACATTTATATAGATACCAGAAAGTCAAATTCCGGAACCAGAAAGCTAAATCTGTCATGGTAACCTAGAAGGCAATAAACGTGATCACTGCACGGGGCAAAGCCATTCCCAAGCCTCCCCTCCTTTACTGGGACCTTCTCACAAGCAAACACTCTCTCCTTGACTTCAGCCATGCTCACTAACTTCCTCCGGTTCTGCTGGACCCATCCTATTCCACTTGTCCAGCAAGCTCCTCCTACCACATGACTTAGGCTTCCCGGGGATTTAAGCAGGTCACGTGGGTCTATTAATGAATGAGGAAGATCTTTGCATTTAAATTACTCTTACAAATGGTTGAGACCATTTTAGTCCAATCAACTGTGCATCAGTGTGCCTGTTTTCCCACAGCCCTACATCTGTCATCTTTGGTCATCTCTTCTACTCTTGTGGGTATGAAGTAGAATCTTGGAATTGCTTTAAATTTCATTTTCCTAATTAATAATGCTTGGGGGAGAGGGGGAATTTTTCATGACATAAATAGCCTGTGTTTCTTTCCTTGAGAACACTCTGGTGACATCTGTAGGTCATTTTTCAAATTGAGAATGCTTCTATCATAAAATTGAGTCAATTTTTCCTTTCCTAAGGAAAGGAGACCTATATAAGAAATTTTCAAAAAACAGAGTTAATTTTTCTCTTTTAATATTAACTTTATAATATTTATTTCTGCAAAAACTTTTTAAAATTGTAATTGAATCAAAATTATTCATTTTATATTCTATTGTCCTTTCCATTTCTTCTTTGGTGATAATCAGGTCATGTTTATAGCAGGAATTCAGGATTGGTTTCATATTAGAAAAACTATAAGCTTAATTGACCCATATAAACAACAAAAGGAATAAAATTGCATGATTATATTAATAAATGCAGAAAATCATTTGAGAAAATAAACATGTATATCTCTTTAAAACATTATAAACATAAGAATAAAAATAAATGGACCTTTCTTTTAAGTGAAAAAATGATGTATATCTGCAACCAAGAGCTTGTTTTATTTGTAATGGAATTAGACAAAAATCTTTTCCAATAAATCCAGAAGTGAAAATATAAGGTCAATTTTTTCACCAGTTCTATTGAATATACCACTAGAAATGTTCTCTACAGAAATAAGACAAGAAAAAGAAATTGAAGCAATAACTTTAGGTAAAGAAGAAACAATATATTATCATTTTTGTAGATAATATGATACTATACTTAAAGAACTGTAAAAATTAATTGAAAATTGATAATTTAGCAGTTATGTTATGATTATATACATGTAGCTAATTTAGATATTTTGTATATTTTGTCATTTTGGATGGAAATTCTCTTATTTTCTTTTCTTGCTCATATTTGTTAGAAATGAAATGGATTTTTATGGAATTATTTTGCTTCCTCATAACTTGCTAAAACTTTTCATTGTGCATTTGTTTCTTCAATAATTCTTTTATGCTTTTTGAGTACACCATTCTATTATATGCCAAAAAGAAGTACTTTTACTATCGCTTAGCCAATGCTCATGTATTATTTTTGTTCTTTTGCCTTATTTCTTTCACTAGCATTTCTAGAACTAAATCCAGTAATTTGGGGGGGAAAGGGCATTTTTATTTTGTTCCTGTTTGTATTTCAAGAATTCCAAGTGGTTCTCCATTACAAGCAATGCTAATGTTTGGACTTAAATATCCAATTTTGAACTTTTTGATTATGGTGTGTTTAATCAAAGAACTTTTTTTTTCTGTATCTATTGAAATAATTCATCTTTGTTGTCCATATGAGCCAATTTTCTAATTTCCTAATATTGGAACATTTTTTCATCTCTTATATGAATTTCATCTCTTATATGATCATAGTTAACTACTGTGTGTATGTGTATCATACACATATATGTGCAAATATACATATATAATATACATATGTGTGTAGATGTATTTCTTCCCTCACAATTGTGAGATGTCTCCATAGTTCTCTTTCTTTTTATTGTCTCTCTCTAATTTGAGTAGCAGGGCCATATTTGTGTCAAAAATATATAACAAAGGGCTTTCTGACTATCTTTGAGAAATATTTTGTTGCATGAATACTAACCCTGCTTTAAATGTTTAATGAAATTAATTTGTAAATCCACTTGACCCTGGATTATTCCCTGAAACCTTATGACTTTTGTCAATTCATTTATGGATTATTCAGTTTCTTTAGTATTGAGATTTGTATATTTAAGATTTCTATTTCAATTTTTGTTGACTTGAGCACTTTATGTTTCAATAATTATTCATCAATTTCCTCTCATTCCTTGTTTGCTGGTATATAACTATGTATGGTCATTTTGTGTAATTATGTTTATTTTAATCAGTGAGTTAAAAAAACACAAGGATTTTTTCAAAACACTTCTTAGGTATAAAGCATTTGATACATTCTAGAGATACTCAGATGGAACTATGACCACTGATTTCTGATTTCCTTTGTGTTTAACATATGTTAAAATATCAGATGCTAACTTCTTTATGTTGTATACTTAATTCTGCTGACAGATTTCTTTGTTTCTTAATCGGTACTAAATTGTTTTAATAATTTCTTTATAGTGTAGTTTGAGGGTCCCTTTGTTCCCATATCATTTTATGATTTCTCTTGCGATTCTTGACCTTTTTCCCTCCACAAGGATTTTATTATATTTTCTCATTCCATAAAGTAATCCCTTGGGTAGTTTGATTGATATGGCATTGAATAAGTAAATTAATTTAAGTAGTATAGTCTTATTTCATTGACACATCTTATCCATGACTAATTCTATTTCCAATTATTTAGGTCTGCCATCTTCACAGAATTCCTGAGATTATTGATCTTTTAGTGGAAGAAATTAAGCTTCCTCATCTAGTTCACCTCCCTCATTTTATAGAGGAAGCAGATGAGGGTCGGAAAAAAGTGCTTACTCGGAGTCACATAGATAGTAAGTATCAAATTCAAGATTTGAACTCAAATCCTCTAATTTCAAATCCATTTCCCATACACTTACACACTTCCCTTAATGAGATAAGACAAGAAAGAAATAGTAACATCAACAAATTAGAGACATAAGGGATGATTAAAAATGCCCAAAGCATCAAGTCTCTGGGCAAAGTGGGCATGGTAGAGAAAATCAACAGTACATCTTGAAGAGAAATGAATGAACATCTAGCCTCTCCTAGTCTACTTCTTTCTCCTTTTCTTGATGACATACTCTGTTGAAGGCATCCAGACTTCATATCCTTGGTGTGGTATAGAGAAAAGAACACTTCATTTGTAGTCAGAGAATCTGGGTTCAAATTCAGACTCTCACATCAACTATAGTACAGATATGAACTTGGATAATTCACTTAACTTGGTTGAGTTTCCATTTTCTCAACGGTAAATTGAGAGGGTTAGAGTAGATGACCATTAGGTTAAATGACTTGTCCAAGTCTGCATCAGCAGCAAAGTCAGGATTTAAATCTGACTCCCAATGCAACACTCCTGCTACTTAAATTTGATGCTCTCCTTGAGTAAATGTCTTGACCTCTTTAAAGTACCTCATCTAAGAAACTAAAAGGAGGTCATTGGGACTGGACCAGATGATCTCTCTGATCCCTTACACTCTAAATATTTTGAGATGTTAAAGAAGGAATTCCTATTCAGTTACAAGTTGGACTAAATGATCTCTGAGTCCCCTAAGATTCTGGGCAAAAGTGATTTTAACATTGAAGAAAGATGTTAAGATTCTGTGAACCAGAGCTGCATAGTATGTGTCCTGGGAGATTTAGATTGAGATTCTCTAATAATTGATCTGGTTATTTAACTCAGCAGGATATGAATTTTGTTTTGTAAGTCATTTTCCCTCAGCAAATTAGAAATACAGAATGACTTGCCACACTTGTAATGTTCTTCAGGATTTGGCTCCAGAATAGCTGGATTAACTGATGGACCACAAGGCAAGGATGGAGAAGCAATGGGTCATGTCCCTCCTTGGATGGAATAAGATACTGTGTGGCCCACTGAGGCTCAGCAGCTGAGTTCATATGTTTATCATACTCTGGCTGACTGATGACTGACCCTTCAGTGCTAGCTGAGCCCTCCTGGCTTTTGGGACACATACTTCCTCTCCACCCTGCTGTACTCCCTTTATTGACAATCTTAGTAACGCTATAGAAATGGACCCAGCACAGTGTTTTCAGAGACAGCGATCATATCCAGGGTCACCCATCCCACAGTGAAAACTCAGAAAAGTACCTGTGTAACACAAGGAATGACCTCA
This sequence comes from Potorous gilbertii, assembly GCA_028658325.1. Lineage (NCBI taxonomy): Eukaryota > Metazoa > Chordata > Mammalia > Diprotodontia > Potoroidae > Potorous > Potorous gilbertii. Next base: position 118,143,459 of record CM053774.1, on the reverse strand, counting down.
TATCTCTTGTTCAGTTTTACCCCTTCTGTCTTCCATCCTCATGCAGAGCAATGGTTCAATTATACCTACATGAATTTATGGTTTTATAAGGCAATCTGTCTGATGGTAGCACCAGAACAGCTGTTTTAATGATACCACTGTCATCTGTGAAGTGGGTAAATGGGCAATAGGAAAGTACATTCTCAAAGCTTATCATATTTGGGAAGTCTCACCCTACCTCTTTTATCTTTCTTGCATGCAAACTGTGATGCACCACAATGTACTAGGAAGAGCATTGAACCTGGCACCCAAGAACCTAGGTTTAAATCTCAACTTTTCTAAGAACTCCCTGAATGGATTTTGGAGACTCACCTTTTTCTGTGCCTCAGTTTTCTCATCTGTAAGATGAGGAGATTGGAACAAATGTTCCAAAGTGCCTTTAAACACTAAAACCTATGATATTATACCACTGATACATTTTGATGTTAGATGCATTTTTGAAGAAGCCTGTTAAATGCATTCCCCTCCCTTCCCACTTAGAGATCAAGAAGAAGGCTCCACTTTTTTAGCCAAGTTATTTTTTCTATTTTCTTTTATCTCAGGAGTTCAAAATTCATTTCTTTTCATTTCTTCAGAATTTATGTGGTACAATGGATAAAATTCTGAACACAACGTTATGAATACCTGAGTCCAAATCCAGCTCAGATACTTAGTAGCTATGGGACCCTACGTACATCACTTCACCTCTACCTGCCTTAGTTTTCTCATCTGTAAAAAAACATAAGGATAACCATAGCACCTACCTCCCAAGGTTGTTGGGAGGATAATATGAGAAAATATTTTCAAAACACTTTTAAAATGCTATATAAATGCTAGTTATTATTGTTAAGTTTGAACTTGGGGATGATGATTTTCCCTTTAATTGCCTACCTGATCTAATTCTGTTCTAATTTTTAATGATGTGACTGGTTAACTCAGGTAGTATATCAATTTTGAATTATGTTATTATATGTTGATCTAAATCTATTTTTTCCTAAGCTGTTTATCAGTTTCCTCAATAGCACTTGTCATAATAGAGAGTCCTTCACTAATGAATTTAAATTCCCAGGTTTATCAAAGATGCCTATGAGTTTCATTGTTTCTGCATCTTGCTTAGTCTGTTCTGTTCATCTATTTTTCTATTTTTTTAAACCAGTACCAAATATATTTTTATGATTACTTGATAATAAAGTACGAAATCTGGAAGTGATATTCTCCTTTTATTCTTTTTTCCTTCAGTATTTCCCTTGAGAGTCCTCTAAATGAATTCCATTAATATTTTGTAAAGCTCTACATTATATCCTATTCATAATTTAGAGGTGATGCACTGAATTTGTAAACTCATTTAGAGAGAATTTGTTTTATTACATTGGCATTGCATGACAATAATAAATAGCCCTCCAATTATTTATTATTGGTTTTAAGGAATTTTGTCATTGTATTTAAATAAATCTTAAATATACAGTAGCAGATTGATTGCCAAATATTTTATGGACTGTGCAAATGTTATAGTTGGAATTTTTCTCTCTGCTATTTTCTCCTGGCTTTTAAAAATGGTATACAAAATGCAATTTATTTTGTGAATATATTTTCCATGCTGCTATTTTATTCAAATTACTAGTTATCTCAATAATTTTCTTTGCTAATTCTCAGGAGTTTTCTAAGTAAACTACAATGTCATATTCAAAATGTTGTCATTGGTTTTTATGTAGACTTGATTTTAGAGGCATGCTGGTAAGTGCTTAATAATCTGCTCTCCAAAAAAAAAAAAGCACATAACACATTATTAACATATTTTCTATCATTTCCTTAAGCTTAGACAATCAACAAAACAAAAAATCAAGCCTTGATTTGTAGCATTTGTTTATTTCTGGATATCAGTGATCATACTGAAAAATTTTAAAGCAATTCTCTCTAGTCAGAGTTGTCTCCACTACCTCAATCATACACACTCATGATCCAAACAAAAGCATGCTTTTGTGAAACACCTCTGCAGAATTGTATTCTCTTTTTTTAACCATGGAATAGAATTGTCCCTACTGAACAAATCCCTTCATTGAGGTCTGTGGAATCCAGATTATTAACCTCGATCTAAGGTCTCTTCTAGCTTTAAATCCTATTTTTTTCTAGAATGCCTAAAAACTTACTTCCAAATAAAAATTTGAACTGAAATCTTTGACAGGTTAGGGATCAATATTGAGAATGTAATGTGATTCCCACATGTAAATGGTGCATATTTGATTAATACACAAATGTGGGGTCCAAATGGAATCAGCATTGCTTCACTTGTGGGCTCTGATGAAGTCTTTGATTTGATATTACTAATTCTCTCTCCCACCAATCAATCAATAACATTTATTAAATATCTACTATATGTCAGGCATTGTACTAAGTTCTGGGGATTCACAAAGAGGCAAAAAATAATCCCTAGCTTCATATAACTTACAGTCTAATGGTGAAGAAAACAATCTGATGTGATAAATAGCATACTGAAGCTAGCTACCTGGCCATATCAATACCAAATCCAAGCAGAATTAGTGCCAATTCCCCATTTTCCATGCTTTTTTTCGTCAATTTGCTCTTCATTGTGTATCTCTATGTCTCAGAGAGAAAAAACTCATTCTCTTTCCCATTGGTTCCGGAGGCCTCCTTTCTACATAATCTTCTGCTTAATGGGAAAAATATGCCCTGTCTTTTTAAATAAAAAAAAAAAACTTTTCCTTCTCCCAATTTTAAATCCATGGCCATCATTAATCACACCAGTCAGCACCAGTCACCAGTTTTCATTATATCAACGTTAATTCACTTATAATCAAAAAATGACAGAAATCAATAGGAGAACTATTCATTTGGAATAGGGTTACCTAGGGTACTAACCATAAGGAATATCCTTCTTCCTCCCTTTTACTTCCCATCCCTAGAAGAGGGGAAATAGTAAGTAAATAGCTTGAACAGTTATCAGAGAGAAAGTTCCCTCAGTTCCATGGATAAGGAGGTGAAGGAAGCCACTGTCTTGAATTTTGTGTCTCACCAGTTCCATTGCCTATCACTAATTTTCACTTACTTGTGAGGGCACTGTTCTTTGTTCACACTAGTTCTCCATCACCTTGCTGTGGCACCTTACTTCCACACTTGGAGTCTCACATTTGAAATAGTCCTTTGACTTAGTATAAAGAAAGCTAGATGGCTCTTGCTAGACAACCCCTCCGAGGAGAAGTAAAGGGAGTGCTGGATCTGACATCAGAATACTCAGATTTGAGTCTTGCCTCTCTTCTTCACTATCTGTATGAACTTGAGTCAGTCCCTTACCTTCTTCAGGCTTCATTTTTGCATCTGTAAAATGAGGTACTTGAACACAATGATCAGCAAAGTCTCTCCCAACACTGCTTGTTTTGATTTCTTATATATCTTGGATAGGAGCTGCTGATATACAATTATTTAAGCCTACTTTTGAAAGAGTTTATCTGGATAATATTTGGAAGAATGATTCCAAATTGCTACTTGCCATGATAATACAGTTTTAACACTGACATTCTAGTTGTAATTTTGTGTGACTGGGAATCAAGGAAGACCATAATCTCAGGAAATCAAAACTCTTCTTTAAAGGGCAATGGAAAGGTATATGGTGGGTACATACAGCCACCAATGATGACTGGGATATTCTCATCATCATAGCTACCGCCACCATTATGACTGTCATAGTTTACATTTATCTAGGTCTTTTAAGGTTTGCAAAGAGTTCTCTAAGTATTGTCTCATTTGATTCTCACAACATTATAAAATACTATTGTTATCTTCCTTTTACAAATTAGGAACTGAGTTTGAAATGGGGTAAGTAATTTTCAAAATAATTTGCTTTATAAGTGTAATATGGAGGTCAAGCTCATTTGTGTAAGACTCTTCACTGGTGAAGATTCAACGATTACTCAATAACTCTTGCCCATGGGAAGGGTGGAGTATGCAAGAACTTGGGAATGGAAAGATCTTGGTCTTCTGACTTCCATCTTTCAAAGAGAAAACACATAGTTCCAGATTTCCTTCAGGGAGAGACCCCAAAAGGGAGAAAAAACACTCTAGGAAGAAGCTAGCATGTGGAGTAGCAAGCATCTTGATCTTGTCCCTATTCCCAACTTACCTCACTAGAGACAGGAATCCTATGAATGGGATGTGAACTCTTTTCTCTCTTTTCTATGAGCTCAGGCGGGGCAGTTAGGTAGTGCAGTGGATAGAGCACCAGTGCAGGAGTTAGGAGGATCTGAGTTCAAATATCACCTCAGACACTTGACACTCACTAGCTGTGTGACCTTGGGCAAGTCACTTAACCCCAATGGCCTCATCCTGGGTCATCTCCAGTCATTCTGATGAATATCTGGTCACTGGATTTAGATGGCTCTGGAGGAGAAGTGAGGCTGGTGACCTGCACAGCCCTCACTCACTCAAAACAAAGTCAAGTGCACGTCATGTCATTATTTCTCTGACAGCATGGTCTTCTTCAACAATGAAGGAAGAACACACACACACACACACACACACACACACACTATGAGCTCAGGTATTTCCCTGCAAGTGGAAGAGCTCATTCACTCTATATATTGTCTGGTATGTTCTTACTATCTCTCTGATTTCATCAGCTTTAATAAATGAGTATTTTTGCTATTCACTGTATGTTTTTGCATTTGGTGGGGAGTCAAGCTTTTGTATATACATCTTGGACTACTACTTTCATGTTGCAATCAGGAGCATAGCCTGAACCTAAAAATAATTTCTTCTAGAATAACAATATTTAGGGGATTGGAGAGATAAAATTCTTTCCCAGTACCCTCTCTCTAAGGAGAGCAGAACAGCCGGTCTTGCGGCTTTTGATTGTCTTTTGATTGTCCCCTGGAAGAAATAAAAGTCTCCCCTAGAGAAGCTTAGAGGAAGGAGACTCATGACTCCTTGTGAGCCACATCTAGAAAGAAGCATGTGGTTACAAATAACCTACATGATAAATACATATATACAAATGCACACAATATCATCTCTCAACTGATCCCCATAACATTAAAAGGTAGGTACTCCTATCATCCCTATTTTACTTATAAGGAATATGAGACTGAGAAAGGTTAGGGACTTAGCCAGAACCAAAGAACTATTAAATGTCTGAGTCTTTCTGATTGGGAGTCCAAAAACTCTATCCATTGTATGACCTAACCCCTAATGTTCTCAACTAAGAAATAATATAAGACATATCAGGGGAATGCATGACTAAAGAAGGGAAATCAGTTCTATACAGAGAATAGAAGGCAACATACGTAGCATCTAAATGTTGCATTGGTACCGCTGGTAAATTAAAATCGTTGAACAGCTTCCTAATGGAAAGATATGTTCAAGAATCAGAAAGGATAAGAAGGTATAATTGAGTTTCAATGTGCATATAGGAATGGAATACTCATTTCACCACTTATTCAGTGTCTCCTAAAAAATTTCGTTATGATTTTTTCAGGTCAGCAGTAGTTAAATTTTTAAAATCTGAAAGAAAGGAAAAAAGAAAACCTCAAAATTTGGCTGTGTAGGAAAATGATCCTGGGGACAGAAGTTATATTTGATAAGGGTCTCTCAAAGTCAGGCCTATTTAATCCTAAAGAAATGATAAAATGCAAGTTCCCTGAAGGTAAAACTATTTTTAGTAGTTTTTAGTTTGAATTCTAATAATAAGAAGTAGATGAAAAATGGAAAAGATCAGTAAAAATTATTTTAACAAATTATCAAGGGCAGTATAACCCTCATGCTTTGACTATCACACCATAATTCTGTATGTGCTTGTGAGGAAGGTAGAGATAGCACAATGTGAATGCAGAGCAAGGATTTCTTTTCTGGGAGGAATTCCCCTGAGCCTTGGATGACACACAGAAAAAAATTTAGTCCCAGAGGGATAAAATAATGCATTCAAGATCATATACTAGGTATTAGAGCTGGATTCTAGGCCTTTCAACTGCCCAATCTGTGTTCTTTCTCCTCTGTCCTATGAGCTCCACAAATTGGCCAAGTGTTATTGAGGTTACAAATAACCCATGACCACATATTTTCCCAAACTCTATTGCCACCATCTTTGAAGGTCTTTCTGGGGCAAATCTCTCTATAGTGATATACAAGAAATCCAGATCCTAGCAATATGACATCAATTGATCTTAGACGAATGAAATGTTCTTTTTATTTTGTGTCCCAGAGATGTAGATTAGACCAATAGGAATCTCCAAGGCATTTGTCAAGGGTAGGAGCTGAGGGGCCATGACTCTTTGAATAATCAAAAAGGCAAAAGTCCATGGACATCTTTGCTTACTTTGGTTTGTAACCAAGCTATACATACATGGGTCATGAAGCCAAAATGCTTTGAATAACAAAATAGACTCAGTCTCCTTATATAGATCTTATATTAGGTATTGTATTCCATCCCCATGGACTGTTTAGGAGAGGTGACATAGACAGCTCATCTCAGAGAGCCAGAAAGATATGGATTCAAGTCCTTCTTTTGTCTCTGACTACCTTTGTCATCCTAGGAAAGTCAATGTAATCTTTCAGTTCCTCCAAACAATTGTCTGAGAATGAGCAGGTGTCAAAGTTCATCGGTAGAGAGAACATCCTGACTCAGAGCTCAGAGATCCCTATATGAAATCACAAGTCTGGATTAAAGAAGCAAAAAAAAAAAAATCCACCAAAAAATGCTCTTGAACTTGAACTTGGGGAGAGAGGTTAGGTGCAAAGGCATTTATCTGAATTTGAGAAGAGTTACAATAGGTGTGGGATTGTAGATGGCATCTTAAAAATGCAGGCCAAGTGGCCAGGAATACATTTTAATATTTTTAACAGCCCTAGGCTTTGTAATAAATTTTTACAGGGTGAGAGTTGTGTTTTATTTTTCTTAAACTTTTTTTTAACGGAGGTCAGTAAATGTAGTTTTATGGTAAATATTTAAAGGGTGTGGGCCTTGGGTGGAGGGATTTGCAAATTAAATTGAATTTTCAAAATAGAGTCTTTGTGGGAACCTGCTTGTAACGATTAGCAGTGTAAAGGACTTGGGGGATGGAGCACCTAGCAGTAATTCTTACCTGCCTACAATAGGATTTCTTTTTTTTTCCCCTTCGATCATTAGCACATGCCATCAAATATACACAATAAGTGTTTCTATCCAAACCCAACAGAATGGAATGCATTTGAAAATTCCTGCTAATTACAAAGTCAATGGCTATGGTGCTTTAATTTTATGGAAAATATTTGGAAATTTAAAAAGCTAATGTTTTCAGTATGTTAGGATAATGATATGTAACCTTTGAGCTTACACCATAGCAAATACTTACCATTTCAGTTTTTTAAAAAAGTTGTGCTGGATTAAGGCTATCTACTTGTGGGGGAGTTTAAATTATACTAACCAAAAGTATTTTTTAAAAAAGTAATTCCTGGGATGGGAGAGAGAGGAGAGATATGTAACCTTGCCTTGATGTCTCCATATTCCATAGATAAAAGCTTTAGATTTGAAAGGTCAACTAGTCTAATTTCATTTTACACAAAGACAATCTCAGAACCAGAGATGGCAAAATACTTGTCTGAGACCATGTAATTAACAATTTGAGGGACAGATACTATTTGATGCCTTATAGTCTTAAACAGGACTTAAATTCATGATCTTACAAAGGTTAAAAACTTTTATTTCTAATAAAGTGTAATTTTTCTGAAAGAACTATTTCTCAAATTGTACATAGAATCTCTACAGAATTCTTTCATCTCCAAAAAAATTTTAAGCATAATGATACTTTTCTAAATAAATTACATTCATTTATTACTTTCCTGTACATACATACATTTCCTGTACATACATACATACATACATTTTCTGGAACATTTTACTGAAATTTAAATGGATTTGGAATTATTTAATTAGTAGACCTAGCACCCACTCTGAGGCCCTTGATCTCACTGCACCGTTAGGTTAAGTTCCCAGAAGGAATCATTTCTCTCAATAGCATTAGAGAGTCATAACTTCTAATACTTTAGCTTTTGGGTCCCCATCTGATATGCATCCTTCCCATATCAATCAACCTAGTTGACATCAAGCAACTTTTGGAAAAAAGGTATTTATTAAAGTGGAATAACAAGGACAAAAATAGTAGTTATTCAAAAAAAGGGCTCCAAACTAGAGGTACATTTCCATTTAACATACCAGGGTCTTGAGGAGAGTAGGTTCACACTAAAAATGGTTGGTTCCAAATATTACCCCTACCTCAGGGGTATGTTATCCCTGAACATAGAAGATTCTTGGGGAGAGTGGGCTTAAACTTGAAGGACAAGAGTAGTGAGCTAAACATATTATTGTTGTTCATCCTTCATTCTAGAGCAGAACCAATGACATCAAGAGGGGGATTTCTTGATTTGCAAGTGAATTGGACTGAAGTGAGGTAGGGCTGAGCAAAGTCACCAGCCTCACTTTCTCCTCTGGAGCCATCTGGGTCCAGTGGTCAGATGTAGAACAGGATGACTAGAGATGGTTCTGGATGCAGTGGGACACCTTGGCCTTTTTAAGGGAAGGTCTCTCCTTGGTCTCAGTTTGTCTGAGGCAATGTTCATTTAGTGATTAAAGGCTAAGTAAGAAACAAGGCAAAAGATGGCCTCATTTGCCTTCACATACATGTAGTAGACAAATCAGGAAGAGCAGTACTTCAGAACTGTTGGTTCTGGGGATCGTATTCATTCTTTGTGGAGTTCCTACCATGGTCATTTCTGTGACTGGCATCAGTGATGGCCAAGTTCTTCTCTCACTCAGCTGTGTTTCTCTTTGGACTCCACTGAATATCTTCCCTCTAGTGACTAGCAATCCTAGTCCATTTGTCCTCAAAGACAAGTACTTCCATGGTATAAGCTGTTAGGGCTACTGCCACACTGGGGGACTCCTCACTATCTCTTAATTTCAATTTCTAATGTAAGCTCTGACGGATCTTAGCTACTTTCATAGTCACAAAGTATTTGGGTACTTCCATCTTAAGACTAAGGGAAATCCAGGGAAGAATAAATACAAAAGAAATAAAGAAACCAAACACTCAAGGATACATGGCTGCCGAGGGTGGGGTGGGAGGGAAACAGTGAGCTTTCTTTCCCCCATGTGTCTGCCTCATGAAAAAGCTACCAGAAAATAGACAACCTCTTTTTGAGCATTTTGTATGTATACTCAGCTCTTAAGTCATTAATCTTTCTGGCTCTGAAACCAATTAGAAATTATTTTAATCTTCATATACTATTAGTCCTGAGTCATCATAGTCAAAACCAGTTTCCCAACTTTCAAGTGTTCGATTGGCAATAGGCAGAGAATAGGTGCATATACCTCAAGAACTGAGTCTTCGCCAGTCAGTTCAATCATTACCTAAGAAAAACATAATCACACAGAGGTAGAATACAAGCTTCTCAAAATCAAGGACAAATTTTCTTTTAATTGTATCCCAGACTCCAGAAGAGGGCATGGCTTATAGTAGGTGTTTAAAAAAAAATCCATATCTAAAGGGCAGAGCCAAGATGGTGGAGCAAAAGCAGGGATTTGCTTGAGTTCTCCCCCAAACCCCACCAAATACCTATAAAAATGACTCTAAACAAATTCTGGAGCTACATAAGCCACAGAATGATGGTGGGAAGCGAATCTTCAGCTCAAGTCATTCTAGAAGGTCAATGGGAAGTTTCTATAATGGCAAGCTGGGAGCAGAAAGCAGTCCAACATGGGCTGCACCAGCATAGACTCAGCCTGAGCAAGCCTCAAGGGACTTAAACACTAGCAGCTTTTCAGACTTCTCAACCCCTAAACACCATGGACAATTTGGAAGGTTTGTGGGAAAAACTTGTTTGACCGGTGTGAGAGTAGTGTGGTCTGGACTTAGCCCCAAACCAGCAGAGGAAATGGAGGAGCTTAGGCAGCCACAGTAGCAACATGGACAGCTGCAGGGCTTGTTTCTAGAGCTCTAGGCCCACAGATTGTGGCGGGATCAAGCAGCTGACAGTACCTCCCCAAACCACTGGAAGTAGAGAACTACCCTGACAAGAGCTCAAAAGTCAAGGATGGGGAAATGAGCAAAAAATAGTCAAGAAAAAAGCTTTACAATGGAGGGAAAGAGGGGGAATGTGAGAGAGAAAGAGAACCTTACTCTCATTGGATTTGTCTTAAGGAGGGAATAACATGCACACTAAACTGGCTATGAAAATCTATTTTAACCTACAGGAAAGAAGAGGGGAAGGAGATAAGAGGTAGGGAGAGGGGAGGGAAAGATAGAAGGCAGGGCAAAAGGGAGGAGGAGGAAATTAGAAGTAAACACTTTTGAGGAGGGACAGGGTCAAAAGAGAATAGAATAATGGGGGGCAGGATAGGATGGAGGGAAATATAGTTAGTCTTTCACAGCATGATTGTTATGGAAGTGCTTTGCATGACTATGCATGTATAACCTACATCAAATTGCTTGCCTTCTCAATGGGAGTGGGAAGGGAGGGAGGAAGTTGGAGAGGGAAAAGTTGGAATTCAAAGTTTTAAAAAGGAATGTTAAAAAGTATTTTTATGTGCAACTGGGAAATAAGACATACAGACAATAGGGTATAGAGATCTATCCCGCCCTACAAAAAAATAGAGGGGAAGGGGTTAATAGAAGGGGGGTGTGATAGAAGGGAGGGCAAATTGGGGGAAGAGGAATGCATGCTGTCTTGGGGTGGGGAAGGGAGGGATGGGGAGAAAATTTTAAAATCAAAATTTTTCAAAGTGAATGTAGAAAACTGAAAACTAATTAACTGGGGGGAGTGGGAATCCATATCAAATTGGACTGAATTGAACTAATAGTCAACACTTAAAATGATATGAATGTTTCTGAAAAATAAAATAAAGCTTTAAAAGATATATTTTTCTTCTCTAAAAGATAGGAACAAAGAAATACTTTAATTTAGATTTTTTTTGGACCAGTGATCTCATTCTTGTTGGCACCCCCTCCAAGTGTGCATGTCTGAACCCACATATCCCTGTTGTTCTAACATATATTATCCTGTAAATTTTCTCAGGACTATCTCCTCAATGTATTAGAGGTCTTACTTTGGATCTTTTACTCCTCTGTTGATAATAGGGTACCAAGAGGTTTGTCATGTCAGTTATTCCTTGCTCTTTACCCAAAGTTGGGTCACCTCTTTTTCCCATCATACATTTTCTTTGGGATGCCTTTTAGACTATAGCCTATGCACAGTGATTTTACTTGCCAAGCCCAATGGCTTTTTTTCAGTCCTGACAAGAATCCAAGAATCAGGATCAAGGTCTGGTTTGGAAGCCCCAAGACATCAAAGCCTTAGAGACAGCAAGGTGGTGCAGTGGAGTAAGAGATGGAAAAGTCAAGAAGGTGTGAGTTCAAATCTGACCTCAGATTCTTATGAGCTGTGGGACCATGAGTAAGTCATTTCTGTCTGCCTCAGTTTCCTCAATTATAAAATATGTATTATAACAGTACCTACCTCACAGAACAGTTAGGATAAAATGAGATGGTAATACTTACGAAGCACTTAGAGAGCCTGGCACATAGTAGGTGTTTAAAAATTTTATTCTCTTCCCGCCTTTCCTCAAAGAACAAGGAAAAATCTTCAGCAATGATATTTAAGACAGAAGTCTCTATCAGGGAGGTCACCTCACCATCGGTAAGGATACGAATGTATTAGGAGCAGTGCTATGTATGGGGTGACATAAGTAGGATTTACTCTGCCAGGTGTATTGGGGGAAATACCCAAACATTTGCTGTTTTGGGGAACTTAACATACCTTCCTGAAAGTTACAAAATATCAAGGGGTTAAATGGATCCGAGTCATTTCTCCCTCCTAAAATAGGGAGAATAAAGTTACAGGGGTTCAAGTCAATATCAGAGAAAGAGGCACCTCCCCAACCCCTCCTGGGTACCCTGAAAACCTGAAGGAACCTATAGACCACCTGGCTCTGAGAGAATGGGACCAGAGAATCCACATCACACACACACGCACACCATATATATATGCAAGTATACATATATTTATATAGACACATAGAGATAAACAGTTCTCTCAAGGATGACGTATGTATAAAACATGCAAACATTTTACTTCTTTTTCCAGGGGGAAAAGGGGTATAGGTTTGACATGTGATTTTTTTGCTACAGGAAATTTCCAGTATAGAAAATTCCTCCACCAAAGCAGATCAGTAAATTTGTCTATAAATCATACTTTTCAATGTTCAAACAGTTAGTATGTATCAGAGGCAGATCTTCCTAATCCCATCTATTCATATGCCACATTATCTCCAAGGGAAAAAAGGGAAAAAAAACTAGAAAACTCCAACAGATTTATTATCTAATCGATGTGGGTATTACTTCCAGCTGGGTGGCACAGTTGAGTGTCAGTGTCAGTCAGGATGACTTCTCTTCCTGAGTTCATATCCAGCTTCAGACACTTAGTGGAGACCTTAGGTAAGTCACTTAACCCTGTTTGCCTTGGTTTCCTCATGTGTCAAATGAGCCGGAGAAGAAAATGGCAAACCACTCCAATATCTTTGCCAAACAACAAAAAAAAAGGGAGTCATGAAGAGTTGAATACAACTGAAAAACAATAAAAAATTACTTGCAACCTTGCAGATAACATCCGTCTATGCCTGCCCATCCTGTACAATTTCCATTCAATTTCTTTCTTCTTTTTCCCGTTTTTTTCCCTGTACTTACCAGTTAACACCAACATCTACACTCTTAAAGAAATGCCCAAGGTAATGAAAGGTTAAGTGACTTGCCCTCAAATCCAGCAGGTGGAGGAGACATCCCTGAACCCAGATCCAATGAACATAGAATCACATGTACAGGTTTGGAAGGCATCTTAGAAGACATCTAGTCCAAACTCCTTATTTTACACATGAGGAAATTGAGGCACAGAAGATCACTCAAGTTGTAAATGACAAAGCCAGGATTGGAACCAGAACTGTCTGACTCCAGATCCAGCAATCTTTCTACTCTGCCATGCTGGCAATGTGGGTCTTCCTGTCTTGAAGGCCATGCTGCCTTTCATGGAGAAATTTAATATGTGGAAAATGTCCTTGCTAGTTAATATGCACTAGTTAAATCTGAATATTCTTTCATTTCATCAGTGGCCACTTTTAAATCCAAACAATCCATGCTCCTCCCTCCACTGCCTTTCTTCCCTCCTCTTTGCCTCCTCTCCATCCCTCCCCACCCTCCAATTAAAAGCCACTTTGGCTTGGATCTGCAACTTGTGGGAAGCCAAGAGCCCGTGCTCAAGTATTGCTTGGGAAAAAGGGTCATTTCACATGCATAGAAGCCGTATTGTCACCATGGTACATAGCATGGTATTCTTCACATTTAATTGGTTGAGTAATAAATGTCTCCCTCCTGGGGAATTAGGCTCATGCAAGCCAAACCAGAGGGCCTTCTTTGCCCACCCACCCCCCCAATCTTTTAAACTAAGAATCTGGCAACCTGATTTCTCCAGATGTGAACATCAACCATACATAACTCGGGACTCTGATGACAACCAGTTTTTTTTTTTAATATTTCCCTGACTGTACAGAACCTTTCCCAAGGGCTTCATTTGTGTTGTAACTTGTAGATGGTTGATTTCAGGCACAATTTTAACTCTTTCCATCAAGGTAGCAGTTTGCAACCAGGACAGACTACTGTTTTCCTGGAAACATGATCTGTCAATTGATTTTTTTTTCAGTAAGCTGGGTGTTTTTTGCATTTGAAAGGGATGAGAGAGAGAGAGAGAGAGAGAGAGAGAGAGAGAGAGAGAGAAAGAAAAGAGGTATTTATTTTCCATTTACAGATAGACTAGACTAGACTTTGGGGACCTTCAATATTTTGCCAGCCCCTAGGAACACTTTAATTTTTATTAATTTTTTGTTTTTTCCCCTAACAAGTGCTGGACTCTGATGTCACTTAGTTGAACTGAAACGGGCCTGGCCTTTCTCTGCTTGGAAACTTGCACTTTAGAGAAGTCACAATCACTAGTGTGGAGATTTTGCCTCAGACAGAAGTGTGGCCATTACTATTTCTCATCAATACTCATCAAACCCTTGAGAAGAAAGGCACAGTTGGGTAACTGGAAATGTATGAAATGAACATTCACATTAAGGAAGGGTGCTGCAAGATTTGTTGAGGAAATTATTTTTACTGCTTCAAAAATTAGGTGACTTATTTCTTGGCCAGGTTTTGAACATGGCATGGTATGGTGGGAAAAGCACCAAATCTGGAATTACAAGGATCTGAATTCAAAATCTGCTTCTCCTGTCTGTACGACAATTTCTTTATAATACAAGTCAATCAATAGTAATATTAACATTTCATGTGGCACTTTAAGGATAAAACATTCTAAAAATATTATATCATTTTAGTCTCACTACATTTCTGGGAGGCAGAGGTTATTGCTATGTCCACTTTATAGATAAGGACACTAAGGTAAACAGAGGGAAAGTGATTTACATAAAGTCCCACAACTGGATTTGAACTCAGGCTCCCGATTCCAAGTTCTGTGATTATGCCAAACATTATGAAGAGAATTTGGAGACAAATTATTCCACTGCCCTAGAAAAGCCTAGCATCTGAGACAAGACATTGACACAGATTATGGAGCACAGATACAAATGGAAATGCACATTAGGTCTCAGTAAGTATAGGTGATAATGTTCCACAGCATGCTCTTTGTTAGGACTTTAGGGTTTTCAGTGTCTTTGTCACCAAAGTGAAGTATTAATGATATTCCCTTTGCTTACAGATCATTTTGTAATCAATTATTTTATAAGTTATCTTTTAAGAAATTCAAATATTTTAAGGAATTGTTTCCTAGGTAATCTTTAGAATTTTTCTAATAAAATTACTTGTTATGCCTGACCTTTCTTTGTTTCAAGATGCTATAATCTTGAAATTTGATCACTCTGGTTCCAAAGATAAAACCCTCATTGGATGCCCAAGGTTCCCCAGGAGACAATTGACATCCTTCTGTCTGTTGGTGAAAATTCTATTAGGATTCTATTTGTATGTAGTAAAATGTGACATCCTAGAGAAAAGGCCAGAGACTATTTCCTATACACAGTTTGTCTCAGTATCCTGTACATAGCACAATTCCTTGCCCATATTCAATTCAATGAGGATTTCTTAGGTACATACTATGTGCCAGGCATTGTGCTAAGTGCTTTATATCTTAAGCACCTAGCATAGTGCCCTCTTTGTTGGGAGAAAGCAATACAAATAAATGCAGATTATATACAAAGAAGCCATTAAAAATCAGAAGTGTGGAATTAACACGTCTTACAATCCAGAGCCTCTATACTGCCTTTTACAAACGATTTTCCTGATCCCTGCAATTGTTAAGTGTTTGTGTTATTTGACACATCTGGTCGTCATAGGAAGGACCACATGTTTTATTTCTTTGGTTGTTTGAAAAGTCTATAGACTGCTAAGGAACACTGATAGCAAAGATATTGGAAAAGTTAAGAAGTGTGAACTAGAAATACAATACTTATTGAATTTCAAGTGTAAATTTTTTTTGGTTTCAGTTGATTCACATGGCCCTTCTTCCATTAACTTCTCTGAATCATCTACTATGGCTGATCAAGTGCTTTCCCTAGATCATCTCTTCTTTATAGGCTTTGATGGCTCTTGTCCTTCTACTTGTCTGACAACTCTCTAGCTTTCCTTTGCTGGGTCTTTGCCCCACAAGCATGCCAAAAGGAATGATGGTCATGAAATTCAGAAATAAATAGAACTTGGGGAGGTAAAAGCTTGAGGAATTCAAGGACAGGATTGAACAGGTCCCCATGACACCAGCCAAGACATCAATAGCTGGTAGAATGTTGTCTTGGCCCAAAGAATCTGACCAAGAACTGAAGGTGGCTATACCAGTTAACAAGAAAACATCAAATTAAATCAATAATATAGATCAAAAGACACCTTACCAATAGATAGAAAAAGGCATAGTTTCATTTGTATATTATACTTCCGTAAAAATTGACTGTCTGCTTAGGCATAAAAACATCATTCACAAATGTAGAAAAGCAGAAATATCAAGCCCATGTTTTATGCACTGGAGCAACATAAAAATTATAAAGTAACAAAGAGTCTTTGGAAAGACAATTCCAGCTTGAAGGGGGAACTGAGTTATTTAATTGTGAAGAAGTCATAGGTCAAAGTACAACTCATAGAAATAGGCAATTTCAACAAAGAAAGCAAAAACAATGAGCCACCATAACAAAAATGTTGGTATCCAGCCAAAGCAGTCCTTAAGGGAAAATTAATATCTTTAAATATTTTCATGAACAGAAAGACTATAACAATGAATTGGCTGTGTGACAGAAAGGAAAGGAAAGAAAAGAAAAGGAAGGAAGGAAGGAACGAAGGAACGAAGGAAGGAAGGAAGGAACGATGGAAGGAAGGAAGAAAGGAAGGAAACAAAAAAATTCTGACAAAGGGATTGGAAAAAACTGGGAAAATATTGAATGGCTAAAACTAAGAGCAGTTTTTAAAAAATAAATTGATAAATCATTTTCTAATCTAATAAGGAAAGATAGAGGGAAACCAAATTGTAATGGGTATTCACAAGAAATAAGGGCCATTATTCAAAAAAACTTTCCCAATTAAATGTCAGTGCAATATACAACTAAAATTAAATAAATGAATTTTTAAAAAATATATAAAATATTGATATCACAGAATAAAAAAATAGAAAAATGATTCAATTTTAGAGGGGATGTTACAAATAAAGGAACTCCCAATGGGGGCAGCGGGGCAGGGACAGTAGGACTAGAAGTACTTATAAGTAAATTCTATCAAACATTTAAAGAGCAACTGTTCTTTGATTTTATATAAATTACAAAAATAGGGGAAAATGTCATCTAAACTCCTTTGAGACAAATATAGTCCTGACACCTAAAAGAGACATGTTAGAGAAAGAAATATGTGTGTAGACAGAACTAATAAATATCAAATGCTAAAATATTAATAAAATTTAATAAGGATGCTTCAACAATATATTTAAAATATGATGTTCTGTGAGATTAGATTTATTCCAGCATTTGTTCAATATCAGAAAAATTTTAAATAGGCCATAGCAATCACAAAAAAAATAAAAGCCACATAACCGTGTCCATAGATGCAGAAAAAGCTTTTTGTTAAAAGACTATCCTCCACTTGCATTTTAAAAGTTAAAAACATAAGAACAAATGGACAATTGCTTAATATGTTCAAAAATTTTCATCTAAAATTAATAGCTAGCATGATCTTTAATAAATACTAGAGGACTTTCCATTTGGATGAAATAGAATAGAATGTTGATTATTAATACTAATATTCCACATAGTTCTAGAAATGCTAGCAATAGTCATAAGGCAAAAAAAGTATAAAATTGCAGGAATAAGTATTAGCAAAAAGGAAATAAAACTACTGAGTTTTGCAGGTGACATGATGGTTTACTTAGAGAACATCAACCAAAGAAGAACATCCACCCATTAAATAATTAATTGACTTAGTTAAGTTACAGGATATAAAATACATCTGCAAAATCATTGGCCTTTCATATTTTCTCAAAACTCAATATAAAGAGAAAAATAAATCCCACTCAACATAACTGCAGTTCATATAAAACATCTAGGAAACCAGCTACCAAGATGTATGTACAGCAATTACATCAATACAATTACAAAAATTAAAAGCATAATTGTGGAGTAGATGTGAGTAGTTGCATATGATAATATTGTCATTTGTCCTTCATTCTTCCTCCTTATTTCTCTCGACATATTTTATGATCTAGAGATACTGACCTCCTAACTTTTCCTAATACAGGACACCTTATGCTCCAACTTGCATTTTCATTGCCTGAATATTTTTTAGTTTGATCGACATGGCATTGAATCTATAAATTAATTCAGGTAATGTGTTTTTAATGTCTTTTTATGATTTCAGCTCACGGCCATTCCTTCTATAACTTTTGGTTAACTGAAAGTCTGTCTTTTGTTAATATTAATGTCACCTGACCAACACCTGTCCCGTGGGATGAGAAAGTTCACTTATGGCCTTAAACTGTTATTTATCAGTCATCAAGTTGTATCCAACTCTTCGCAACTCCATGGACCATAGTACAACAACGTTGTATATGGAGTTTTCTTGGCAAAGATAGTGGAATGGTTTGCCATTACCTTCTCCAGGAAGGACCTTAAGTATTCCTTAGATTGAAATCCAGAGGAGGAGTATCAACTGTCCCTTATTCCTTGGCAAAATGCAAATCTGCCCACCTCAATCAACATAATCAGAATTCTCTAACACCCAAATTAACTATAAAAGACGTATCAAGAAAGACACTATCTGTATCCAGATAAATGATAAATAGAAACATGTATAGAATAACTTTACATATATGTGTGCCCACACATATATAATATGTATACATATATAAATATACATACATATATATGTACATGTCTGTGTGTGTGTATATATATATACATATATACATACACACACTTATTTGTGGCTTTGATAGCTATCTCTGGGATGAGAGTAAGGAGAGGAGAAAAGGGGGGAAGGGAAAAAAAGAAATTTACATGATAACTTAATTATATATTAAAAAGGCATAGCAAGTATACATAGTAGATTTGCAGTTTCATATACCATCATCTTTTTATTATACCGTGTTATAGAAATGATTGCTTTATTTCATAAATTAAAAATAATTTTTAAAAATAAAATAAATGTAGTTTAATCTGTAATTTGACTTAGTTTACCTATGAAGTCTACCTAACTAGGTTTGTTTATATATGAGATTATAACTTTAAGTTTGTTCACTTTTTTTACATTGAAGGAATCAGGAGATTATGAATGCTTTTTCTTTAACTTTTATGGCCTAAGAGGAATAAGCAAAATTATAACATGTAAAAAAATAAATTTTTGTCACTGTGGCCCTATTAGAAGCTTGATAAATATTCAGATTCATTGTTTTTCTCTGATGTCTGAATCTATACATCAGCACAATAATAAAACCTAGAATTTTGTCTCAAATTTCTGTTTTGTAGTAAATATAGTTCATAGGCAGTAACTACCACATGGACTCAAAGAAAGGAAATTAATCCTATTAACAGTTCCCAGAGCCTGGAACCCTCTCTTTCCTCATCTTTGCTTCCTAGATTCCCTGGTTTCTTTCAATTCTCAGCTCATCTTAACATAAGAAAGCTTCCCCAGTATTCCTAATGTACCATCTTCCATCTGAGAATATCCCCAATTTATCCTGTACATATTTTGTTTGTACATTATTGCTTGCACATTGTTTCCCCCATTAGATGGTGAGCTCCTTGAGAGCAGAAGCTGTTTGGTTTCTGTTGTTGTTGGGTAGGGTTTTTGTTTGTTTTTATTTTGTTTTGTTTTGCATTTGTAATTCCATTGCTTAACATCAGGAAAGCGATGTCATGACTTGCAAGTGAAGTGGATTTAAGTGAGGCAGGGCTGTGCAAAGTCTCCAGCCTCACTTTCTCCTCCAGAGTCATCTGAGTCCGAATCAAGATATAGCTCCTGGATATTAGTATTTAACAAATGTTAGTTGACTAATTTATTGATGGAAAGAAGAGGCATCACAGTGCAAGATCTA
This sequence comes from Potorous gilbertii, assembly GCA_028658325.1. Lineage (NCBI taxonomy): Eukaryota > Metazoa > Chordata > Mammalia > Diprotodontia > Potoroidae > Potorous > Potorous gilbertii. The sequence goes on along the minus strand of CM053774.1, from coordinate 118,123,803 downwards.
AAATGATTTTATAAAGTAGTAATCATCAAAAATATGTTGTGCTGGCTAAGAAATGAGATAGCTGATCAATGAAAAAGAGTAGATACACAAGACCCATAGACAATCAGTCATAGTAGCATGGTGTTCAATAAACACAAAGACTCCAAGTACTGGGATAATAATTCACTTTTCAAAAAAACTACTAGGAAACCTAGAAGTAGGCTAGCAGAAATTAGATTTACACCAGCATCTCACACCATATCCAATATGTTCTAAAAGGATACATGGCCTAAATATGAAAGATTATATCATACAGAAGTGGAAAGGAGATATGCATAGATAGTTCTTGCTCAAACAAAGGATAAGCAGCATTAGAAGATTTAAAATGGAATTTTTTGATTACGTAAAATTGAAAAGCTTGCAAACAACCAAATCAATATACTTAGAAGGGAAATATTTCCCTATGGGAAAAGAATCCTTCCAGCAAATTTCTCTAGTAAAGGTTATTTTTATTCTAAACTCAAACAGGCAAAAGGAATATTTCCAAATACAAAGCAAAAAACAAAAAGCTATTGTACTGTATACAAACTTTGGGATGTCTATTGCATTTCACAAACATTTAAAAACAGTCCATAGTAATTCCACGCTACATTCAAAACTCTGCCACTTGTCTATTCATTTGACCTCTTGCTTCCTCTTATGTATTTTAAAATTGTTTCAATAGCCCTCTTTTTTGTCATCATTATTTCTAGCTCCTCTCGCTCTTCTTCAGTCTTCTCCTCCAATTAATAATCAAGAGAAAGAAAAAATAGTAGCAAATAATCACAGTCAAGCAAAATGAATACCACTGTGAATATGCATGTCTTAACAAAAGGGAAGTGACTTGCCCAAGGTCACACAGCTAGTAAGATTTGAGACTGGATTTGGGCTCAGGTCAGTCCAGCACGCTAATACCCTCCACCACCTAGATTCTAAAGAGATTTTTTTTTTCTTTTTTCCCTATTAGAAAGTTAGTAGTACATCATCATATATCTTCTTCCAAGGGGTCAGATAAAAGTAAATTTCTGGGTTTCACTTGACTCATTTTAATACCTCAGCATTCCTACTCAATTCTGTTCTTTTCCTTTAAAAAATGCTGGAAAATCCTCTATTGAATTAGAGGTCTATTTTTTAAAGACTACACTTATCTTTGCAGGACAAGTTATTCTTGGGTTACATCTGTATCTCTTACCTTTTGGAATATTATATTCCAAGATATTCTATCACTTCTAACAGAAGCTTTTTGATCTTATATCACCCTTACCATGATTCCCTGGTATTTGAGCTGCTTCTTTCTGGAAGCCTGTATTATTTTTTTTCTTTGATGTGGTTCCTGTGCATTTGGATTATGACATTCCTGAGACTTTTCCATTTGATGGGGTTTTGTGCAGCAAGTCTTCCTATCTTCATTTTGCATTTTACTTCTAATATATCTGAGCAGTCTTCATTTAATATTTCTTGAAATATCATGTCCATGTCTTTTTTAATCATGTTTTTCAGGGACTTCAATGATTCTTCAATTATATTTTCTAGATCATTTTTGTAGGTCAGTTTTTTATATATCACATATTTTTTTTCTCTTTTTAAAATCATTCTTTCTTTCAATTCATTATTTTATCGCCCAGTATAATGTAAGTTCCTTTAGGACAGCAACTTGGTTTGGTTTGGTTTTGAATTATTTAACACAGTACCTGGCACAGAGTAGGTGCTTACTAAATGTTATTGGAGTGGATTGGATCAAGACTCAGGTCCCCCCAAAATAATTGCTAGAACTGAAATTCATTCCATTTAATTATTTTGAAAATTTTTCCTTAATAATCTACTCTTTTTCCTACTTAATAGTATTATCTTTTCTTCTGATTACATATAAAGATAGTGTTCAACGTAATCTACCCTTGGTTTAGTATAACCAGATTGGCAATGGCCAAATGTGTCATAGTCATTCACTTGAGTCCAAAGTGCCAGTAATACTTCAAGTGTCTGTAACTTCCATTCCCTTTAACATTAATAGTTAGCATCTATATAACTCTTTAAGCTTTGCAAAGTGCTTTATAAATATTATCTCATTTGGTCTTCACAACCACCCTGGGAAGTAGGTGCTATAATTATTACATGAACATGATTTATTCAGTGCCTACAATGCTCCAGGCGCTATGCTAGGCAACAGAGATACAAAGACAAGCCTGAAACAGTCCCACCCTTCAAGGACTTTATATTCTATTAAGGGGTGTGTGTACATGGAAAGTGGTGAGATGGTAGAAATAGGTACATAGAAAATTAAATACAAAACATATACTAAGTAATTTCCAAGAGAAAGCACTAGTAACTGGCAACTTAATGGGGCCCAAGATAAACTTTTTTTTTTTTTTTAGAATCATCACTTAACCTAAGTTTTAGAGGAAGCTAGGGATTCTTTGTTGCAGAGGAGACGCAGGAATATATTCCAGGTCTAGTGGAGAACCTATGGAAAAGTATGAAAATGGGAAATAGAATTTCATTAGTTTAGGAATTTGTTCCACCAAGCAGCCCATCTATACCTTTGTAAATGAACCATGTGCCAGGGCCACACAGGTAGTAAAGGCTGGTGGAGAAACGTCAGTGTAGATCTTGGTAAAGTCATGGCTAACACCATATACTACATCCACTCTCTCATGCTAAAATGAGGGCAGTATAAAATCACCTTTCAGATCATAGCTGTTTATCATGAACACCATACACAATCATTTCATTATTATATTTTTATTTCTGTTCTTTCTTCCTGAGAATCTTTGTTGCCATATGTTCTTCCCCTAACTTTCCGTGAAGATATTTTCTGCATTTCATGTTGTCCACTATTAATCTTGCTTTCAGCATTGTTACCCACTTTACTGATTTTTTTTGGCATTATCATGAACTCTTTCATTGTTTTTCGGAATTGTAGCTTGCATTTCATCCCAGTAGGAGCTGGAAAGAAAGATGTTTTAAGGTAATTGCATTTTAAACTAAAAGACTGAATTCTCTCCCTAAAGACAATATAAGTCATACAGGAAACAGCTTAACTTGGACTCTATCCTAGACCTTTTCTGCTCTCTCTAGTTTCATTCAGTGATGTCACCAACTCCCTGGCACATAGTAGGCACTTAATAAATGGTTATTGTCTTTGCCTCCTTCCCCTTCCCTTTTATCTTCATGCTATTTGCTATCCTCTATGTCTAGAATGATGTCCTTTCTTAGCTCTGCCTCTAGAAGCTTTGGTCTCCTACAAGAGTCATCTCACGTATCATTTTTCAGAAACAGGTGTCAGAGAAGGGATTCTAACTAGATTCTCACTATAGAGCTAGTGTTTCTTCCAAGATATAAAAATGTCTCCCATTACATAAAAAAGGTCTTACATGATAACTTTATTATATATTTAAAAAGAATAGCCAGTTGCACGTAATAGATTTTCATAGGCAACCATCTTTTTTTATTGTACTGTTATAAAAATGCTTGCTTTTTTCCACAAGTTAAATTTTTAAATGCCTCCCAAATATAACATTATTATTAGGAGGAAATGAAACAGCATCAATAGAATCAATTGCTACTATTACAAATAACATCAATAATAAAAAAATTACACTCACCTTGGTTTAGGTTCTAATTACCTGTCACGTAGATTCTAATAGAACAGCCTCCAAGATTTTCTCTCCTGAAGTTAATCTATTTCTTCTCAGATCTATCTTTTAAACTCTGTCCAAATAATCTCCTAAATGCACTATTCTGGACTTGCCATTCTTCTGTTCAGAACTCTTGTGTCCCTCCATAACTTAGCAAATAAGATACAAACCCTGATCCTAGCATTCCAGGTGGCCATAAACTGGATCCGACCTCTCCTCCTTACCTCTTCACATTCTTTATGTTCAAGGCAAATAAGATGACTCCCTTTCCCACGTTTTCATCCTGTCTTTCTCTTTCTCCAAAGGTATCCCATGCCTGGAATAGGTCACTTACTTCCCCGTCTCCTTCTACTGAAATGCCTCTCTTGGCCTCTAAATTTCAACTAAGGTACAACTTCCTTCCCATGGCTGCATCATGACAATTTCCCTTCCCCTGCTGCCTCACCTTTGTCACCTCACTTTTCTCATCTAATTGTTCTTGCCCTTATCTTTTGCCCTTATCTGATGTGTCTTTGTATCTTACTTATTTGGGTACATCCTTCCATTTTATTAATGCAGGCTAGCCAGTTACTATTCTTAGACTGAAAATTTCTTGAGAACAGGGAATGGGTCATATCAGTCTTTGTATCTCTGGTGCCTAGGATAATAGGGGCTTAATAACGGCCTGCTGAAATTACAGTACTAGGTCTCAATTAGTGGGAACAACAAATCCCCCCAACTGGTCACCATATTCTGATTCACATTGCATTTTTCCATTGGGCTGGAACCAATGACCATATTTTTTTTTCATAATGATAACTTTGAATAGTGTAAATATGGATACATATGACTACTGCAGGGGAATTTGCGTTAACATACATCAGGCCCTTATTGTAATTTCAACATAATAAGACAAAAGTAATTTCATTGTATAGGACATTTACCATATATCAAAGGATTCAGAAGGGGCCATGTCAATCTTAAAAAAGGCAATAGATACACAGTAGAGTAGAAATGGTGCCAGATTTGAAGTCTGTGGAACTCATTTTGAATGAGCTCAGTTCATTTATTTACTACCTGAGAGACATTGGGCAGGGCACTCCATCTCCTCAGCTTTCTGTACCTCTACTCTGAAATGAGAGAGATGAACGAAGTGGTCCATAAGGTCCCTTCTGGCTCTGAATTTTTAATAAGTCCAACACCCTCAATTTACAGGTGAAGAAATTGAAATCTACAGAAGTCAGGGGACTTGGCCCAGGGCATACCCATAATCCTCTTCTCTCCTCTGGAAAGGTCACAACCCTTGTACATTGTACTCCTGGACTACTGTAGTGGTCACCTAGTTGGCTTTCCTGACTCAAGTCTCTCCCCACTCCATGCCATCCTCCACTCTGCTGTCAAAGGGATCTCTTTAATGTGCAGATCCAACCATGTTGCTGTCTTACATTAAAACAGATGGTGGCATAATTACGCCTGGATGATCTGTTCAAGTTTAACCTCAGACACTTACTAATTAGACAAGTCATTTAACCTCTACTTGTCTAACATCTCAACTGTAAAATGGAAGCAATAATAAAACAATAGCCCTTAACTCTTAGGATTGTTATGGAGATCAAATGAGATAATATTTTTTTTTTTTACAAACAAACAAACAAACAAAACACAGCACATTGCCTGGCACTTATTTCCTTTCCTTTTGGTCCTCTCTCATCTTCAGGATCAAATGAAAAATCCTGTTTGCCATACAAAATTCTTCATGACCTATTCCCTTCCAACCCCTCCAGAATTCTTACACCTTACAGACACACACTAACGTCCCCTCCAATTGCCTAAAAATGTTCCCCTTGCCTTTCTTTGAACAAGACTCTCCATCTCCACACTCTGAGCATTTTCTCTGCCTCTCTCCCATGCCTAGAATCTTTGCTTCCTCATCTCTGCCTCCAAGCTTCCCTAGCTTCCTTCAAGTCCCAGATAACATTTCACCTTCTACAAGAAGACTTTCTCAACCCTTCTTCAGGCTAAAATCTCCGTTCTAGTGATTATTTTCAATTTGCTCTCTATGGATCCTGCCTGTAGGATCCTACCTGTACATAGCTGTTTACAAGTTGGCTCCTCCATTAGGTTGCCAGCTCCCTGTAAGCAGAGAATATCTTTTTTCCTTCTTTTGGCTCCCAGCTCTTAAGATAGTGCCTAGTACAATGTAGTCATTTCATATGTGTTTATTGATTGACTAACTGAACCCAGTTCCTCTGACAGATACCATTGCTTTTTCCTTGAAATGGAATGACATAAGATGCCTATGTATCTACAAGAACACTGCCTTTGTCTATTCTTCCTCCTATCAGTTTAAAGGCCTTTTCATACTATTTGGAATTTTGAAAACCTTAAGATGGAGACAGGCTCCTACCCTTGTTTATGGAGTAATGGGAAAATTACACCCATCACTTTAGTGCATGTTTCTTTATGTAATCTCTTTCAGAGATCACGTGCTTCATCCTATGAAAACCACAGCATCTGTAACCACTTACCATCCAGAGCACTTTGCCGAGTGAGTTCAGTGCTGAGTACATTGAGTTACTTTGAAAGACAAATAAAACAAGCCATCTATGGAACCTCTGAATAGAAAACCTATGCTCACTGAAGTATTTCAACAACTTAATAAGGTGCTACTTTCACATGAAACAATGGAAAGGAAGGAGGGGGGATAGGCTTTAAATATGAAATATAAAAATCAGTAGATTTGCTTAAAAGTCTAAATCCAGAACTTTATGAGATTCTCCAAAACCCTTTTCTGTCTTACTTTCAAAAGGACGTGCCTTCTTATGAGTGCCAACAGTTCCTAACCATTATATGCATTTAATTCAGAAGATTAACTAACAGTCCTATTTCTATATCCAAAGTCTATCATTTAGAATCTATTTAAATTTCACTTTTAAATCTTGCTGAAGGATAATGGAAGTATATTCCAAGGACCAGGGCTAAACTGTTTACCCCCTCTAAGTCCCTATTAAGTTGTAGATGGAGGAAAGGAAAGAGGAGAAAATTTAGATTGGTCATTTTTTTTTCTTTTGGTCACATAGTTTCCTAATACCTACCACATAAAGTTCAAGACTCTTAGTTTAGCTATCAACCTCTTCCACTACTAGGCTCCAAACAACTCTCCAGCCCGACCTCCTGTAAATATCTTTCACATGTTTCATACTCTAGAGAATGTATATCAAACTTTCCTGCATTTGTCCACACTATATCCTATACCTGAATGCCTTTTTCTCCTTATGAAATAGAGCAACTGGCAAACTTGCATTGTATTTTAAAATGTGAAAAACGGTTTTCATTTCTTATCTCATTTCAGTTTTGAAACAACTTTATAGAATGGGAGAGTTTCTATTCACTATTGTTGTTGTTGAGTTATTTCAATCATGTTTCTCTCTGCGTCCCCATTGAGACTTTTTTTAGCAAAGATACTGGAGTGGGTTGCCACTTCCTTCTCCAGCTCATTTTACAGATGAGGAAACTGAGGCAAATAGTGTTAAATGACTTGTCCAGGGTCACATAGTTAATAAGGGTAAGATTTTAACTCAGAGAGATGTCTTCATGATTCCACAATCAGTGCTCTTTCCACCGTGCTACATACACTTAGCTAACCATACTATTCATACTTATAAAATAAGAAGTGCTAGTAAGACTGGTCAAACATGGGCCATTACTACATGGTTAAGTGGTGCAATAGGAGTAACACCTATTCAGAGTCCTTTAACACATAGGCTGAGCTAGTTTTTCCCTAAAAGGCAGAAAAATGGTCTTGGAGACTTGATTGACTCTGGCCATGGTCCTCAAAATGTGGGCCCTGAAATCTTTTCAGGAAGTCCACATTATTTTAATAATAATATGAAGCCATTTTCATTTCTTACATGGTAAATAACAGTAACTATACCTACACAAAGAAAAGCTCTAAAATGATAAATGTCACTAAATATAATCCATATAAACAAAACTCTTTGGAGTCTTCAATAATTTTAAAGAGTATAAAGGCTTCTGAAATCTAAGACTGAGAATTTCTGGTGTATGGGAATAAAGACTGAGTTATTGCATGGTTTTTATTAAGTCAGGGGCATAAAAATGCCAACCCTTTAGGGGTCATTGACTTTCAGACTTAACGAAGTCCCATTATCTCACAAGTCAGCACACCTTTCTAAATAATGATATTTGGGTAAGAAACTAAGGAGGCTACATTTACCTGAACCACCACTGTATCCTTGCTGCTAAGGCAAAGGAAACTACCTTTTGTTAACTCTTAGATGATCTACAAATATTTCATTTTATTATAATCCCAAATATTTAAGAGTCAGGTGAACTGAGTCAGGTCTGATGTGGTGGGAAAGAATTCTGGTTTTAAAGTCAAAGATGACACACAAATGACTTGGCAGAAGTCACAGAAGCAGAACCAAAATTTGAACCCAGGTCTTCTGATATACAAATCCAGCACTCTCAGAATTTTCACCACACTTCATATGGACTTTTCATTTACTTATCTTAACTTTAAGCTTCAATTTCATCTGTAAAATGGGGGTAATAAGAACATTACTGTCCCAGGGTTGTTGTGAGGATCAAAGGAAATAAATACACAGACAGAGAGATAAATAGCTATGGCAAGTAGGTACATACACACATACATACGTACATCTCAGACACAGATGATATATAGATGTCAATATAGATAATACAGATATAGAACATTTAGATGTCAATGATAGAGATATATGAAGCTGTAAATTTTTAGAGCTCTATTACTGTTAGCTGTTTACCTTGTTGAAGTCATTGCATACATTGTCTTCTTGGTTATACTTATTTTGCTCTGTATGCATCAACCCATTTTTCTCAAAATTCCTCATACTCATCATTTTTAGTACAAATTGATATTATATTGAATAATCAATCAATAAATAAACACTCATTAAGAAGAATGGGCATTCATCTAGAGTAGCTCAATGTTCCCCAGACATGGCATAGTCAATAAAGAGCCAGCCTTTTGAGAGAGTCTAGCAATGTGACTTTGAACAAATGTCTTAATGACCAAATGCCCCAGGTTACTCTCTAAGACTATAAATTGTAGAGAAGGTGATTCAATCTGCCTTGGTAGAGTGAATCTCCTTATCTGGAAGTTTCCTAAATCAATGAAATTTCACAGGTTCAATCCCTATCATTCATAAATTATAAGATTTATTTTTTCATCCATTCTCCAATCAATGGGCACTCATATTGTTTGCTCTTCTTTGCTACCTAAAAGAGTGCTATTATAAATATTTTGATGCACGCTGGGTCTTTGATTTCCTACATGTATATTCTCAACAGGAGGATTGTTGGGGGGGGTGGAAAATGCAATTCTGAGTAGATTAGTCATTCACCTAGTGGAATTCCACATGACCAGAAGAGAAGTGTCCTTTACCACAATCAAGTGTGCTTGATTTCTCACAGTCTCCTCAACATAGATTGTTCTCATTTTCTGTCCTTTCTCCAATTGGCATAGCATGGAAAACAGCCTTGGGGTCATTTAATTTGCATCTCTTTTACACATGAAGGATTTAAAGTATGAATTTAAGTGGCAAATAATCAATGGAAATCTTCATTTGACAACTTTTTATACCATTTAGCTAAAGCCCTCTTTTTATATTTATATTTAATTTCAGTTAGTGATATGTGCATCTAAATATACATTTAGAAAGCAAACACTACAACTTACTCCTAATATGAATTAAATTGCAACAACTGTAGCAGTTATCTTTTAAGATGTAAACCCACAAATGCCAAAGAGAGTTTCAGAGGTCAGTGAGAAAGTTCTTTCACCTAGATGAGAGGGGAGCATGGGTCTGACCCAAGTCCCAGTCACAGGGTGGCAGCAGCTATTGTGGCAGCAGAATCCATTTTTGGAGCCCTCAACCTAAAGACTCTAGGGGAATTGAGCAGCCAATCTGGGTTCTCAGTTCTGAGTGACAGGCCTGAAGTGAGAAAGAGTGTTGGCATGGTAGAGCTGGTAGAGGCTTTGGAGAGGATCCTGGGCAGAAAAGCTTGTGCTTCCTCTCAGACCAGACCACAGGCCAGGAGAGGGGTAAACTCCTCTCCATTGATTGCGCCACCTTGAAGGAACTGAGAACTTACAGGTTCCCAGAGTATACCCTCCACTTGACAAAGGACTCAAAAGTCAAGTAACTGGCTGGTAAAATGCCAAAAAGAAAAGGGGAAAAAATAAGACTATACAAGGTTACTTTCTTAGTGAAAAGGCATTTTCTTCTGTCCTTTTGGATGAGGAATAACAAAGTATACCATCAGAGGAAGACATAAAATCAAGGCTTCTACATCAAAAATCTCCAAAAAAAAATACGCAATACTCTCAAGCCATGGAAGAGCTCATGGATTTTGACAATCAAGTAAGAGAGGTGGAGGAAAAACTGAGAAGAGAAATGAGAGTGAGGCAAGAAAATCATGGAAAGGGAGCTTGCTAAAGGAGATTCCCCAAAAAATCCTGAAGAAAATAACAGCTTTAAAATTAGACTAAGTCAAATAGAAAAAGAGGCCCAAAAAGTCAATGAGGAGAAGAATGCTTTAAATAGCAGAATGGGTCAAATGGAAAAAGAGGTTCAAAAGCTCACTGAAGAAATTATTCTTTAAAAATTAGAATGGAGCAGATTAAAGTTAATGACTTCATGAGAAACCAAGAAATTACAAAACAAAACCAAAAGAATGAAAAAATAGAAGACAATGTGAAATATCTCACTGGAAAAACAACTGACATGCAAAACAGATGCAGGAAAAGCAATTTAAAAATTACGGGACTACCTGAAAGCCATGATCAAAAAAAGAGCCTAAACATCATCTTTCATGAAATTATCAAGGAAAACTGCCCTGATATTCTGGAACCAGAATACTGAAAGAATCCACTCATCACCTCCTGAAAGAGATATGAAAAGAGAAACTGCAGGAATATTGTAGAGCTCCTAGGGCAAGGAGAAAATATTGCAAGCACCTAGAAAAAAAAAGTTCGAGTATTGGGGAAATACAATCAGGATAACACAAGATTTAGCAGCTTCTACATTAAGGGATTGAAAGGCTGGGAATATGATATTCCAGTGTGTGAGTTCATCCTTTGTTGCTGAAGATCATGCCATCAGAGAAATAATGACATGACTTGCACTTGACTTTGTTTTTTTGAGTGAAGGAGAGCTGTGCAGATCACCAGCCTCATTTCTCCTCTAGAGCCATCTGAATCAAGGGACCAGATATTCATCAGGATGACTGGAGATGATCCAGGATGAGGTAACTGAGGTTAAGTGAATTTCCGAGGGTCACACAGCTGGTGAGTGCCAAGTGTCTGAGGTGAGATTTGAACTCAGGTCCTCCTGATTCCTGCACTGGTGCTCTATCCACTGCACCACCTAGCTTCCCTGTGCTAATAAATGAGAGGCCTCAAGTAGACTGCAATTATATTCAATTAATAAACTAATTAAAAGGTGAGTAAGAAAACTGTGTGATGCCTAGGCTGGTATCAGTAGACAGGGCCAGTTGGGAATACAAATCACTACATCTCTCTGTACTGATCTTCTATGGCTGATCCCCATACCTGAAATGCTCTCCTTAGCCTCCATTCCATCTATAGACCTCCCTTGTCTTTAAATCCCCAACTAAAATCACACCTACTTCTTGGTACCAAATCCCAATTAGTTCTAGTGCTTTGTTTCTATTCATTTTTCTTATTTATCCTATATATATTGTTCTATTTATATTTTGTGTATATTGTTTATATTTACTTGTGTGTGTGTGTGTGTGTGTGTATTTGTATACATATCATTTCCCCTGTTAAAGATTGTAAGGTCCTTATGGGAAGGACCTGATTTTTTGCCCTTTTTTTGCGAATTTTTGAATCCTCAGCAACTCAGTAGATGTTAGTGAATATTGATCAAAGGAATTAGGATTAAAACCAAGAACCACCTACTCAGCAAAAGTCAGAACAATACTTCAGGGGAAAAAATGGTCTTTCAATGAAGTAGAGTATTTTCAAGCATTGTTGATGAAAAGATCAGAGCTGAATAGAAAATCTGACTTTCAAACACAAGAGTCAAGAGAAGTATGAGAAGGTAAACAGGAAAGAGAAATCGTAAGGGATTTATTGAATTTGAACTGCTTACACTTGAGACTTTTCTCAGTATTGAGTAGTTGGAGGGATTATATATGTATAGACAGAGGTCACAGCATGAGTTCAACAGAAAAGGGTGGTATCTAAAAAAATAACATAAGAGGGTTAGAGGAATATATTGGGAGGATAAAGGGAGAAATGAAATGGGGCAAAATATCTCTCATACAAGAGGCAAGAAAAAGCTTTCTCAATGGAGGGGGAAAGGGTAGAGGTGAGAGGGGAAAAGTGAAGCTTATTCTCATCACATTTGGCTTAAGGAAGGAATAACATGCACACTCAATTTGGTATGAAAATCTATCTTACACTACCGGAAAGTAGGCGAGAAGGGGATAAGTGGTGTAGGGGGATGATAGAAGGGAAGGTAAATGGAAGGAGGGAGTAATTAGTAGTAAACACTTGTGGGGAGGGACAAGGTCAAAAGAGAGAAGAGAGCAAATGGGGGCCAGGATAGAATAGAGGGAAATATAGTTAGTCTTTCACAACATGACTACTATGGAAGGCTTTTGCATAACTACACATGTATAGCCTATATTGAATTGCTTGCCTCCGGGGGGAAGTGGGGAGGAAGGAAGGGAGAGAAGTTGGAACTCAAAAGATGTAGGAACGAATATTAAGAACTGTCTTTGCATGCAACTGGAGAATGAATACAGGTAATGGGATATAGAAATCTGTCTTGCCCTATAAGAAAAGAGAGAAGATGGGGATAAGGGAAGGGAGGGGTGTGATAGAAGGGAAGGCAGATTGAGGGAGGGGGTAATCCAAATGCATGGTGTCTTGAGGTAGAGAGGGGAGAGATGAGGAGAAAATTTGGAAACTCAAAATCTTGTGGAAATGAATGTTGAAAACTAAAAATAAATCATATTTTTAAAAAACAAAATTTTGATCTTTATTAAAATTAGTTAAATGGCAGCTTACTTTATTTTCCCCTTTCCTTCCTCCGTGCCACATACATATATACATCATAAGAAAACAAAGGAAGGGGGTTATGCTTCTTTAAACAAACAAAAATCAAAATTAAATAGCTCATTAATTCACCAAATTTGCAAGGGTCCATAGACGCAATGGCCCATCATTACAGATGTACCAATTCATAAATACTTAGGATCTCAGACTTTTATTAGAGGTATTTTATGCAAATATTTTTCTTGCAATTGAATCTTCATTTATTTTATTTTTGCAAGTCTTTTAAATTGATTTTATGCAGTAAAATTATCCTTTTACATTTTATATTCTCTATCCATGTTTATTTAAGAATTCTTCCCATAGCCCTAGTCTTTTTTGTCTCATTTTGTTGTATATTTTCCATGACATGAACTTTTTTTTATCAAACGACATACTCATTTGAGTTTATTGGGATAATGCCAAGTTTTGCAATCTGATCTTCAAATGCATCTTAAGTACATTTTGTCCTTACCGTCTCACTTGTACATCTCATCTATACATCTCTTTGGACACCCAAGCATTTCCAACTGAGCAGTCTTGTATGTGTAGTTGCCCCTCATTAGAATGAAAATTCCTTGAAAACTAGAATTATCGCATTTTTCTATTTGTATCCATGGAACTTTATACTAGAAACATAGTACTTAAAAGGCTTTTTCATTCGTTCATCAATCCATATGGTATCAAATGTTGGTCTAATCCAAAATGAGACATAGATAATTTCCTATATATTTAGCAGTTATCAAAAAAAGTATTCCTTCCCTCCAATAAATTTATGTTTTTTCATTTATCAAAGAGTATCCCACTCTTTTCAATTGTCCCTATTTCTTGCTTATTTCCTCTTATTAACTTTCCATTTTTTAGCAGGACCAGTTTTGAAGGATAACTTCTTTGTAATGTAATTAATAGTCTAATAATGTTATGCTCCCTTCATTGCTAATTTTTATTATTTCTCTTGAGATTTTAGAGCTATTGTTCTTCCAAATAAATTTTGCTATCACTTTGTTTTGTATCAAGTATTACAATGTTAATTTTCTTGGTATAAGACAAAACTGGTAAATTCATCTATGGAGTATTGTCATATGTATTATAATTGCATGATTAATCATGTGCAATAAATTTCTCTCCAGTATTCTCTTTGTAAATTTTTCAGAGTATTTTGTAATTGTGTTTATATTAATCTTACAGTTGTGGCTGTAAGTTAAGTCAAAAACACTTCATGCATTTTGTAGTAATTTTGAATTGAATTTTCTCTTTTTTGTCACTTTTTCATCATTTTTGCTATTTTTGCATAAAACTGCAATTAATATTCTGGAGATTTATTTCACATCTTTTTTATCTCTTTCAAATCACCCAATCAGTTTCTTCAATAATTCCTTTTTAAGTATGCTGTCAATCTTATCTGCAAGTAGAGATAGTTTTGTTCCTTCTTGGCCAATGTCTCTACCTTTAATTTTATTCTTTTGCTTTATTTCCATAGGTAAACTTTCTAGAACTAGGTCAGACATAAGTTGAAAGAAGAGACATCGTTGTATTACCCTCTGTTTATAATAGGAAAACTCCTAGTATTTATTTCTCCTTTGCAAGCAGTGGCAGGTCATTGGTTTAGAATCTGTTTTTTTACCCTACTAAAGAAGAATCCTATCATGCTGATGCTTTTTAGAGTTTTTAATATAAATGAAGGGTATATTTTATTGCAGGTTTTTTCTGAATCTGTTGAAATATTCATGTGGTTTTTGCTAGCTTTGCTGTTTGTATGAGTAACTGTGCTGTTTCCCTAACTTTGAAACATTTTTGCATCTGTGGTATGAATTTCACTTAGTCACTGTGAATTATTTTCTGTATACATTGCTATATTTACCTTGTGGTATGACAGTGAACCTGACTTGTGAAAGGCTATGTGACAAGAATAGACATACAGAACTAGAAAGTCTCAAGGATAACTGAAGTAATGGATATGGTATGTGTTTTCCAGGAAGAGAGTAGCTAATTATAGAAAGAGTTGACACCAGCAAATTAAGTCACTAGAAAATGAATTTTTCAAGCATTTCAACTCAAGAGATTACTAGCTGATGTTGTATGTTAATCAAAAAGATCTCTTCCCAATGGACAGGTCCTATTCTGGTTACAGTAATTTCATTTGTTCAAAAGCATATTTATTTCACATTTTTTTAAACTTGTAACTACATCCTTTGTGGGTAGCAAAGTGATAGAATGCCAGGCCTAGAGTCAGAAAGACTTATCTTTCTGAATTTAAACCCAGCTTCCCACACTTACTAGCTGTGTGACTCTGGGCAAGTTACTTAACTTACTTTGCCTCAGTTTCCTCCATCTGTAAAATGAACTGGAGAAAGAAGTGACAAACAATTTCAGTATCTTTGCCAAGGAAACCCCAAAGGGGGTTGGAAAAAATTAGACATGATTGAAAAATGCCTGAATAACCAAAAAATGGTCTTTGCTTTGTTAAGAATGTGTGGCCTTCATATATGTATGTGATCTCTTCTAATTTTATTGCTACATGACCTTTAATATTCAAATCATGTTTCCATTTTAAGTTCATCCTGGTATATGATATATACGGTATGTGTTGTAAGATATTGGCTAAAGCATATTTCTTCCAGACTGATATCTACATTCCCTCAAAATTTTTTATCATACTAAGAATTCTTTCTTAGATAATGTTCATTTTAAGATTTATCAATTACTGGATTAATGAGGGCAGTTATGTCTGATTCTTGTTTATCTATGCTGGTCCACTGATCCAGTTTTCTATTTTGATTCCAGTAATACAAAATTATTTTCAGGATTATTGGTCTTTAATATACTTTCCAGTATGAAAGTGATACTCCCTATTTAATTCTATCTTCCTTTCATTATTTTCTTTGATAGTTTAGATATTTTGTTACTCTAAATTAATTTATAATTATTATTTTATTGAGATCTATAAAGTAACCCTTTGGTAGTTTGATTAGCATAACACTAAATCTGCAAATTAAATTCAACAATGTTATCATTTTATTACATTAATATGGATCAAGCACAAATGCTTAATATGCCTGCATTTCATTAAATTTTTCTAGATTTTGTTAAGGGGCAATTTGTAATTTCATCTTTATAGATATTGGCTGTGCTTGGTAGATTGGCTTCCAAATATCCAAAAGCTGAAGAGAACACATGGGGCACTGGAACACAAAGCATACATGAAGAGAACAGAAGGGGGAATAACTGGCACTAAGAGTCCTTTTCTCCCTTTGAGAAATCCTAAATAAGTTCTCTTTGGGAGGTGACATCAATATTCAACAAATAGCTCCTTTATTTAACTGTGCTGACTCTGTGCAGGAGGTAGCATCAAAAGTGACAGCTAACTGGGTAGTCCCATAATAGGGTACTCCTTAACTAGCAAAACAGAGAAATACATCAAAGTCTTCAGAAGCGCCACTACCAAATAAAGTCAATAGCAGCAGCACTGCATATGGAAAGCAGTGCAGCAGCTAAACTGCCTGTCTGACCCAACCAAAAGTGAAGGTGGAAAGAGGGCAGAACTTGGTGATGAATTAGAATGAGTTTTGGGGGGTTTTTGGGCATGATAAGTTTAAGATTTTTATGGGATAGAGGCATAGTCAAGATGATGATGTGTCAGGAAAAAGCACAGCTTACATACTCACCCACCATACTTCTTCCACAAAACTCTAGAAAAAAAAGGCACCATACTTAATTCTGATCACTAAATCCAAGAAAAAGTCACTGTGACTCACTTTTTTTCAAAACCAATTAAGCTTAGAGAGAAGGTTCTGTGGACCCTAAAAAATAATATCTGGCCAAAGGCACATGATATGTGGAACATTCCAACACCCAAGGACTGAAAGAAAGTCAAAATGGGTTACAAGGGCAGGAAGAAATAGGAAAGGAAGAGATCTCCAAGGTTCCCTGAATCAGCACAAGATACAGAAACAGATGTGATATGGCATCTCTGTCACTCACTACTCAATTCTGAGTCACAGATCTATGATGGACTGAGGAGGGGATCTATACCTACATTCAGCAAAGGAGAGTCATCATGGCCATGCACCCTAGTTATGTACTGAACAAGGAATAAATGCAGAAATAAAAAGTAACTTGTGGCTCTGGTCACCAGAGCAGATCAGGGACTCAGTTCCAGCTTATCTCATTCAGGAATAATGCTTGCCTGCAATGGAATTAAAAGGGAAGGAATATCAGAACAAAGGAGAACCCGAAGCTCATTTACTCTGAACTGTCAGAACCTCACAGCAGGCTAAGAGTAGCTGAGTCCAGAAACAGCATACTGAAACATAAATCAATAGACCCAAACTTGGATCAAGAACTTGCAGAAGGCAAAATAAGTGAGCAGATCTTGCTCTGGATCACATCACTTTGGGAGCATTAAAAGTTATTATGTCCCCAGTCTGAGTTGCAAAAGGACACAAGAGAACATATACCCAGAGCACATCACCCCCAAATATGTACAGAGAGTTGCCTTGACATAAACTTTAAAGTCAAATAATGAGTCAAAAAAAGAATCCTTGCACAAAGAGTTATTTTTATGACAAGGAATCTCAAGACAAAAACCCAGAAGATGAGAATGACTCAAAAATATCTACAAGAAAAATCTCAAAAGCAAAAATGCAGCTTGAACAGAAGTCCACCTAGAATTCCTGGAAAAGAGAAAGTAAATTAAGAATTCAATGTGATGTTAAAATTGAAATGAAGGGACAGAATCAAGATTGTGGAGAAAAGTCAGGGACTCCCATGAACTCTCCCAAATTCCAAATATCTTTAAAATAATTCTTCCGAATGAATTCTGGAGCTAAAGAACCCAAAAAAAGATAGGGAGAAATAATCTTCCAGCCTATGACAACTTAGAAGGTTAGCAAGACAGATCTGGTATACTGAGGTAAGAGTGGAATGTGGTCCAGCATGAACAACACCTCCCCCAAAGCAAGCAGCAGACCTTAAGGACAACTGAATCATCAGTGACTTTCACAGATGGCAATGGGGTTGGACAATTGGACAGAAGGAGATTGCAGAGGTCCCTTCACAGGCACTAAGTTCAGGACACTGTTGCATTGCCATGTGTAGGTCTAGGTTCCAGCCCTGAGTTGCAGAGCCAGTGCAAGGGGGAGCACCAGTACACCAAAGCATGCAGCTGCAAAGGAGAGGTGATCCTCATCACAGTTCCAAGGGAGAAAAGAGTGTATTATAGCCCCTCTTAGACTACAGTCCAGGAGAATAGTAAACACACTTCCCCTTAGATTGTACCACCTTGAAAGAACTGAAAATTTACAAGCTTCTAGGACTAACTCTGAATACAACTGCACAAAATATTGAAGTTTGGGCTAGTGCTCCCTCCATTCCAGGAGCACAGTCCAACTTCAACATAAAATTAAAAGCCAAGAAATAGGCTGGGAAAATGAGCAACCAAAAATTTTTTAAAAAACAACCTAATCTTAGAAAATTACAGTAGTGATGGAGAAAAGCCAAAAATAAACTCAAAAGAAAACAACAAAGTCAAAACTTCTGCTCCATATACTCACTTAGTCTCAGGTTCAAAAAGAATTCCTAAAGGAGCTCATAAAGGATTTTTAAAATCAAATAAGACAGGTAAGGGAAACTGGGAAAAGAAATGAGAGTGGTACAAGAAATTCATGAAAAAAGTTAACAACTTGGTAAAGGAGGCACAAAAAACCTGAAGAAAATAACACCTTAAAATATAATAGTTTAAATGGTAAAAGAGGCACAAAAATCCACTGAAGAGAATATCAATTTAAAAAGCAGAATGTCAGATGGAAAAAGATACACAAAAATTCACTGAAGAGAAGAACTCCTTAAAAAGTAGAATTGACCAACTGGAAGAGAAGATACAAAGGCACACTGAAGAAAATAATTTCTTAGAAATTAAAAATCAGTAAATGGAAGCTAAAGGTTTCATGAGACATCAAGAAACAATGAAACAAAATAAAAGAATGAAAAAATGGAAGCAAATGTGATATAGTTCATTGGAAAAAAAAAAAGTGACCAGGAAAATAGATCCAGAGGAGATAACAATGTCATTTTTAAAAATAGTATCAAATTCAAATAGAAATAGGGGTCACTAATCCATGCCTAAGGATCTCCATGAGCTGCTTATTGACTTACTTTTAAAATGTAAAATTATCAGAGGGCAGAGCCAAGATGGTGGAGTAGAAAGACACACATGTGGAGGCTGCCCCCACATAGCCCGTAACATACCTGTAGAGAGGGACTCTCAACAAATTTTGGAGCAGCAGAAGTGGAGAACAACAGAGTGTGGAGATTTCCAGCCCTGAGTGACCTGAAAGACCCGCAGGAAACATCAGTTGCATGAGCAGAGCACAGAGCTTGGAGCCCAGCCCAGACTTGGCCATGCACTCACGGCTCATGAACAGCCCTCTGGGGCAGAATCTCCAGTTTCAGAATCCCCAGTCCCAGGAGCAGAGGATCCTCAGATCCCTCAACCCATAGGTGCCAAAAGTCAGTGACGGGGTTTATTCAGCTGGCCAGGAAGGGAGAAGGGCCTTCACATGGGGCAGGCAGCAATTCTCAGGGCAGCCCCTACAGCAGCCTGAGAACATAGCTGGATCATAAAAACCCCTGGGGCACTGAAGAGCTGAGTCTTAGCGCAGCCCTGTGTAGACAACCTGAGGCAGCTAGTCTTTGTCTCTCACTGAATGGTGGCCCTGTCCCTGCAGCTTGATTGAATCCCACCCCCTCACCCCCCCAACCCACATGCTAGCTTGCTGGAACTGGAGGTCAGGTGCCTGTGGAGAGGAAAGGCTGCTAAGATTTTGGCCACAAAAATCCTTCCCTGTGCCCAGACCAGCAAACACTTGATTGTGCCACCCTGCAGGAACCAATATCTTACAGGTTCCCAGAGTATACCCTACTCTTGACAAAGGACCCAAAAGTCAAGTAACTGGTCGGGGAAATGCCCCCAAAAGAGGAAAAATAAGACTATAGAAGGTTACTTTCTTGGTGACCAGATATCTCCTCCCATCCTTTCAGACGAGGAATAACAATGCTTACCATCAGGGAAAGACATAAAAGTCAAGACTTCTATATCCCAAAAATCAAAAATAAATATTCAATAGGCTCAGGCCATGGAAGATCTCAAAAAGGATTTTGAAAATGAAATAAGAGAAGTGGAGGAAAAATTGGGAAGAGAAATGAGAGAGATGCAAGAAAAGTATGAAAAGCAAGTCAACAACTTCCTAAAGAAAACTCAAAAAAAAATGCTGAAGAAAATAACACCTTGAAAAATAGGCTAACTCAATTGGCAAAAGAGGTTCAAAATGCCAATGAGGAGAAGAATGCTTTCAAAAGCAGAATTAACCAAATGGAAAAGGAGGTTCAAAAGCTCACTGAAGAAAATAGTTTTTTCAAAATTAGAATGGAGGCTAATGACTTTAGGACAAACCAAGAAATCACAAAACAAAACCAAAAGAATGACAAAATGGAAGAGAATGTGAAATATCTCATTGGAAAAACAACTGACCTGGAAAATAGATCCAGGAGAGATAATTTAAAAATTATGGGACTACCTGAAAGCCATGATCAAAAAAAGAGCCTAGACATCATCTTTCATGAAA
>CM053774.1:118022808-118102922 GCA_028658325.1 Potorous gilbertii | reverse complement strand
GGATAGGATGGAAGGAATTATAGTTAGTCATACACAACACAACTATTATGGAAGTCATTTGCAAAACTACACAGATATGGTCTATATTGAATTGCCTGCCTTCCCAAAGGGAATGAATGGGTGGGGAGGGAGGGATGGGGAGAAGTTGGAACTCAAAGTTTTAGGAAAAACTGTTGAGTATTGTAATTGCAACTAGGAAATAGAAATACAGGTAATGGGTAATACAGGTAATGGTATAGAAAGTTATCTTGCCCTACAGGACAAAAGAGAAGATGGGGTTAGGGAAGGGAGGGATGTTAGAAGAGAGGGCAGCTTGATGATAGGGGCAGTTAGAATGATCGGCATTTTGGGGTGGGGGGAAGAAATGGGGAGAAAATTTGGAACCCAAAATTTTGTGGAAATGAATGCTGAAAAGTTAAATAAATATATAAATTTTTTAAAAATAAAATAAAAAATAAAATGTAATATTATCTCTGTTCTATTATGTGTTTATCTATTTTGATGTTTTTTCCCAATTTTATTTTAATTTGATTTGTTACACTCAGGAATGTTGTGAGCTACATTTGGCCCATGGGTCACATGTCTGATGTGTCTGGTTTACAAGAAGCATATTTGAAACAGAGAAGTAAGCACAGAATTAAACTTAATAACCTAAATAAATAGATCTGATTGAAGAGGTAAACAACGAAAGTACAATTTGCTGAAAGCCACCATAAATAATTAATATCAATATTGAGTTAATATGCCAAAAGTGCTACAGTATGTATATTCTTAAAGGAAAAGTTAAAGGAGTTGCAAGGAGAAATAGAAAGTAATATAAATAATTTAGGCCCTCAATTCACCACTCTCAGACTTAGATAAATCTCACCAAAAATAAATTTTAAAAAATATGAAGACCCTGAAAAGAATTTTAGAAAACTTGTATGTAAGAGACCTCTAGAGAATACTGAATCTGAAAAGAAAGGAGCATCCATATTTCTCAACTATGAATAGCACCATCACAAATATTGACCATTAATTATTTAAAACTTCACAAATGTAGAAAAGTATAAATATTAAATGCATATGTTACTGATCATAATGTAGTAGAAATTATATTCAATTAAGTGACTTTAAAGAAAAGATTTAAAATTAATTGAAATTGAATAGCTTAGTCCTAATTTAATAGATGAGTCAAAGAACATATCACAACAACAATCAATAATTTATAAACTTAATGACAACAATGAGATAATATGTCTTGGATGAAGCCAAGGCGGTACTCTAGGGGAAATTTTATATTCATAAATACTTTCATCAATAGAAATGAGGAAGTAGAAATCAGAAAATAAAGCTATTTTCTTTATTTACAAAAAAAAAAGAAAAAGAAAGCCAACAATTTAAGTACCTCCCAATTAAATGAAAATAGAAATCTTGAAAACCAAAAAATCAATTAACAAAATTTAAAGTCATTGAATGAAAGAATAAAAGCAAAAGCTAATTTTAAAAAAGAAAATAGATACCAACCTGATTCAATTTAAAAAAAAAACTAAATTGCTAGCATAAAAAATTGAAAACATGAATTCATAACCAATGAAACAGAAATAAAGGAAACTATTAGGAGCTAATTCAACCAACTCTGTCAATAAATTGACAATATATTCATTAGAGTTTTATAGATTTATTTTTTATTTGTTATAGGGTTTTAGAGATTCATTTTATTATTGACCTATACCTAGGTCATAACTCCTGAGGGAGGAGGGAGGGAAGGGAAGGAATTAGTGCTTACTGGGGATATAGTTTAGTTTTCCATGTTGTTGATCCCATTACATAGAAGTTATATGCATAAATCTTAAAGGACTGAAGAAATATCAGCTATTATTTAACATAGGAAATTCTCTATTTAGATCTTGTTCAGCTACTATAACCATTATAATTTGTACGTAAAAAATCCAGGCAAAATACAGATAATTCAAATTCAGACAACTAATTCATCTTAATATATAAATAATTCAACTGAAAGCATTTGTAGGCTATAATTTATTCAAATGTCTGCTCTCAGTATCTATTTAATTGGGTGCTGATGTACAAATTATGAACATTAGAGGAAAGAAAAGGAAACCAGTGAGTTTCATTTATCAAATTCATATTATATGCCAGGTACAGTGTACGTGCTAGGGATAGAAAGAAAAAAAATTAAATAGTCCCTGAAAGGGAAATATAAACAAATATAAATACATAACAAAACACCTCCCAAAACATTGTTCAAGGTAATTTTGTGGGTAAAAGCAGTAGAAGCTGGGGAAAGCAGGGAAGGTTTCATAAATAATGTGATGTTTGAGCTGAGTTAAACTTTGAAAGAAACTTGGAATTCTAAGAGATAAAGGTGAGGGTGGATTGTATTCCAGGCTTTGAAGACTGCCAGTGAAAAGGCATAGAAAAAGAATGATAGAGTTTCATGTGTGAGAATTCACACAAAGGCCAGTTTGGCTGAACCATATAGTGTATGAAGAAGTATTATGTATAATAAAGCTGGAGACATAAATTTGAAGCAGAATGTGAAGAGCATTAAAAGCCAAACAAAGCAGTCCATACTTAATTCTATGGATAATAGGGAGCCACTGATATTTCTGAGTCTGAGCAGTACAGTTAGTTGATCAGACCCCCCTACTTCAAGAAAATTATTTTTACAGGCATGTGGAGGATAAATTGGAGAGAAGAGACAGTTGAGAAAAGGAGACTAAATATAAGACTATTTCAGTAACTCAGAGAAGAAACAATGAGGCTTGGTTGGAACCAAGGTTTTAACCACATGAGGACAAAGAAGGGATAGATACAAGAGATGTTATAAGAGCAAAATCATTAAGACTTGACAATAAAACATACATGAAGGGTGAGAGAGAGCACTGTGTTGATGCCATAGGTTGTGTCATGACTTGCATGTGAATTGGAATTTTCCTAAGTCGTTGAATTTCAGTAGCAGCACAAAATGACTGGGGATAGCCCAAATGCAGTAAATGACCTTGGTATCTTCAATGTCTGATCAAGCTCTAAGTGCCCCACAGACCCTGCTTCAGCCACCTTCCTGGCCTTTGGAATAAAATGTTCTCATCTGCCCATTCCTCCAGGGAGAATCTTCATATGTTTGCGTTAGACATCCCTCTGACACACTGACAGGTTTAAAGACCATCAGTTATCCTCAACTTGTTTTACTCAGTCTGTAAAGACTGTTTGCTAAGTTGTGGTTACTGCACATGCCCTAGTTTCTTGGAGCCACAGGTGAGAGCTGGGTGAAGGTTTACACCAAAGGTAGATCAGCAACCTTGAAAAGCTCACATCAAAGGTGGCAGTCCTCTCTGAACACCCCACCCACCTCCTCTTCTGTGATAAAGACAATAGAAATGTTTTTCATAGGAATAGACAAGTTCAGAAGAAGGATGAATTTGGGGAGGAGAGAAGATGATATAATCTATTTTGAACATATCAGAATGGAGATACCTATAGGATATCTTGTTTTAAATCCATGCTAGGCACTGGGCAACTTGATACTGGAGCTAAGTAGATAGTCTGGGGCTGGATATACACATCTGAGAGTCATCCACATGAAGAAGGTAATTAAACCTATGAGAGTTGATGAGGTCACTAAAAGAGAAAGAAGTTTGGTTGCCTGGTAGTTCCATGGTTCTTTAAGTGTTACAGATTTTAAGGTCTTTATATATCTCCATTAATGTATATTGAGACCTTCCAATGTTTACCCATATCATATGAATTTTGTCCATGTGCTAATAAAAAGGTTTCCCCGAATCCTCCACAAGGGCTTCTTCTAAGACAGCAAAAACCTTCTTATATATCTCTTGTTGTCACATGGATACCAATGGAGCACATAGGCTATTCTTCCCTTGTTCTTGTCACATGATTAGCATGGAGACAGACATAGACACCTAGAGAAATATAGATATGGATATACAATATATGCATATATGTATATGTCCACATGTATATATGTAAACATATAACATATTGCTTTGATGACATCCTTTATCATGCATCTTCTGAACAAATATTTAACAGAAATGGATTGTTATTGAAGCAAGTTGCATTTATTAATGCATTATGGTTACCTTGTGCATCCTTAGTTCCCTTCAGGTGATTCTTAATTCTTTAGAAACTGTGGTAATCTCTGTTTCCTAAATATGCTGTATAACAAGAAGGATATCAAAGCTAAAAAAGAGTCTTAAAAAACATCAACAATGAACACTGATTTATGCAACAGTCATCCATTAGTTACATGCCAGCCCCTGCACTATGTAGTAGGGTTACATACATAAAAATGAAACATTCCCTGCCCTCAAGGAATTTATTTTCTTTGGGGAAGGAGGGGAGAACAATGTATCTCCAAATATGTAAATAAATACAAATTTTATAGAAGTACAAAAGGCAACCAGATGAGAAATGGAATATTGTTTACAGGAAACCAAAAACATAGCACATTATTCAATTATTACAAACAAATTAAATATAAAAATGGTCCCAGAAGGACGGTTAGGTGGTTCAGTGGATAGAGCACCAACCCTGGAGTCAGGAGGACCTGAGTTCAAATTCACTCTCAGATATACCCCTGGGCAGGTCCCTTAAGACCAATTGTCTCCAAAAAAAAAAATCAAATTAATAAAATTTTTAAATGGTCCCAGGAGTAGAATTTATTTATTCTTCCTTTTAAAATATAGTACATTTCTTGTTTTCATAGTCAATAATGAACAGTATTTAATAGGAGGAAAGAGAGAGGTGTTTCTTCAGTTAGAGTATAATCTAGTGACACCCTCAAGTGACTTATAAAGTCAATTTATTTAACAATTTTAAATTTCTAACCACAGTTTGGAAAATATAAGAATTTGTCTGATGATTACCATGACCATAGAAGTGGTACAAACATATAATTATACATACACATGCACTTCTGCAAATATATATATTATATATATATAATATATATATATACACATATATATATATATGACATAGCTTATAAAACAAAAATACCTAACCACCATATGGTAAATTGAATGAGCTAACTAAGCACAGAATGGCTTTTGGACACATTTCAATAGAGTAAAATCAGCAAATGCTCTAAGTTATAACTAGTTTAAAACTAACTTACATTTTATTAGAAAGACCAAGTGCCAATCAACATTTAAAAGGGAATGGCCCCAACTCATCTGCAAATACTCAAAGTTTAATTCTCAAGAACTTTAGCAGTTTCAATGAAACTCTCATTTACTTTTCTCATCTTGCTTTGACTAAATTCTGGTAGCACTTCTGTCCTACTGCAAATGTACAAATCAAATGTCTGTGTGCTAATAAAAAAGGTTTCTTCTCCCATTTCAGGTGCTTAAAGAGATGTAAAATCTATATTCTTACTATACGGACTTGTTAAAAAATTTAAAAAACCCTCCACTGAATATGCCCCAAATGTGCCAAAGCTGTAAAAGGCTATGTATTTTCATTACAGACTTAAACAGACTAAATGTGAAGTCAGCATTTTGCTCACTTTAGGGGCAATGATCAAATGGGAAAGAAGACAAAGACCAACATGAAAGCCATCATTTCTTACATCCATCCACATAGCCAACTCAACCACCTAAGATGAACCTAAGGTCCATTTGGAGACCTGAACTACTTGGTTTGACTGATTTTACTGTTGCAATACCACCTGCAAAATTGCCTTGTTTGGGATGGTCATTGACAGAAGTGTCCCCTAATGCCTGGTTGCCACTTAGGAAGGCTATAGAAATCTCTACCTGTTATTTACTGGTCATTAAAGCTGTTTTGCACAGTTAATTATCTTATCTCTAGGAACACCTAGGTGTTAGAGTTCAAATCCTGCCTTGAACAGTTAACTATCTCTGTGGCCCTGGACCTCAGCCTCAGTTTCCTCATTTATTAAAATAGAGTTAGTAATATCCTGGCACATTGTGGATGCTTAATAAATGTTTATTGAATTAAAGTGAATTGAATTGTTGAAACGATCAAATGAAAAATACATGTAAAATGCTTTGCAAACCTTAAAGCTCTATATAAATGGCAGGTCTTGGTACCATGATAAAGATGCTAGTGGTGGTAGGGATAAAAATAAAGGTGATGATGGGAACTGAACTTGTGATCTCACTTCTATAAAGAATTCTTTGTGAGATATTTCATCTACCGAAGCAGGCGGGCACTTTGCTTACATTTACAGGACTAGAGAGTTGCCTATAGCCTTGAGAAATAAGATTACTTGTTCAGAATTACATATCCAGCATGTGTCAGAGGTGTGTCCAAGTATACTATATAATTCAATACATTTATCATCTATAAAATTGTTATTACACCATCGGACAAGAGAACAAATAATGGTGATAAGACTAAAAGCTGTGTGCCATGATAATTAGGCCTATATTATTTACTTTTTTTCCTGTTTAACTGTGCCCAAGAGGTCTCCAAGAACTCTAGCAAATTCTTTTGGTTATTAAGCTTTCACTCAAAAAAAAAGTCTGCAGAATTCCTTTCACCCCTGAGGCCACTCCTTCTATGTTAAAAGTCTCCTGAGAGTGTTAAAGTGAGAGAGAAAAAAATTACTCAGGACACCAAAGTAATAAAGAAGCTGAGTTGGAAGGAATTCATCATCACAGACTCAGAATGAAAATAATTGGGAAGGAGAAAAAAGAGTTCCATGGGGGAAATCCCATGGAGTACTTCAACAGACAAGCCTCTCCCAACCCCTTGATTCAGAGATAAATAAAAGAAAACCATCTAGGCTCACAGCTGTATATCGATTCCGTACAGCATCTTACATGTTCATTTGGGTCTCCCTGACATGTCACAGAGATAATGAAGATGGAGCCCCCATCCTAAAGCAACGGGCAAACCACCTCCATCACGCCGCAAGAAGGGAACACCTGCCTCCTAGCTGGGTGGCCACACTCTCTAACAATGGCAACTTGAGCCAAGGATGAATTTGTCAAACAAATAGCTTTTCCTCCAACTGTGAACATGTTCTACAGTTAAAGATGAATAAGTTATTTCTATGCCAACATTTTTTATTATGATTCTGACTTTTTTGTTTTTCAGTTGCTACTAGCAACAGCGTATAAATAAAATATTGCTTCATAAAATTAAATAGTAATATAAGCTTTTCAAAGGAAACAAACACAATGATAAAGGATTTTAATAGAGAACCAGATATGATCAGTGGGTCAAATAAATAATGAAATAGAAACCAATTTAGCTCAATGGTTGAGCCAAAATTCAAATTCAGACTGAACCGTATACTGCATTATTTCATTGAATTAGCCGTAGTTGCTGGGCATCTCTTTTCTCCTGCAGACGTCCTTAGGCTGATATGTCTGGAATTTTCTTTCTTTAAAGGCTACTACATGTATTTGAGAATATACCTAACAAGGAGAAATTGGGGGTTTTCCCAAACATGCTGATGGGGGCAGGAGGTAAAGCTTCTTCCCCAGTATGGACCTATGACCTATTTTCCTGGCTCTCTAACTCAGATCTAGCCCGTAACCTCTAGGATCCAAAGGCCAAAGCATCCTTTATGTTCCCATTACTGCATCCCAATCATCACCTATCATTCAACCCTCCATTTCCTACTGGAAATAGGATCATTACTGGGCCAAAGGGATATAGATGGGGGACAGATTGTAATTTCTCTTGGTGGAAACATACTAGAGGAAAACTATCTTACTCCCAATGGATTCTTTCAGGCTCAATAATTCTTGTATTTGAGAGTGAAGGGGTAGTGGAGTAGGGCAGATATTTTCAGGAAAGTAAATCCTGGGAATCCCAAAGTTATGAAGGGAATAATGGTACTGGAGAAATGAATCTCTATAACACCTCAGTCGAGTACAAAAGAATACAAATAATAGGCTAAATGTGTGCCCTTCCTTGTCTATTATCCCCCCAAAAGAGCATACCAAAGAGGAAAACCTTTGACACATTGGTTATTAGGCTATTTAACTAGAAAGGTTCTAAAGTCATGTTTAGATTGGGATGGGTTTGTGTCTATACTTTTAGGTTCAATGCCCATTGCAAGAGCCTCAGAACCTTAATGTAGCATTCCATGCATGTTATGGCCCCCTAATTCACATTTGAATACTCTCTTCTGGTGATAAATGTCTCTAACTTTGCCAGGTTGGACCTTAGACAACAGGCATGGTGCCCCTCACTGCACGGTACTTTAATCCATTCTATAGTGGAATACTGGCTCAAAAGTCAGAGGACCTAGGTCTCCAACTCCTCCCTCTCATTTAGTAGCTGTGTGGCCTTGGGAAATTACTTAGCCTCCCTGAGCCTCAATTTCCTCATCTAAAAGATGAAGTATTTAGGCAAGATACCCTCCAAGGTGCCTTCCATTTCTAAATCTATTATCCCGCTTGGTAGATTCTTCCTCCCTTACTAGTTAAATGACCCTGGGCAAGTCACTTAACCCAGTTTGCTTCAGTTTTCTCATGTACAAAATAAGCTGGAGAAGGAAATGATAAACCATTCAAGTATCTTTGTTAGAAAGCACCAAATGGGGTCACAAAGAGTCAGACACTACTAAAACAATTCAACATCATCAACAACAGGGCCTTCCAGAGTTCTTGGCATGATCTGTGAGAACCTAGAGTCACCTCCTTGCGAAGATGAAGCACTATGATATATTACTAATAAATAATACTTGATTTCCTTCATTTTCAAAGAGGATCATGATGTCAGAGAAACAATGACATGACTCACACTTGATTTTGATTTGAGTGAGGGAGGACTGTGCAAAGTCAACAGCCTCACTTTCTCTTCCTGAGTCATCAGAAAGGAAGGAAGGAAGGATATTCTAACCCTAAATGCCCTAAATGCGCTCGATCCTAACTCTAAATGTGATTCTATCAGGGTTAGGGTTAGGGTTAGGATTGAGCACATTTAGAATTGAGGGTTAGGGTTAGAGGGAAGGAAGAAAGGGAAGGAAGGGAAGAAAGAAAGAAAAAGAAAGAAAGAAAAAGAAGGAAAGAAAGAAGGAAAGAAAGAAACAGAAGGAAAGAAAGAAAAGGAAAGAAAGGAAAGGAGAGAAGGAAAGAAAGAAAAAAGAAACAAAGAAAGAAAGAAAGAAAGAAATTTAGTAAACTCCAAGTTAACTGGACAGTTTCTGGCCCTCAAAATTTACCTTCCTTTGGAGAGGAGAAGAGGAGAGAGGCTGAGAAACAGGATGAGCTGAGTTACCCAGCTAGTGGGGTTCCCATTCAGGCAACTCAGTCTACTCACAGGTTGTGTTCATATTTTGTTTTCAAAGAGGACCATGACATCACAGAAACGATGACATGACTTGCACTTGACTTTGTTTTGAGGGAAGGAGCGCTGTGCAGGTCACCAGCCTCACCTTCTCCTCCTGAGCCATCTGGATCTGGTGACCATCAGGATGACTGAAGATGGCCCAGAATGCCATGGGAGACCTTGGCCTTTTAGGCTATGGTCTTTTCAGTGAGGTAATGCCCATTCAGTGAATACACCTCTTTTTCACTTAATTATAGAGATTACTTAATTATAGGGAGGAAAAAATGTAATAGAAAGAACACAAAGTCATAAGACCTCTTTAAATTTGGGTTCTGACACTGCTGTTACTGATAGCATGATCTTGGAGACGTCATTAACTTGCTCGCCTTCAATTTCCATATTTGTAAAGTGGAGGTGATAAAGATCAGCATTACTAATTCAATGTGTGAGGATCAGATGAGACCGTGGACATTAAAACATCGTTTAATATACACATGCCTCTTCGAAGGAGCAAAGGGTGCTGTCAAATAGTAAATTTTCATCAGAGCACAGTATCACTTAAATGACAGCTGGGGATACTATCATCATCATCATTGTCACTATTGGCATCACAATAATTCTTTCAAAGCTGAAACAGTCTCCTAGGTCTTACCAAGTATGCGCAATAGCAAAGTAAGGAAGCGCTGGTGAGGTTAATGTACATCAAGGACTCGTGATCTCTGGGAGTTATGAAGATCTGATAGGAACTCTGAAACATTGACCATTTGGGATCAAATTCTCTATCTAATGTAATATTGGTGCTCCAATGAATCTAAAAGAAACTGATAAGATAGAATAAAATTGCAGGTTGATCTCATATGGAACTATAAAGATGCTTTGATTGACACAGAAAACAATGCAGAGAAAGGGGCTTCATGTTCTGGGACTGAAAGAAGGCATGATACATTACTACAAATCAGAAAAACCAACATTCTTTGTGATGGAAATGTTTTAAGGCAGAACACACTAACTAGTATAGCAGTGTCAATCATAAATCACAGCAGACAAGTCACAAATGCACATGAAATAGCCTGAAGATATGAATAATTTCATTATTCATAATTATTTCCTCACAAATCTTATTAGTTATGGGTGAGGACTTCATACTGCTTTTCATAAATGGTATCCTCAGCTCCAACTTATACAATAATGTATTTCCTGACTTCAGACCTGGAGCTCTATCCACTGTATCACTTAGCTGCCCCAAATACATTTGAATTTAGATCTTCCTGATACCTGGGTTCAAACCTCTGTCTGCTAACAATTTTTAAATTAAGAAGAGTTCGTGGTAGCACAAAAGCAGAAGGGGAAACCAGTGAAACAACTCCTTTTCCATGCCCTTCCTCAATTCCTCTATAAGAGTTACTTAATACTAGGTCACAGATCTAGAGCTGGTAGGGAACCCAAAGATCACTGAGTCTAACCTTTCATTTCACAGATGAAGAAGGTAAAGTTAAGTGATGACCAAGGTCAATAAATCCATCTAATCACAAGCCTGCTATTTGCCAGGCATAGTGCTAAGCTCTAGGGATACAAAAAACGGTAGAAAACACTTCATGCTCTCAAGGAGTTCACTGCCTAATGGGAGAGAAAAACATGTGAAAAACTACATGCATACAAGACATACATGTGGTAGATAGGAGGTAATCAACAGAAGGAAGGCACACTCAGTAAAGGCTTCTTCCAGACTTGAGGGAATCCAAGGAAGGCAAAAGGCAGAGATGAGGTGGGAGAGAATATTCAGGCATAGAAGATAGTCAGAGAAAATAACAAGAGGGGGAGATGTCCGGTGTGAGGGAATATCAAGGAGAACAGGGTCAGTGGATCACAGAGTATGTGGAGGAGAGGGTCTAGAGTCAGGAAGGTTTATCTTCATGAATTCAAATCCAGTTTCAAACACTTATTAGTTGTATGACCCTGGGCAAGTCACTTAACCCTGCTTGGCTCAATTTCCTTATCTGTAAAACTAGCTGAAGAAGGAATAGCAAATCACTCTAGTATCTTTGCCAAGAAACCTCAAATGGCAAGAAAATAGATAAGTTGGACACAACTGAAAAATAACAAATGGTAAGAAGACTGGAGAAGTAGGAAAGGACTAGGAATGAAGGGATTTAAAGGCACAAAGAGGATTTTATATTTGACCCTGAAAAGAACAGGTAGACACTGGCGCTTACTGAATAAGAGAGTGATGAGCTTAGACTTGTGCTTTAGGAAAGCTGATTGGACAGGTAAGTGAAGTGGACTGAATTGGGTAGAGACTTGAGGCAGGGACACCCACCATCATTAATGCAATAGTCCAGGTTTGAGATCGCACTGCTAGCAAGTGTCTGAGACTGAATTCAAAAGAGGTTCTCTGCCTCCAAACCCAGAACTGGAACCACTGAAACACAGTGAAACATGCTGGATGACCCCCTTGAAATCCGTTAATATATGATAAATACTAGCAAATTACTCTATCCATTTATTTTTTATTTATTATATTATATATTATTCTTATTTTTAATTATGATCTTTCCTGCACAATCAATGCCCTTACTTTTCTTTCATCATGGATAATGTCGTTTATATCACTTTTCCTAGGGAAATCACTGTTGCCAATAGGCTGTAGGCAGTAGTAAGAATAACTGGCATTTGTCCTGGGCTTCAAGGTTTGTTTGTAGAATACTTTAAAGAGATTATCATTTGGGTGTCACTACAACCTTGTGAGATAAGTGCCCCTTATACACATTATAAAAATGAGCTGAGTACCCATTATGCCCATTGCAAAGATGAGGAAACTGAGGATCAGTTTTGTGACTTGCCTAAGGTCACGTAACAAGGACCGGAGGCATGATTTGGAAAAAGGTCCTCCTGACTCCGAGGTCTGTAGACCTTCCACTCCACCACTCTGCCTTTCTCAAGGCTTACTCCCACATCCTCCTTTAAGGAGGATGGGACTTCCAGCTACATGCCAAATAGTGGGTAAAACTTCATCAGTTCCAAAGAATTCGCCTTGGGGTTGTCTTTTACAAAAAGTATACCCATGGTGGGCCTTGCCCCTGCCAGGTCCTCAAAGAGCTTACCCCTAAAGACCATGTGAATGGGGTTTTCTGTTGCTGTTGTTAGTTTGTTTCCAGACTCTTGTTTTTCCCCACTTTGGTTTTCTATGCAATGCTAATACGTGAGCCCCAACTACAGAACGTTGTGTTATGTGTTAAGCAAAATGTTCAAGTATTTCACCGGATGTTATGGAGGGTGGGATTTGCACCATAACGGAGGGAAAGGGGGAAAGTTGCTACCTTTTCTTGCTGACTTTCTCATGGAGTAAAGAGATGAGACTTTTACACCTTCTGTGGTGTAAACTTTCAC
Organism: Potorous gilbertii; assembly: GCA_028658325.1. NCBI lineage: Eukaryota > Metazoa > Chordata > Mammalia > Diprotodontia > Potoroidae > Potorous > Potorous gilbertii. The sequence goes on along the minus strand of CM053774.1, from coordinate 118,090,262 downwards.
ATTTACAATAAGATGATAAAATAAATTTTCCCATCTAATCTTCTGCTATGGAGTGGAGACTGAACTGCTTGGAAAATACCTAAGAGGCTATCTAATCCAGCCTCTCCATCTTCCATCTTACAGAGAAGGAAACCAAGATCCAGGGAATTGCCCATGGACACAGGTAAGAAGCATGAAGGGCAGAATTTGAACCCATGCTTTTGGGCACTATAGATGAGGTTTAGGGGAGCTGGGGACCCCAAAATACCGACAGTCCGGGTCATGCTCAAATGAATTCAACTCAAGCCTTCTTAAAGATAAAGACAACAAAGTTTACTAAAGATTCACCATATTGGGTTGACTCTTAAGGAGCCTAAGCATTTGTAATGCTTGTATTCACAAGTGGGCCAGATAGAATCTCAGCCAGAGAGAGTCTGAGCTGGATTGCATCTGAGCACCTTCATGGAGGTGAGATGGAACTAAATACAGAAAAGAGGGATCTGGTGGGGTGGTCTTGTAGTCCAGGGTAATGGAAGGAGGGGTTCAGGGAGGGTCCTGAGGAGAAGTCCAAGGAAGGGATTCCCAAGAGTTGGAGATAGCTGGAGGCTATCAGGAGACATCAAACAATGGAGCGTATGGGTGGGAAACGGGTGTGGAAATCAAGAGGTAACAAATAGTAGCCACAGATTTGAGATAAAAGGCCAGGTTAAGTGAGGAGATTCAAGGAGAATTCAAGGAAGTTCCCAGAGTCTGAACTCCATCTTCCCCACCTCAAACAGATTGAATCCAAATTCTTTCGCGGTAAAGGGTGAAGGTCTCAGTTTCTGAAACTGTTTCCCCTGGCAAGGGAAGTAGAGATGTCCCTGCCTTGATGGATCCTGATCAAGGAATCAGACTTCAGAACCTGGGCGGTGCCAGGTCCAATGGGCTGGTGACTTTGGATTCAGATGGAGGTTGGTATATAGCCTGGGCTGTCATCTGGAAATTGATGGCTTGCACTCTGGAAAAGACAAACCTGGCAAAGAGATTAGGCAAACACACACCAGACAGGCACAAGAGGAGTATAAAGAAAAGACAGTTTCCCTGGCATAAAAGATAATTTCTCTGGACAGAATCAAAGATGACTATGGCAAAGTCAAAATGTAGAAGGGCATGTTTGATAGGGGAGATTTTTGCTGTTAGATATTCCCTTTCTTTCCAGATTGCTCCATGGGAATATAGAACAAGAAAAGTATATTTTGAGTAAATAAAAACGTCAACTGTCCTGGGGCCAGGTCCTAAGGAATGGGTTAAGACTCCCAAAGCCTGTCCTCTCTTTTCATCAACATTCAGAGTAAAAGGTTTTTCCAGATTGGGTAGGTCTAGTGATGGGGTGGTGGTCAATTTAGTTTTCAGAGTCTCAAAAGCTTTAGCCTAGTCTGAGTCAGAGCCCTGAGTAGGGTCATAAAGGAGTTTAGCAATAAAACCAAAATTAGGGATCCAGAGTCTACAAAATGCAGTCATGCCTAAAAACACTTGAACTTGTTTCTTAGTGGCTGAACAGGGATAGATGGGATTGTCCTTTTTCTCTCAGAGGTTAAGGAGAGAGAGGTGGGCATGAGCTCATGGCCCAGATACTTTATGGACTGGCATGCTACCTGGACTTTGTTCAGAGACCCTATAGCCTCAAATGCCTAAGAAATTAAGGTACTGCTGTGGCAGCAGCCAAAGAACCTGCCTGGTGGGGCTACAAATAAGAATATCACGCACATACTGAATTAAGCTACTGCCTGCTAGTTTCAGGTGCCTTAAATCCCTTCCCAAAGCCTGGCCAAATAAATGAGGGTTATCTCAAAAGCTTTGGGGCAAGATTGTCCATGTTAGCAGATATGGACTTGATTGCCCAAGAAAAGTACATTCAAAAGCAAAAATAAATCGTGAGTATTCTCCATTAGGTTTTTTTGCAGGAAGGACTGCAGTGTTGCATGGAGATGAACAAGGGACAAGGATTCTATACTTAAGGAATTTTTCAATTAAAGGTTGTAGTCCTTTCCAGGTCTCAGGCTTAATCAGATGCTGGCTGACATGGGGGTGCACTTCAAGGCCTGGGAGGCTAACAATGGCTGGGGTGGCAGAAGTAGCTTGCCCTGGAATTCCCAGATCCCAAACAATTGGCTCGACTGTCTCCCACACTCTCAAGCAAACATGGGGAGATTTAGTGAACAGAGGGAAAAAGGAGATGGGAGGATTAACCTAAGAAAATTGGCTCCCCAATTTCACTTTCAGGTCCCTTTCCAGCAAGGGGGCAGGGCTAGAGAAGGGCATAAGGAAGGACTGTTTAAACAACAGATCCTCAAGTAGGTTGGGGAGGGGGTTTGTCTGGAGACATTCCTTAGTTTCCCCTTCAATGCCTATGACCCAAGGGGTCAAGGGGAGGGGAGGGCCAGAGAAACTGGTTAAAGCAGAGAACTTAGCCATGTTAAAGTAGGTAACCTTAACTTCAGCCTTCATTTTTGCCAAGGGCTTGGCGAGAGAGGTGGAGAAAGTGGAAGCATTGCCAGCACCCAGGCTTTCCCAACATTCCAAGTCTTGAGAAGACTGAAGGATGGAGTATTGGAGGGCAACTCCACCACTTTTCCAACCTGAGGGACAGTCTTTCCTCCAATGTCCCTCCTGGTCACATGGGCACAGTTCCACAGGCATTGGTCCCTAAGGCTCCCTCTGCGGGGGTGCCCTGGAGGGGCACTCCTTGGACAGTAACCCTCCTTGTGGTAATGAAAGCAGGTTTCCCCACTGCCCAAGTAGCCAGCCTTTCTCCAAGCGGGCGCCCTGGAGGGGTGCTTCCTGGGTCTTTTCCTAACCAAGGCAGCAGCCAAAAATTAAGCCTGCTCCCTGGCCCTGGCCCTTCTCCTTCATTCTCTTTCCACAGCTGCAAAGACGTCTCTGTTGTTAAAGACTCCAAAGGCCATCTCCAGTAACTGGGCCTGAGGCGTTTGGGGTCCCATTCTGCAGTTTCCTCCTAATATCTGGGGCAGACTGATTAATAAAATCCATGCTAAGGATTGCTGCCCCTTCTATGGAGTCAGGATCCAAATTTGTATGCTTTTTAATAGCTTCCACTAGCCAGTTTTGAAAAAGGGGAGGGTTTTCCTTTTCTCCCTGAGTAATTTCCCTAATTTTTTGAAAATTTACTTGCTTTTTAAATGCAGTTTTTAGGCCTTCTAACAGGCAAATCACCATAAAGTCTCTCTTTCCCCTGTCCTCACTCTTGTGACAGTCCCATCCTGGGACTCTAGTGGGAACAGCAGCTGCTCCTGGGGTGTATTTTATGGGATCATTGCTAGCCATAAGATCCCCAAACTTTTGGGCATGCTCCCAAATTCCCCCTTTCTCCTCAATGGTACAACAGAGAAAAGAATATGCAGATCCTTCCAAGAAAGTTCAAATTGTAGGTATATATCCCTAAAACCCTCAGTAAACCTAATGGGCTCTCCTGAGTATCTCTCTAGTATCTCTTTAATCTGGGTGAGATCTGAAAAAGGGAATGGAACATGCACCCTGGTTGCCCCACTGGGTGGGGTAGGCACTTCTCTCAAGGGAAACAGCACTGATGGCCCAATGGGGACAGGGGCTTGAGGAAGCTAGTAAGTCCCACTTCTTGTGAGGGAGGGGCTGGGGAATGCTGACTCAACTGGTTTGGGCTGCAGGGTCAGGGCATCTGGCTGGCAAGGGGAAGATCCACTGGTACCTGAAGAAGAGTAGGGGTAGAAGGGGGTCATGCCCCAGAGAGTGCCATGGGAGCGGGGCCTGAGGCCTGAGTGAATATTGCCCCAGTGAGAGGGGCTGCAGAGGGAGACACCTCAGCAAGACCCATGTCTGGGAAATGAGCAGGAGTAGTCAAGGGGAAGGGACCATGGGAAGAGATACAGGATAGGTAAATGAGGCAGGAATTGAGGGGTGTTGGGGTAAAGGAAACCAAGGAAAGGAGGAGATGGCCAAGGAGGGGGAGGTAGGAGGGCTTAGGGGAGGTAGGAGAGCACTAGGAGGTTGGGCAACTGGAAGAGGGCTCAGAGGTATTGGGGAGCAGGTAGGGGTTGGGATGGTGATAACAGAGGTAGGGAAGGAGGTGAGTTTGAGACCCTAGGAGCCATAAACAGGGTGTCATCCAAAACATCCAATTCACCCCCATTTCCCTTTTGTGGGGTGGCTCTAGCTACAAGTATCTTACAATCTTTTCTGAGAATGGGGTCCTGAGAGAGTTTGATGAAGGCCTTTATGTAAGGTATTTCTATCCATTTTTCCCTTTGGAGACAATATAATTCTAACTGTAATATATTTCTAACATTGTAAAGTCCCAAACATGGGCCACACTTTGTTGTCCTTCAGGTGATACTGAGGCCAAAGTGTTTTGAAAAGAACACTAACTTCTTTTTAAATTCTTTAGAGAAGCTAATTTTTTTCCAGTTTTGTAAGAGATAACCCAAAGGTGAGTTCTTTGGAACTGATCAAGTTTGATCCATTACTTGGCATGGGGTTGGAAGTCCTTAAAGGAGGATGTGGGAGTAAGCCTTGAGAAAAAAACAAGGACAAAATTGACTGAGTTTTCCCTGAGTCCCTTGCGCCTAGGAAATCCAGAGAATTGAGCATCCACTTTTGGAGGATATACCCAGGTCCACTGCCTCAAACACAGCCACTGGACTGACAACCAGAGTCTCTAACTCCCTTGCACCCAGGAAGTTCAGAGACTTTACCTGACACTGGGACCAGAAGTCAGGTCCAAAATTCTGCTTCCAAGGTGCTTGGAGAGCGAGAAGGGGATAGGGAGAGGGGGAGGCTTACATACCTTCAAGTTTTAGGAGAAGAGCTTGAGATTAGCAGCTTTTCCAAGTCAGGAAACCATAAATGACAAGGTTTGGGAAGATGCTCATTGTCATATTAGGGCATTTCTGACAGCACCTGAGTTGCAAATTGGGTGATTAGATGCTGTTCAAAATCTACAAGGATGTCTGAGGTTAGGAAAGGCCTCCCATATAGAAGTTCAAAGGGGCTAAGTTAATTCTTTCTCTGGGTATGATTCAGACCCCAAGCAGTTCAATGGGGATATTCTTAATCCAATCTTCCCGGGTTTCTATGCACAGTTAAGTAAGGACTCACTTGAGGGTATGATTCATTTTTTCTACTTTACCCAAAGACTTTGAGTTTTAGGCTGAATGAAGGTGTAAGTGATTTTAAGAGTCTTTGCTACACACTGGGTTATCTGTGATATAAAAGCCAAGCCATTGTCACTCTACAAGGAGCTAGGCAAGCCAAATCAAAGTATAATCTCCTTTAATAGCAATTTTGACACTTCCTGAGCCTTTTCAGTTTTACCAGGAGAAGTTTCCACCCAATTAGTAAAGGGATCAACAAAAACCAAAAGCAATTGGAAACCCCCAAATGGGGGCATATGTGTAAAGTCTATCTGCCAGTATTGACTTGTATAGGTACCCCTCCTCTGAACAGGTTTTAAAAGAGAGGGAGGTCTGACTGCCCTTCAGGATTTACCTGGGCACAAGTTGGACAAGCCTGACAGACTTGTCGGATTGTTTCTCCTAGCTTACTGCCAGTAAAAATAACTTTTATTAGAGACTGAAGGGCATTCTTCCCCAAGTGTGTGGCCTGGTGGAGACCAAAAGGAAGCTTCCACTAGTTTTCCCTGGGATAAAAGTTGGCCAGAGGGTGTCTGAAACCACCCAGAAGAGGAGAGAGAATATCACTGCTGTAGCCAGAGCCTGTTCTTGGAGACTGTTGGAAGGTGTAAAGGAATCAGGGAGCTGTGGGAATAGAGGAGCCAGTATAGCCAACCAACAGGCAGAATTCTTAGCCGCAGCATCTGCCAGGCAAGTTCCCATAATCTGATCTGTTTCTCCCTTTTGATGGCCTTTGCAAAAAACAACAGCTATCTGAGATGGCTTTTCAACAGCTTGCAGGAGATTTGAAATCTACTGAGCATGTATGATAGGGGAATTTTTTGCTGTCAGATAGCCCCTTTCTTTCCAAATTGCTCCATGACCATGTATAATATGGAAAGCATATTTGGAGTCAGTAAAGATATTTATTCTTTTATTTTCTCCTAGTTCTAGGGCTCTGGTGAGTGCTATTAACTCTGCCTTCCGGGGTAAGGTCCTAGAGGGCAGTCTTGACCTCTATGGTCTGGTAAAGGCTGACGACTGCATACGCAGCTCTCCTAACCCCTTGTTCAATAAAGCTGGAACCATCTGTGTACCACTCTGCTTCAGGGTTCGAGAGAGGAGAGTCTTTTAGATCAGAGCAACTAGAGTAGATGCAGTCCAAGGTTTCCTCATGATCATGAACCAAGGTTTTTGAGTGGACACTATCTGGAAGAAGGTTTGCTAGGTTCAGTGTGTGGCATACTTGAAGGATTAGGTCAGGGGTGTCTAAGAGCAGAGCTTGATGTTATTTAGTGAGCCTGCCACTAGTCAGTCACTGGTAACCTTTTGTTTCCAGGATGCTCTGAACTTGGTGGGGAATCAGAACTTTTAAGGCCGAGCCCAAAGTAAGTTTAGAAGCTTCCTCAATTAGAATGACTGTAGCATCCTCTGCCTAGAGGCAGGCCATCCAGCAGCCACGGAGTCTAATTGTTTTGAAAAATAGGCAACTGCTCTGGGGTTCGGTCCTAAAGACTGAGTTAAAATTCCCAAAACCTGTCCCTTCCTTTCATCAACATAGAGTGAAGGGTTTTTCTAAATTGGGTAGGGCTAATGCTTAAGTGGTGGTTCATTTAGTTTTCAGAGTCTCAAAAGCTTTAGCCTGATCCAGACCCCATTCTAGAGGGAACAAGTCCAGGCCTTGAGTAGAGTCATAGAGGGGCTTAGCAATAAGGCCAAAATTAGGAATCTAGAGTCTACAAAATCCATCCATACCTAGAAATGCTCGAAGCTGTTTCTTAGTGACTGGGACAGGGATAGACAGAATTGTCCTTTCCTTCTCAAAGGTTAAGGTTCGAGAAGTAGGTGTGAGTTCATGGCCCAGATACTTTATCGATTGGCATGCTATCTGGCCTTTGTTCAAAGAGATGCTATAACCTCCAGTGTTCGAGGCATTAAGGGTCTCTATGGCAGCAGCCAGAGAAGCCTCATGGGTAGGGCTACAGATAAGGATATCATCTACCTACTTAATGAGGCTACTATCTGTTAGTTCCAGGTCTCTTAAATCCTTTCCCAAGGCCTGGCCAAATAGATGAGGGCTATCTTGAAATCCTTGGGGCAAGACCATCCATGTTAGCTGCCATGGACCCCAGGAAGGGTCCACTCAAAGGCAAAAATGAACTGCGAATCTATATGGAAAGGTATACCAAAAAAAGCATCTTTGAGATCCAGAGTGGAGAACCATTGAGTGTCCCCAGGGGTTTGAGTGAGTATAGTATATGGGTTGGGGACTATGGGGTGTATCGGAATAACAGCTTCCTTAAAAGCCTGAGGTCTTAGACCATCCGGTATTCCCGATTAGGCTTTTTTACAGGAAGGATAGGCATATTGCATGGAGATTGACAGGGAACAAGAATTTTATACTTAAGGAATTTTTCAATTAAAGGTTCTAGTCCTTCCCTGGCCCCAGGCTTAATGTGATATTGATGACTATGGGGAAATACATTAGCATTCTTAAGAGGAACAATAGCTGGGGTGGCATGAGTAGCTTTCCCCCATGAATTCCCTAGTCCCAGGTAATTGACTTAATGGTCTCCCACACACCCAAGGGAACATGGAAAGGTCTGGTAACCAGAGGCTTGACAGAAGAAAACTGGCTTCCCAATTTCACCATCAGGTCCCTTCCCAGCAAAGGGGTGGGACAAGAGGATATGATAAGAAAAGAGTGTTCAAATAACACTCTTCAAACAAGCAGGGGAGGGGGTAGGTCTCTCAACATCCCTTAGTTTTCCCTTCTATCCCCACAACCCAACAGGTGGAGGGGCGAGTAGGGCCAGAGTAATTAGTAAGAACAGAGAACGTTGGCCTCATGTCAATCATAAATCGGGTAATCTTACCTCTGACCTCAATGTTCGCCCAGGGCTCCAACAAGAGAGATGGAGAAATTGGGGTGCTGCCAAGTCCTGGGTTGTCCCATCATTTTGGAGTCCTGAGAGGACTGGTGGACAGAGTAATGAGGAGTGGCTCCATCACTCTTCTGACCTCAGGGACAGTCCTTCCTCCAATGTCCCTCTTGGTCACATATTGGGCACCATCCTGGAGACATCAGCCTTGGAAGCTTCCTCCAGGGGTGTCCTAGAGGGTATTCCCTGGACCAGTGAACCTCCTTGTGGCATCAAAAGCAGAATGGGGTTCAGACTCTGGGAGCCTCCTTGAGCTCCCCTTGAATCTTCCTTGCTCACTCAAATCTAACCTTCCCATTTGTCCCAGCAGTCTCAGGAAGCCCATGGGGCTTCACTCTGCTCAGGTCTCTGTTGCACCATCCCCAGCCTTGATTCCATCAAAACCCCATTCCCCAGGCTGCTGACCCCTCCCATCAAGATCTGTATTCATTCCCCTGCTGCCCCATCAAGATATTTGGATTGCCCCACCTGTTTCCCACCCAGACACTCCATTGTCTGATGTCTCCTAATTGACTCCAGCTGTCTCCAACTCTCCGGAATCCCTTCTTTGGACTTCTCCTCAGAACCCTCCTTGAAACACTCCTTCCATCAACCTGAACCCCCTCCCCAGATCCCTCTTTTTTGTATTTAGTTCCATCTCACCTCCATGAAGCTGCTCAGATGCAATCCAGCTCAGACTCTCTAGCTGAGATTCTATCTGGCCCACTTTGTGAATACAAGCATTACAAATGCTTAGGCTCCTTAAGAGCCAACCCAATTTGGGGAATCTTTAATAAACTTTGTTTTCTTTGACTCTAAGAAGGCTTGAGTCGAATTCATTCAAGCACAACCCAGATTGTCGGTATTTTGGGGTCCCCAGCACCCCTAAACCTCATCACTATCATAGTCTAAGGATACTGAGAACCCCAAAATTCAAGAACAAAAGACTAGCATCTGCCTTGAAAGAATTACACTCAAGTCTTCTTTTAGTCAGAGATGAGGTTTATTAAAACATCTCCAACATTGGTCAGATTTTAAGAATCTGAGCAATTTAATGAGGGAAGGGGGGCAAGATGGATCTTTCATACCTAAAGATTGTGGGAGGCTCTAGATAGGAGGAAGGACTGACCAAGGAGCCTGGGGTGGGGCCAGGTGCAGACAATGAGGGTCACAATGAAAGAGTAGGGAAAGGATTGTACTGGGATGGGCCAGGTGCCTTAGGCAAAAATGAGAGATTTGGGTTGTGGGGGGTGCTTGGTTCAGGTCTCAAAGACATTCTCTTTTCCATTCAGGGGTCCAGCACAAATCACATCCCCATCAGCCCCAGAGCAAAGGGTCTTTCCACCTTATCAAACATCCTTCTAGTAATGTTCAAAACCATGACTGGTTAATTGCAAACAAAATAAACAACGATTAACTTGAAAGATATTGCTCATTTGTAAGTACCATTTCTAAAATTTTGAATTCTCAAGGAAACAATAACAAATTTCAATGTCATTTTGCGGTCATAAACTAATCTTGTATTTAAAAGAATTGAGTATGTGAAAAATGATTTTTTAATAATCATTGTGTTGGAGATTCAGAGTTCCCCAGCCCTCTTCTTTCAAAGTTGAGTTTCTTCTTTATAAGGTCATTAGTGATAATGAGATTGCATTGAGTCTCCTTGTCCTGGTCAACCCAAACTCAGAAGTAACTTAATCTAAGGTAAGGAGGCCTACTGTGTTCTCCTCAGGCTTAGGTATAGATAGATTCTTACCAAGGTTTTTCTCCTCTTCTATCCAGAAACCAACCGGTGTGAGAAATCTTTCTTAAAGACTTACTCAGGCTAAGATCTAATGAGACAGTAAGTGAAACTTTAAGTTTGGCATATGGGAGTATTCCTGCTCATTACGTTGTTCAGACTGGTCTGGGAAAATGCTGATTCGCCCTATTGTCAGGACAGGTGATATGGAAATTGATATCTCAGAACATATACCCCGACCCTCACTTTAACAGAGCCCACCTCCCAGTGTGTTAAGCAATCAGAGTTGATTGGCACCCATTGAGAACACCTTCTTTTCAAAGGACATATAAACTGTATACCCCAACTCCAAAGGAAGCTCAATTCCAACACTGCAGCTCCATGTATATGCATTAACTCCCATTTTGAGAAAAATGAAATATGGATGGATACAATCTAATTCATTTGTCTTTCTTAGACCAAATTCTGAAATGTCGACAAGTGTTACAAGGATGTAGCATGGGAGTTGAAGGTGAGTTAGTGGGTATTGACTGAGTAGGAGGGAAGGAAGGGAAGGAAGGAAAGGAAGGAAGGGAAGGAAGGAAGGAAGAAATAAGGGAAGAGTAAACAATGATTTTGTTGCAATGTTGATAAATTTATGTATTTTTTAAAAAGACTTTACAGAAATTCTTGGTTTCATACATAATCTTTTATATTTTTTCTATATTAACATTCATTTATATTGATGATTGTTCAGTTCATAATAAGAAAACAATTTTTAAGGCTGAAAACTTTGAAACAGGGTCAATTGATGAAATACATGTAAAAGCCAAAGGCCTTGAATTAGAGGGTTAAAATCAGTAACTCTTTGTTACTAGGGAGACCATTAAGATTGCCTTTGCCAAGCTTATAGTCAGAACATTGTGAAGTCCTGCTGTGGTGTGAACCAGCAGGCTTTCTTCATCCTTTTCCCACCCCTTCTATTAAGTCTCAAAATATAAAAAGCTCCTAATTTATTGGTGAAAACCATGTGCCAACTAAATTAATCATAACCATTAAAAAAAGTAAAGTAATGGCTGGCACTTGTACCTTCCCAGATGATGAGGCAAGGGGTTAAGACAAGGAATAGGAGTGTGATTTCTCATCAGCAGAGACCTCCTAATCAGTCAAGGATGATCGAAGACTCCCTGGAAGGACTGTCCAAACAGAATCCCCAACATGACAGCATAATAACTTGTTTCCATCACAATGTTTCCTATCAGAGAAAAAAACAAAATGAAACAAATCTGATTACCAAATAATAATTGATCCCAGCATTCAATGGAGCAAGGCAGCCAAAATAGTCTGGACTTTTTAAACAAAATTAAGTACAGACTAGGCAGGGCTACAGTTGTTATCCAAGACTTTTTTTTAAAATATATTAAAACACACTATTACTATTGTTTTCTTGCCCTGTTGTCTGATGGACTGGTTGAGAGACTGGAAATCAGTAGGTATATTTATCTGTTTCTAGCATCCTATTAGGAATTCAATAGTCTGAGGATCTCTGTTCCCTGCCTGCCAATGGGGACTCAGAGAGAAGAAAGCATTGGCTGAAATCTACATGGGCATCATATCAGACAAAAGGTGGAAGTACACATCTTTCCCTAGTGAATGAGCAGCTTAGCAAAGTCATTTGGGGCCAGCAAGTAGCAGATAAACACAAGGAAAGCCCCAGCCTTGCAGAGCCTAGTTATGATCTGCTTCATGGTTCAGTCTCCAGAAAGAATGGAAGAATGATAGAAAGCAGTTGGGAAGAGACAGAGTCGTGGCAAAAAAGCTAGTTTGTTGCTATTCAGATCTAAAGTTCCAATATCATTCAGTTGTCCATGGAAGATCTGAAGCAGAAAAAGACAGAACAAGGCTTTGGGCCTGGGTAGAGGAAGCAAGGTGCTTATAACCAGAGTTATAACAAGTCACTCTTCCTCTGAGGGAGACTCATAAAACACTCCTCAGAAAGGCAGCAGGAAAGGCACCCTGAAATCAATGCTTTAAGTCAAATTCCATGGCAGGAGGAGGGAGAGGAAGAAGATGAAGAACCATAGAAAAAGACTTCAAGCTCCAGTGTAGTGAATAGAGTGTTGAATTTGGAATAGAGTAGAAATACATGGCTTACAGCCCTGCCTCACATACTTGTAGTGCTTGACAGATAGGTCCTGCAGGGGACAGAGTATTGACCCTGGAGTCAAAAAGGATCATCCTCTTGAATTCAAATCCAGTCTCAGAAACTTACTAGCTGTGTGACCCAGGGTAAGTCATCTAACTCTGTTTACCTCAATTCCCTCATCTGTAAAATTAGCGAGAGAAGGAAATGTCAAACCATTCTAGAGTCTTTGCCAAGAAAATCCCAAACGGAGTCACAAAGAGTCAGATGGCTGAAAATGATTATGCCTACAGTACTGAGGTTGTAAGGGTGCGATGAGATCATGTCAGTGGAGGTACTTTATAAGCCTAAAGTGCCGTATGAATCAAAGCTATTGTTATAATTCTACCTTCCAAAGATACACACATGTTGTCAATGTCTCCTCAACATTGCGACTGTGAGGCAGAGATCCAGTTGTCCTGTCATAGTTATAGCTCTGAAACTCCCATTTCTTACCAAGAGAGGGAGAGAGAGAGAGAAAGATACACACACACACGTGTGCCTGTACATATGTATGTATCTGTATATTGATATACATATATATACACATAATTATTTTCAATTCAGCAATTCCTTCTACAACTAATTGAGTATAAATAACTGTATAAACTTTATCCCTCTTAATAGAAATATTCTAGGCAGAGTACCATGAGCTCTCCTTCATGAACTCTTCCAAACAAACCTAAAAAAAATTCGCCAGATGACATCTTAATAGGGAAATCTAGAAAAAGTTACAGTGAGTCATTTGTCTAGCCCCGTTTGGCACAGGGAGACAACAGGGACACTGAGCACACTCCAATCAGATTAGGGTGAAAGTATACCAAGGGTAGCACATTCATTCACCTAAGCAGAGGCTAGGGCAAGAGGAGATCCCAGATCCATAGCAGGACATTGTAGTACGGACAAGTGTCTACTGGAAGCACTGTTGCCCTCTACCCACTTCTAGGTCACAAATCCATGGCAGAGTGAGAAAGGGGCCTCTACAGGGGAGTGGTGCTCTCCCAGAATACTGAAAAAAGAAGAAATTCAGAAGCCAGCAGCCACAGCAAGAGTGTGACTCAAACTCAATGACCAGAGCAGGATCATCTGCTACAGAGGAGTACCTACAGAGGAATACCTAGGGCAGGAATCCCAGACCAAATAGAGCATACAATTTGGCCACTCTACCAGAGAAGCTTTCCAAGTGACTGAGAGAGGTGGAGTCCAGCAGCATTCTACTCTTGTTCTGACCAAAACTCAGGACAGGAACTTGTGGAACTCAGTTCAGGGGGCAGAAATTAGACTCTGTCCTGGATCAGACCACGTGGAAAGCACTAAAAGACTGCGAGTTGCCAACCTGAACTAACCCAAGATACTGGAATAACCCAAGTAGTAAAACAACAGTAGAATTAACCCTGAATTTCTTCCTGAAGTAAAACAGAGCTTAGTCCTAAAATCAAGTCTGAAGTAGACTGAAAATAAGCTGGAAGAATAAACAAATAAAAAAGAACTCCATATAACGAGTTATTACGATGGCGAGGACACATAAGACACAAACCCAAAAGAAGAGAATGACCCCAAAATATCTTGAAGCAAAATCTCTGAGAAAAATAAACTTGGGCACAAACTAACTGGAATTCTTGGAAAAAATGAAGAGATTTTAAAATGCTTTTAGAAATGAAATGAGAGCAGTAGAGGAAAATGGAAAAGAAATAAGAGTTATGGAAGAAAGAATTGGAATAGGAACTAATAGATTGACCCAAGGGGTACAAAACCTTGCCCAAGCAACAAAATCCCCCAAAATTCAAATGGATCAAATAGATGCCAACAATTCCATGAGGCAGCAAAAAAATATTAAGATAAAGTCAAAGGCCGAGGAAAAAATAGAAGAGAATGTAAGGTACCTCATAGAAAATATGACTAATTTGGAAACAGATCAAGGAGAAAATATTTAAGAATATTTGGCTATTAGAAAACCATGACCAAAACAAAAAGGAGCTCAGCAAAGTAGAAATAGAATCTGCCAGTCTTCAAAAGAAACCCCAGAGTGAAAATTCTTAGGAACATCATGGCCAAAATTCAAATTTTCCAAGTCAAAAAAAATACATAAGTAACCAGAAAGAAAAGAATTCAAGTGTTGAGTCAAGATTGCATGTGATTTAGCAACCACAACAATAAAGGAACAGAGAACTTGGAATATTATATTATACAAGGCAAAGGATATGGGCTTACAACCTAAAAAAACTTAACCTGCAAAAAAGCATAAAAAAATAAACATGAATGAGCAATAACAAAGGATCAAACAAAGATAAACTGCCTATATTCAAATACAAGGACATAATACAAGTTTTTCCTCTGATCCCTGTCATCATGAGGATTCATACATAGGATTTAATTAGACAAGGCCTAGAAGTGTTTTGTTTTTTTTCAGTCTTGATGATCCTAAGAAAAGAAAGGAAAGAGAAGGGAAGAAAAAAACACTAGAGGGGAAAGGAAAGGAATGTTAGGAAAAGTTATTATCTATGATCAGGACACACAATTAGATATACACACAAAGAGAAGAGGGTTGGGGAAGTGGCTGACCCTTCAACCTCACTCTCATGTAAATGGGTCAGAAAAAATATATACACAAAGAGTTGGACACAGATATACATTTCACTCAACAGGGAAATAGGAAGAAAAGGAGAGAAGGGGGAGGAGAGACTAGAGGGAGAATAAATTAGGGGAGAGGATTAGTCCTAAGTCAAACAAGCTCTACAGAAAAATAGAATAGAAATATTTTAAATTCTTTTTACAAAAAGAATTCCTGCAGATTTCTTACAAAGATGGAAATATGGGGAATAGATAAACTTGTTTATCTGTATGTAAATGTGATAGAAAATTACATTGAACTCCTATTGATGTAATGACTATCCAGGATTCCAGAGGATTGGTGATGAAATATGTTGTCCACCTCCTGATAAAGAGGTGAAAAACTCAGAGAGAGGGGTGAGATAAGCATGTTTTTGGACATAACTAATGTGGAAATTTGTTTTGATTAACTATACAAGTTTGTAATGGGTTTTGTTTTTCTTGTGTTCTCAATGTTGAAGAAGGGGGAAATTTGGAGAGAAGGATAGAGGAGACTGGCTGATTAAGACAAAATATTTTTTTAAAAAGAAAAATGGGATATTCTGATTTCTTGAAGAGGTAGTGTGGTTTCAAATTTACACAAATTTTGGGCAGAATACAAAAGATTAAAAGACCCTACATTGAGCTCCCAGGGGTCAGTGACAAAGCAACTCCCTAAGTTTGGGTCATGGTGACAAAATACTTGAAACTACAGTCTTTATGATTTGGCAAGTGGAGCTTAGCGTGTGTGTGTGTGTGTGTGTTTGTAATGTAACTTCTTCATAGGAAAAATATTAAAGAAACAAGCTGAGCAGATCTCACTGTCACACAAAACTAAAGCCCAACGACAAACATGCACATGTACAATAGGGCTTATACACTTCATTAAAACCCAGATGCAGAATATAATGAATTTAGAACTGACACTTCTAAAGAGAAGGTTAACATATCAAAACATTCTAGAACGAGTAGATATGGACTGACTGGGGTATTCACTTACGTAGTCTCACTATTTTGATCGTCCTTCCTTAGAAATCTTCTCTGGGAGAGCTTTGGAAAAATTAGAGTAAATCTTTGATCACAAAGATCTCTTGGCTTAAACTCACGTAAAGAAAATACATCATGCTGGTCTTCCCAAGTTTTGCTCAGAGCTACAGAATTGTTGATAGATGGGTTTTCCTTTTCCAGTGGATTTAACTTTCACCTGCTATAGTGGCTACATGACGCAATAGTATCAACAAACATTTATTTAATGTGCGCATGGCACTGGATGCCTTGGCTTCTGCACTCTTTAGATATGGATGTCACTGCAGAGGTGACCTTAACAATGACTCTCTCAAATGCAGCCTATTTGGAGCTGTAATTCAATCTTTTCCCAGAACCTGACACCAAGTGTGTCAGACAATAAAAACTGAGAAAGTGGTGCATCATTTGCCAAGTTACATCTTTTCCAAAACATAATTTTTTAAAATATATTAACTCCTGGAATACTATTTCATAATTGATAGGAATAAATCTCCTCACCAAGCCATGTAATTTATGATCCAAAGATAACTTGCATTCAGAGAATCACAAAATTCAAGAGTTGAAAGAGACCTTGCTGGTCATCTAGTCTAATTCATATTAGACAAAGAATCCCCTTTAAATCGTACCTAGCAAGTAGTCATCCATGATTTGCTTTGAAGACCTCCAGTAAGAGGAAACACATTACCATTGTCTTTGAGGCAGATAATTTCAGCTTGGAAATCTTTCATTGTTCTGAAGTTTTTCCTGAAATCAAGAAAAATTCTTCCTTCCTTTAGCTTTCATTCATTGTAGTATCCAGGCTTTAACAGGAAAATCAAGTTATGGCAGCACAATATAATGGAAAGCCACACACACACACACACACACACACACACACACCCCTACAGGGTTCTATCTCCAAGTTATTTCTGTCAGGATGTTGAGATGACTCAACTGAATCCCACTCCAGTGGATCAGTTTTGGACTTTGAAGTCAGAAGATCTATTGTCCAATTCAGCAGGAACCATGGAACTAGGTCAGCTTCAAGTGACTATGACTTAGCCAGTACATGGATCCCAGAGAAGTAGTGTGGTAGAATGGATAGGCAGCTAGCCTCAGAATCAGAAAGGGGTAGTGTGATATCCTGCCTCTGATACTTACCAAACATTTTGACATTGTTTGGCAAGTCTACTTCATCTCCCAGAGCCCCTGCCAACTCTAAAACCATATATTACTGAACAATTTCTGGTCTGCATTTCTCAGAGGGTGTTTCCTCAATAAATTTCTTACAATAGTGAAAGCACAGGTCTGGGGAAAAAAAATATCCTACTAAACAGATTCAACTATCTCAGCAAGTCCTGCACATGAGCACTAATGAAAATCAACATGAAACAATCACAAATTTAATTAAAACATAAGTGAAGTGTAGTAGTCAACATTCTGGATAATTAGTCAATCAATTCACCTGTCTGATTTTCTAGAGTGTTTCACATGTGGATTTTCTGCATTGTAAGACATACTCAATCATAGGTTTAGGAACTGAAGGGGAAGAATCATCCTATTCAAACCCCTCATTTTAGAGAAAATGAAATCAAGACCCAAAGAGGTCATATGACTTGCCCAAGGACACCCCAAGTACTGTCAAAGTCAGGCAGTCAACAAGTATTTATTAAGCACCTACTATGTGCTAGACCCTGTGCTAAGTGCTAGGGTTACAAAGAAAAATAAAAGACAATTCCTGCCTTTAGGGAGCTTATAGTTACTGGGGGAGACAGCATGTAAACAACCATACACAAATGAGATACAAAAAGGATAAATTGAAATTTGAACCCATGTTACACCATTTGATTCAAATCAATTCAGGAAGCTGCTATTAATTGCTTAGTATTTCCATGGTACCCTGTTAGGTGTTGCCAATATAAATACAAAATAAAAACATCCCTTCCCTCCAGAAACTCATGTTCCATAGGAGTCCCTCTCAACTGCCACTTTTGCCTTAATAGTCTATTCATAGTGGCTTCCCTGACCAGCGATTATTATACATCATTATATCATTATATTAGAAAGTTGACCAGTAGACGGTGAGTCAAGTTACCACCACAACTTTAATCTGTCAGGTGCTGTCTAAGTCCTGCAGATAAGAAAGGCAAAAAATGATTGCCCTTTACCCTCAAAGAGCTTATATTATAGTAAGAGAGGCAATGCATAAACAGCTACATAGATGCAAGAAGAATACAGGGTAGATAGGCCATTCTAAGAAAGGAATCAGAGGCAGCTGAAAAGACCAGGATAGGCCTCCCAGAAGGAAGACTTGCCAAGAGTGAAATAGCCCATAAGTGTCTGAGATGGAACTTGAACCTGGAAACTTTATGATTACAAGATAAGCACTAGCCACTAACGCCCTCTGCTCTGATAAATAAAGAACTTTTTATAGTAAATGTGGAAGAGTAGGGATACAGCATGGTAATAAGCTGTATCAACTGGAATTTTCAGACCTAGGTTCAAGTCTTGGCTCTGACACTTAAGAGAATCATAGATTAGAAGCTCCAAAGGACCTTCAAAGCCTTAGACACTAGTTATTGTGACCCTGAAAGAAGGAAACAAACAATTAATAAATGTCTGCTGTGTGCTAACAAGCTATACATGTTCTTATCAATCACTCCCATTTTAGAGCTGAGGAAACTAAGGGAAACAGAGGTTAAGTGACTTGTCCAGGGTCAAACAGCTAGTAAGTATCTGAAACTGAATTTGACCTCATTTTCCTGACTGTAAGCTCAGCTGCTCTATCTGGCTGCTCCTTGAGAAACTTTTCCCTCCCTCAATTTCCTCATCTGTAAAATTAGCATAATAACAGCCCCTACCTTCTACATCACCATCTTCAAGTGTTCTTTGTTGGGCTGGGACCGCAGTAGTGTGTATCATCATTCACGTGCTGACTCCTTATCAGTGTCTCTCAAGGCTCTGGTCCTAGCTCTGTTCCATTTTTTCTTTAGACTCTTTCTCCCAAGGGTTCAATTATCATCTATGCAAATGACTGTTAGCTATATATCCAAACCTAGTCTGTCTCCGGTCCCACATCACCCATCACCTCTTAGCATACCTAGTTTCCTTCAAATCTCAATTCAGATTCCATCTCCTATACTATGTTAGCATCTCCTCATTCAGAAGTGACATTGCATTTATTTTGAATTTACTTATGTTTTATATACATAGTCTCTCCCTGTAGAATGGAGGCTCCTGATATCAGGGACTGATTCATTTATTTTGTTATATCCCAGAAAGCTCAGCAAAAGTGATTTGTACATAGTAGGGACTTACTAAATGCTGGATGGATTAATATATCTTCACTATATGTGAATGGGACACTTACTGGCTATCAATATCCTTGGTGCTTAGGGCTGAAGCATTCAGGGCAGGGAAGGGCAGAGAGATTGATAACTCCAACCCTCTTTAATCCCAGAAGGAGGAAAAAAGAGGTGGGAAATTGCAGAAGACAGACTCCAAAAGTGAAAGTCATCCTAAGGATGGAAATTGGGTGAAGGAGAGTACAAGGTACAAGGAATAAAAGTCAAAGAACTATAAACTTTTCCCCATGTCAGCACCTTGAGACAATGAACTGTTTGCCTTGCCCTAGTTATGGTTTCAATTATCAGATTCCTAACTCTTCAGGCTATGGAAATTAGAAGCAAAAAATTTAAAGGGGAGCCTTCCCCTCTGCCTCACTGGTCTATGCTGAGAGGTAGGATAGTATGATGACATACTGAAAGCAGAATCAAGAGGAACTAGATATGAATTCTTCCTTTGGGACATACTGGCTTTGTGACCCTGAGCAACTCATTAACTTTTCTGAGTTTGTTTCCTCAACTACAAAATGAGGATGATACTAGCCTTGCCCTCTCTCAAGGTTATTATGACAGTGTATAAGGTATATGAAGTATTTTGCAAAATCTTTTTATGGTGGGATTTTATTTTATTTTCCTTAATAGTATTTTATTTTTTTCATTTACATATAAAATAGTATTCAACACTCAACATTGATTTTTGTAAATTTTGAGTTCTGAATTTTTCTCCTTCCCCCCTTCCCCTTCCCCAAGACAACAGGCAATCTGCTGTAGGTTATACATGTACAATCGTTGTACTTTGCAAACCTTGAAGCACGATAGAACTGAGTCATAATTGGGATTATCCCCAACACTGGCATATTGTTCAGGGTTGCTGACAGACACACAGAAGCCACAAAGAATGAATCTGGTCATTGGTCTAAAAGGAGAGAGTTAAGAAATGACTATCAGGCAAGGGGATGAGAAAGCACAGGGCATATAGCCATAGTCACTCCAGACTTTGACCTTCGATCCAGGAAATAACCAGTTAGGAAGCACAAACACATGCATGTGCATGTGCGCATGCACACACACACACACACAAGAAATACTCAAATTGAGTGTTCATTAAATTACTTTAGTGGCAAAACAGTTTGACAGGGCTGACCTGGTCTATGTTAAAAACAGAAAATAATTCCTGAAACATATCTGACTATGTCACCCCCTTCTCCCTTCTCCAACAACCTTCAGTTGCTTCCTGTTGCCTTTAAGATAAAACATAAACTCAGTGACTTGACATTGAAAGTCTTTTACAATCTCAATCTAGACTGACTTTCCAGACTTGTCTCACATTACTTCTCTTCACACACTTTTAGTCAAACTATCCTAATCTTATGGTTCTCTAACCCTGGCAATCCATCTCCAACCTCTGAATCTTGGTAAGTCTCTCCTGGCAGCAGGAAGACATGCCCTCCTCGTCTTCACTTGGTCCTTGCCACCTTTAAAGCTGATCTCTTATGTCACCTCCAGGAGGAAACCCTGGATGCCTCTCGTCTTAGTGTTCTCCTTTCTTCCTCAAATTATTATGTAAATATCGGCGTATTTCTTCATTCCCCCCCACCTCCCAAAAATAGGAGACAAGTTCGAGAGTTGATTTTCTTTTCATTTTCTATCTCTAGAACCTTGCACAATAGTAAGCACTTAATAAATGCCTTCATTTTTCTTTTTTCCCTTTTTCTTTCCTCCTTTACTTCTTTCTTCTTCCTTCCTTCCTTTTCTTCCTATATTCCCTCCTTTCTTTTCTTCCTTTATTTCTTTCCTTATTTCTCAATTTCTTTGTTTTATTTTGTCAATTTTTTCTTCTCACATCTCTTTTTCTCTCTCGTTTTCATAGTAGTATTCAGTGAGCATTTGCCTTACTTTTCACCCCTCTCATCGCCTTCAAGCTGCCATATTCCTTTGTTCTAATCTCCATCTCAAAACCAGAATTTATATTCCCACTCTTAGGCCAAGGCCTCCAGATTATTGAACATTCGCCCTGTCTTTTCCAGAACCATACATTGACCATACTACTTCTTGGTCACCTTTATGCCATAAGTGTAATCTCTTATACCACTCCCATCCACTTTCCAACTCTATCTGTGAGCATAGTAATCAAATCAACACTGTGATTCCTAGCAGAAATGTGTCAACCAATCACTCTATGGGCTCCAGCTACCATCTCTGTAAGTTCGGACTAAAATCTGCTTTCTTAGCCAACACTCCCTTATATGTGTTGTTTTTCCCAAAGAGAAGGTAGGCTCCTTGAGAGAAGTAGCTGTCATATTTTCTCTTCATATATGTCCGGCACATAGCAAGCTCTTAATACTTTTTCAATCATTCAGTAATTTACATTCACTACTGGGTCCTCATCAGATTGAATTTGGATTTGGATTGGGTGGATTATATTGGAAACAACCAGATGACTTGCAGGGATCAATATGTCAAAATGAAGTCAGTTCAAATTTTAACTTTTACCCAAGATATTTTATGTAAAACAAAACTGAATTCTTATGAGAATGACAAAGAAAATAACTAATATCAATGTGATACCTCTGGTTCTTGTTTGCTTTCATTTATTTGAGCAGATGCCATTGTAATTCTAGTTGTCATTACTTAGCTTGGACTTTGGAAAGACTGATAGAAAACCTCTCTTTGGAGGTGATGCTTCTCTATTGTAGGTCCGCCCGCTTATTTTCCAGTTCTGAAGGATAAAATAAATATTTGCTCCTATTTAGAAGTGTGATCCAGCCTGGCACTCTCTCTTGGGTTGATTCCTGTAGGAATAAATGTCTACCATGAGTAGGATAAGAGTTTAGGAGTCTCTAGTAAATGTATTTGGATACTCTCTCAACATATCCTCCCTTTTGAATAAAAACAAAAACGTAAAGAAATGGATAAAGACCTGTCATTGTGTGACTTGAAAGAAGGCAGAATCAACATCTCTAGACTGTTATTCCCCAACCCTTCTCCAAGAGAGGCTTTCAATCCTGTCAGGAGGGGAAATAAGAGCTCACTCTGTTCTCCTCAGAGAGCAAGGATATTGAACTAGAACCATATAAATATATATATATATACCATATATATATGACCCATTTCTCCCCAAATACCTGATCCACAATGAACACACTTCATGAATAGCGAAGCAATACATTTATCCAAATTACCAACCAAACAGAAAATAGGAAAGGTATATATATGAGAATGTATACCAGACAATAGAGAGTGAAAGAGTTCTCTTATTGGGAGAGAGGAAACTCAGCTCAGTCACAAGAGACAGTCCCAGAACTCACTGAAGGGGAATCTTCTCAAGGGCTCTAGAGTAACAAACTGAGAATGAGAAAATGATGGGGACTACCAGATTTTCCCATGTCTTTCTAACATCTTCTCCTTTAGCTACCTGAAGTAGAATTGGCCTCTTTCATCTTTCTTCTCCAAGAGAGAAGCCAGAAGTACCCAAAACAACTGCAGACTGGAAGAGTTGAAGAAGACCTAAAGTTTGAGTAGTCCTCAAGGGAACTGCTTCTGAAGAATCCCAAGGTGATGCTCCATTGCAACTGATAAAAGGCTGGAGCTCTCTCCCCTCTCACAAACTCTGCCTCATCCCTCACACAGGGCATGGCATTCACCTTCACCAATAGGCAGAGTCTCATGCCCATGTGCTTGGGGACAGGAATTATTCACATAATTGCAAAAAATCTGTAAAGTGACCCTGGAATGATTTTTCTTTGACCCACATGTTGACTGAACTAATGTCTCATCTCCTCGAACTGTGCATTAGCCAACTGAATCTATCAAAAAGTTTGATATTCTATACACAGTTGTATTCCTTGGCATTTTATAATGGATGTCTCATTGGACATAAATATAGAGAATTCCTCTAAATTAGATAAATAAATAAATAGCTAGAATTTTAAATAACTAGAATTAATCTAAGTAATCTAAATTCAGTTAATCTAAGTTAATTAATCCAAGTTAAGTGCAGTGGACTTTCAGGTGATTAAATATATCAAAGCAAAGTCACAGATACTGCTAAAGATGAACCCCAGAATTTGAGTATTTGTATGGACTTTGGCAGCCCCTGGGCCAATAAAGTTCACTGTGCTCCAGGCCCCTCCTTACTCTCTGGACTTCTACACTATGAGAATCTATGAGTACTCTATATAATTACCCCACTTTCTCCTTTTCAGCTCCCATTTATTGGATATTTTCTCATTAGAATATACGCTTCCTGAAAGCAAGGACTGCCTTTCCTTTTGCTTCTGTTAGGATCTCCACTGCTTAGCATAGAGCCCAGCACATAGTAATTGCCTGGTAAATGCTTATTAACTTGACCTTTGTTCCTGAAATATGAAGGAAAATGTCTTACTTTTCATTTGAAAAATTCTCTGAAGTATAAATGGAAAAGGGGAAGAAAGAATTGTTGAACTGATTAAGTCCATGTGGGAACAGACTAAACAGAACCTGCAGGCACTCTACTCTGTCACACGTTATTTTCACTTCTTGCAATTTGCACGACCACATGGGTGGCCATATGTCAATTTGTTTTCCTTGTTTTTCAACAAGTGAAACTGGAGGTTGAGGCAGCATGTTCTTAACTCATGAAAGTTATGGCTTTATTGTGTTCATCCTGGGCCTGTGTGCCATTGAACAAGTTTCCTTATTAGCTTCAACACTGAAGCAGACAAGGACTCCTGGGAGACCCCTGATCGTGTCCATTACAGGTTTAGACAAAGCATGATCTCATGTTTCACAGATGAGAGGCTGTTTTACACAGAATCCATCCCAATGTGAAGAGAGTGAATTAAAACTCCATTCTTGTAAAACAATATGTTTCAGGTAAAAGCAAATAGGATGTGTTTGAAATTAACAAAGAAAACAATTAATGCCAATGCAATGTTTATGATCCTCTCTCAGTTTCTGTTATTTGAGCAAATGGTTATTGCTTTCCTTAGGTGCTGGCAGGACTAGTGGGGACTTGAAGAAGGTGTCTGAAAGGGTCCTCCTTGGAAGCAAGTGACCAAGTTGATATGAACTGGCTTAGTGGAAGCACTTGGTGAAGTGAAGAGTTCCCGAGATGGGAACAGAAGCCTATGTTCTGGTCACACCAGCCAGTATGAATTTCATCTCAAAAATTCTGCTGCAGTAGAATCATTCCTGAACCCTAAAAATCTACTGACATGGCTATGCCAAGTCTCCAAGACTTCACTTAATTTCACTTAGTCTGATTTCAGTGGTGGAACCAAGCCACATCAGCAGGGTTCTGACGGTGCTGTGCTCTCTACGATTACCTCTAAAATCAAATTTCTGCTCCTTCGTTCAGCTTTTAAAACCTTGCAAAACCCTACATTTCCAGTTTTATGACATATTATTTTACATATATATTCAATTCCAGCCAAACTGGCCTTGTTACCTTCCTCACATATGGTTCTTCATCCCCCATCACCATGCCTTTGCATAGGCTAAATCCCACATACTCTCCTTAAACTCTCTCTTAAAAATCTCTAGCTCCTTTCAGGGATTTCATTCAATTAATACCTTCTTCATGAGACCTTTCCTGAGCCCCTGTTAGTGCCTTCCTCTCAAAGTTTTCTTGTACCTATTTAGTATTTATCTGTGGATAAATACTTCTTTCACTAGGCTGTAAGTTTTTAAGGGCAGGGACAGTTTTGTCTTTGTATCCTGAGTACCTCTTTCAGGTAGGGCCCTAATGAATGTTTGTTGATCAACTGATCTCAGTGATGTGTGTGTGCTCTCTAATGATGCAAGTTGCAACTTATCCATGTCTGCATATCTTATGGCTTTTACTTATGTCCTCTCATAAGTTTGCTATGACAGCGCAGCTACACCAACAGTGTTGCTTATCCTTTATTGTCAGATGACATCATGAGGGCAATGTCTTGCCTTGGGTGTAAATTGAATTTGAAGGAAGCAGAGGTGCCCAAAGTTGCCAGCCTCATTCTCTCCTCCAGAATCATCAAACTTCAGTGGCACAGCAAAAGTCAAGACAACTGGTGTTGACCCAGGATGCAGTGAATGACCTTGACCTTTCTAAGTTAGTCTTTCTCAGGAAAATAAGGTTGGGGAGGAGGAAGAGGGGAGAAGTAATTCAACTGCAAAAGTAAAAGTCTTATTGCTACAATGTAGAAATGGTGTGTGTGAATATATTAATAATATCTATTTTATATATATGCGTGTGTATGTGCATATATCTATTTATGTATGTATGAATAACTCACCGAACTGCATATGGAAGGGGCATTGGAGGTCATCTAGTCCAACCCATAGTCATGTACACATCCTTAGATTCATTCTTAGTTTATCACTTTCCTTCAGACTCCCCCAAGTTGCCAAATCTTGCAGATTCTACCTCCTCTTGCATCTCTCCACTTCACCCACCTGTTACCATAATTCAGGCTCTCCTCATTTCTTTCCTAGACTATTGCAATTAGTCTTCATACCTCAAGTCTCTTCTCTCTCCAATTTAGCCTCCATATAACTGCTAAAGTTCTAGATCATGTTACCCCCTTGCTTTAATGGCATCCTTTTGCCTCTTACAAAAAATATCAAGTTCCTAATTAATACTTCTACCCCATTCTACCTTTCCTGATTTATTACATATTATTCCTTTTCACTTAATCCATAGTTCAGTCAAATTTGCCTACTCTCTGTTCTTTACACATAGAATTGCATTTCCATCTTCAGGTCTTTGAACTATAACCATCTTCTCATCACCAGACCAAATACACCTTCTGCATGATTACTTTTCCTGATGTTTCCCAATCCAAGTGCCTCCTCCCCTCCAGAAATTACTATTTTTAATTGGATTTACATATATTTCATATTTAATTGTATGTGCTAATGTTAAATCAAATATGAGCTTCTTTGGGGAAGACAGTGTTGTGTTTTTATCTTCTTATTCCTAGAACCTATCATAGTGCCTTTCAAATAGTAAATGCTCGATAAGTGCTTGTTGATTTCTTGCTTAATTAAATAAGAATATTTTCTGCAACATACCATACCTTTACTATTAACGTCTGTCTGGTCTTTGGGTCTAGTCAACCAGCCCACACATCTCCATCTTTTTTAAAAGAATAATAGAAGTGGAGGAAGGGGGGAAGAAAGAGGAGGGGAAGCTAAAAGAGAGGGAAGAAATAGTAAGGGTAAAGGGAAGTAAAAGGGAGGGACGGTGAAAGAAGAAAGGGAAGACTGAGGAAGATGATGGTCAAAAATTAAAACTTTATTGTGGAGAAGGGAGAACTAAAAGCACAATTGGTGGGAAAGAGGATGGATGGAAATATATAGATAGTAATCATAACTGTGAATGTGAATGGGAGGAATTCTCCCATAAAACGGAGAAGGACAGCAGAATGGATTAAAAGCCACAATCCAATAATATATTGTCTACAAGAAACACATTCGAAATGAGGGGATACACACAGGGTAAAGGTAAAAGGTTGGAGCAGAATATATTTGGTGCTTCACCTGATGTAAGAAAAGTAGGGGTAGCAATCCTAATCTCAGACAAAGCAAAAGCAGAAAAACATCTCAGCAAAAGAGATAAGGAAGGAAACTATTTCCTGTTCAAAGGCACCATAGACAAAGAAGCAATATCATTATTAAACACATGTGCTCCAAGTGATATAGCTTCCAAATTCTTAGAGGAGAAGTTAAGAGAGTTACAGGAAGAAATAGACAGCAAAACTATAGTAGTGGGGGACCTCAACCTCTCCCTCTCTGAACTTGGTAATCTAACCTTAAAATAAACAAGAAAGAAGTTAAGGAGGTCAATAAAACTCTGGATAAGGTAGATATGATAGATCTCTGGAGAAAATTGAATAGGAATAGAAAGAAATATACCTTTTTCTCAGAAGTACATGGCACATATACAAAAATTGACCATGTACTAGGGCATAAAAACCTCCCAATCCAGTGCAGAAAGGCAAAGATAGTCAATGCATCCTTCTCAGATCATAATGCAATAAAATTTTATATATTATATATAATGAAAGGCCATGGAAAGATAGACCAAAAATTAATTGGAAACTAATCTAATCCTAAAGAAGGAGTGGGTTAAGCAACAAATCATAGAATCAGTCAATAACTTCATTCAGTACAATGACAATAATGAGACAGCCTACCAAATCTTATGGGATACCGAAAAAGCAGTTCTTAGGGGAAGATTTATATCTTTGAATATCTACATGAATAAAATAGAGAAAGAGGAGATTGATAAATTGGGCATGCAGCTGAAAAGCTCGGAAAAAGAACAAATGGAAAATTCCCAAGTAAATACCAAATTAGAAATACTGAAAACAAAGGAGAGATTAAGAAAATTGAGATTAAGAGAACTATTGACCTATAAATTAAACTAAGAGTTGGTTTTTATGAAAAAAACAATAAAATTGATAAACCTTTGGTCAATTTGATTTTAAAAAAAAAAGAAAGAAGAAAACCCAATTACCAATATAAAAAATGAAAGAGGTGAATTCCCCTCCAATGAGGAAGAAATTAAAACGACAATTAGAAATTACTTTGCCCAACTTTATACCCAAATATTAGACAATCTAAATGAGATTAAGAACAGTTAATTCCAATACTACATAGATTATTTGAGAAAATTGGGGAAGAATTTCTTCCCCATATTCTTTTTATGGTACAAATATGGTTTTGATACCTAAACCAGGAAGAGCCAAAACAGAGAAAGAAATTATAGACCAAGTTCTCTCATGAATATAGATGCAAAAATTTTAAATAAGACTTTAGCAAAATGAATACAATAACTTATCATGAGAATAATACATTATGATCAGGTAGGATTCATACCAGAAATTCAGGGCTAGTTCAATATTAGGAAAACTAGTAGCATTGTTGATCATATCAACAAGAAACGTGGCAGAAACCACATAATTATTTCAATAGATGCAGGAAAAGCTTTTGACAAAATACAGCCCTCAGTCCTAATAAAAACACTGGAAAGCACAGGATTAAAAGGAACTTTCCATAAAATAATAAGCAGTATCTACTTAAAACCTTCAGCAAGTATTATATGCAATAGAGGTAAGCAAGATGCATTTCCATTAAGATCAGGGGTGAAACAAGGACGTCTATTATCACCACTATTGTTCAATATGGAACTAGAAATGTTAGCTGTAGCAATTAGACAAGACAAAGAAACTGAAGGACTTAGAATTGGCAAAGAAGAAACCAAATTGTCACTCTTCACAGATGACATGATGATATACTTGGAGAATCCCAGAGATTCAAGTATAAAACTACTTGAAATAATACAACTTTGGCAAAGTTGCAGGTTACAAAATAAACCCACACAAAACTTCTGCACTTCTATATATTACTAACAAAACCCAACAGCAAGAGATAGAAAGAGAAATCCCATTTAAAGCTAGGTTAGACACTATAAAATATTTGGGAGTCTACCTGCCAAAACAAATCCAGGGACTATATGAACACAATTACAAGACACTTTTCGCACAAAATAGTCAGATCTAAATAAGTAGAAAAACATCAGTTGTTTATGGATAGGCCGAGCAAATATAATAAAAATGACAATTCTAGATAAATTAATTTACTTATTCAGTGCCATATCAAACTAACAGATAAGTATTTTCTAGAGCTGGAAAAAATATCAAAATTAATCTGGAAGAACAAAAGGTCCAGGATATCAAGGGGACTAATGAAAAGCAATGTTAGGGAAGATGGTCTAGCTTTACCAGATATCAAATTGTATTATAAAGCAGCAATTATCAGAACCACTTAGTACTGGCTAAGAAACAGAAGGGCAGACAAGTGGAATATGCTAGGTACTCAAGACACAGTAGGCAATGAATATCATAATCTACTGTTTGATCAACCATAGGGCTCCAGCTTCTGGGATAAGAACTCACTGTTCAACAAAAATTGCTGGGAAAACTGAATAACAATGTTGCAGAAATTAGGCATAGACTAATGCCTGACACTGTACACAAGAATAGAGTCCAAAATGATTTAGGTATAAAGATTGATACTATAAATAAATTAGTGGACAATGGAAGAATTTTTGATGAAAGAGATAGAAAGCATTATGAAGTGCAAAATGGATAATTTTGATTATATTAAACTGAAAAGTTTTTGCACAACCAAACCCAATGCAGCCAAGATTAGGAGGGAAGCAGAAAATTGGGAGAAAATGTTTGTAACTAGTGTCTGTGATAAAGGTCTCATTTCTAAAATATATAGGGAAATGAGTCAACTGTACAAGAATACAGTCATTCCCCAATTGAAAAATGATCAAAGGGTGTGAACAAGCAGTTTTCAGAGGAAGAAATTAAAGATATCTATAGTCATATAAAAAGTGCTCTAAATCACTATTGATTAGAGAGACATAAATTAAAATGACTCTGAAATACCACATCACACTTATCAGATTGGCGAACATGACAAAACAGGAAGATGATAAATGTTGGAGAAGATGTGGGAGAGTTGTTGGTGGAGCTGTGAGCTGATCCAGTCATTCTGAAGAGCAATTTGGAACTATACCCAAAGGACTACAAAAATGTGCATACCCTTTGATCCAGCAATATCGCTTCTAGGGCTGTATCCCCAAGAGATTATAAAAATAGGAAAGGGTCCCACATGGACAAAAATATTTATAGCAGCTCTCTTTATGGTGGCCAAAAACTGGAAATCAACGGGATGCCCCTCAATTGGGGAATGGCTGAATAAATTACAGTATATAAATGTAATGGAATACTATTGTGCCATAAGAAATGATGAACAGGAAGACTTCAGAGAGTCCAGGAAAGACTTATATGACCTGATGCTGAGTGCAAGAAGCAGAGCCAGGAGAACTTTGTACACAGCAACAACCACAGTATGCAAGGATTTTTTTCTGGTAGACTTAGCACTTCATTGCAATGCAAAGACTTAAAAAATTCCTAGTGGACTTTTGAGGCAAAATGCCTTCCACGTCCAGAGAAAGAACTATGCAATTCAAATGTAGAATGTAGCAGATCATTTTCTTTTCTATTACCTTTTGGTTTGTTATATGATTTCTCCCATTCATTTTAATTCTTCAATACAACATGATTATGGTGAAAGTGTATTTAATAGGAATGTATGTGTAGAACCTATATACAATTGTATGCCATCTCAGGGAGGGAGGGGGGAAGGCAAGGAGAACAAGGGGGAAGAAGGGGGGAAAAATCTAAGTTATAGGGTTGTGATTGTAGAACACTGAAAATAAAAAATAAAAGAAAATAAAAAATAATAGAAGTGACCTTACCCAACACTTTATTAAAAATCTGGGCAAACTCTATCTACAACATTCACTTGTCTTATCTACTAGAAACCCTGTAAAGCTGACTTGATAAAACATGCTAACTCCTCTCTATGATCACTTTTCCTTTAGGATCACATTCCTCCCTCTTTTTCTCTACCTACTATCACCATTTCCACCAAGTCTCAAGTCTTATCTTTTCCAGCATAAACATGACTAATTAGCCCCATATGTATTCTGTAATAATAATAGATAGCACTTACAAAGAACTTTAATACTTGCTAAGCTCTTCACATGTTAACACATTTGATCCTCCTAATAACTCTTGAGGTAGATTCTATCATCATCCCCATTTTATGGATAATGAAGGTAAGTCTGAGAGAGGTTAAGTGACTTGTCCAGCATCAAGCTAAGTAAGTTTCTGCATCAGGATTTGGACTCAGATCTTCCTGAGTGTAATTGTAGCATTCTATCTACTGTGTCACATAGTTACCTCCAATTGGTTTGCCATCACTTTGTTTTCCCTCCCCTGGATGATTTCAAGTTTATCAGTACTTTACTTAAAATGATTTGCTTAAAGGACATAGTACTATAGATGTGGTGTGATTAGGGCAAGTCCAATGGGCCTATCACCTTTCAAATCTTGCACATATCATCTTTCTTAATGCAGTCCAAGATGGTATCATTGACTACCAGATCATACAGTAGAGTCCTATTAAGCTTGAAACCCATGAAAACTCCAAATTGTTTTCAGATTAACTTTTGCCTACCCATTGTAAAGGAGAAGTCCCTTTTTTTAAAATACCACTTATCTTCTCCATAATTTCCAGTGATTCCATATTGCTCATAGAAGAACTGGATTCAATCTGACAAGCATATGTTAACATCAACCATATGCAAAGCACTATGGTAAGCACTGGGGAGCCAAATACTTTTTTAATACCATAATCCCTTCCCTCAAAAACTTTACAATCAAAGAATTAGTGGAAAGAGGGAAGAGGGGAAGCGAGATGAATATAGAAACACCTGTTCTATCAATTAGAATTTGATTAAGTAGATCACTAGATTCAAATAGAGCTACTTCAGAGAATCAAAGGTACAATCATTTATAATTGAGGAAAGGGAGAAAAAGAGGGCTACACCTGATAGAATCAAGGAAAGAAAATTATGTTGAAAGTTACAGAAGTTGGGGCCAGGAATGAAGGGGGAATTTACAAAAGTAATATTTAATAGGATTGATCTCAGTAGAAGAGTAGATCAAATCTCTGGTGGAAAGTGAGGAGGACAGAGGGAAGGGTGGCATTCTCTGAGGAGAAGAGAAAAGGTTTAGAATAACTAGTATGTGGGGTGCCATCAACAGGTAGAAGGTAACAGATTGCCAAGGCATAGAATGGTAGAGTATTGTCATATTGTAGTCCCCAGCAAGCCAATTTTTATTCTAGTTGTAGTACTCTTCTATTGAATGGGAGCACAGATAGTCAGTAGACGTCTGACTTTCTCTCTTTTCTCTTCTCTCCTCCTCTACTTTTCTTCCTTTCTCCCTCACCCCTTCTCATTCTCCTCTATTCTCTCTCCTCTCACTTTTTAAAATAGATATTTTGAAAATTATATGTAATTAGGAAATAGAAATAGAAACAATAAATTTTTTATATGTAATTAGGAAATAGAAATAGAAACAATAAAATTTTTAAAGACACTTTTCACACAAATAAAATCAGATCTAAACCACTGAAAAAATATTAAATTCTCATGGGTAAGCTGAGCCAATATAATAAAGATGACAATTCTACCTAAATTAAGTTATTTATTCAGTGCCATGACAATCAAATTATGAACAAATTCTTTCTAGAGCTAAGAAAAATAACAAAATTCATCTGGAAAAACAAAAACTCAAGGCTATCAAGGGAATCAGTTAAAAAATCGAAAAGAATCTCAAACTGTATTATAAAGTATTAATTATCAAAACAATTTGATACTGGCTAAGAAAAATAGTGGTGGAGCAGTGAATAGATTAATTACAAATTACATTCTAGTAAATGACCATAGTAACCTAAAACCCAAAGATCCAAGTTTTTGGAATAAAAACTAATGATTTGACAAAACTGCTGGGAAAACTGGAAAATAGCATGGCAGAAACTAGGTATAGACCAATATCTCATACCCTGTATATCAAAATGGATACATGATTTATACATCACAGATGATACCATAAGCACATTAAGAGAGGATGGAATAGTTTATCCATCAGATTTTTGGATAAGGGAGGAATTTAGGACCAAAGAAGATGTAGAAAGCATTATAAAATGTAAAGTAGATTATTTTGATTATGTAAAATATTTAAAACTACATAGATTTTTGATTATATAAATTACATAAAATGATTATATGAAAAGTTTCTGCACAAACAAAACCAATACAACCAAAATTATAAGGAAAGCAGAAAACAAAGGAAAGATTTTTGCAATAAGTACTTCTGATTAAGGTCTCATTTTTCAAATATATCGAGAATTGAGTCAAATTTATAAAAATACAAGTCATTCCTCAATTGAAAAATCAAAGCTATCTATACTCACATTAAAAAAATGCTCCAAATCACTAATTAGGTAAATTCAAATTAAAACAACTCTGAGGTACCACTTCACATGTATCAAATTAGCTAATATGACAAAAAGGAAAATGTTGGATGCTGGAGGGGATGTGCAGAAACTAGGACACTAATCCACTGTTGGTAGAGCTGTGAACTGATTCAAACATCCTGGAGAGCAATTTAGAACTATGCCCAAAGAGCTATAGAACTGTGCATACCCTTTGATCCACCAATGTCACTGCTAGGTTTATATCCCAAAGACATCCGAAAGAGGAAAGCACCTATTTGTATGAAAAAAATTATAGCAGCTCTTTTTGGAGTAGCTAAATAATGGAAATCAAAGTGATGCCCATTGATTGGGGAATGGCTAAACAAGTTGTGGTTTATTATTATAATGGAATATTGTTGTGCTATAAGAAATGACAAGGAGGATGACTTCATAAAAAACCTTGAAAGTCTTCCATGAACTGATGCAAAGTGAAGTGAACAGAATCAGGAGAACATTGTTTAGAGCAACAATATTGTTCAATGGAGAAATGTGAATAACTTAGCTATTCTCAGCAATGCAATGATCCAAGGCAATCCCATACATAGGACTAATGATGAAGTATGCTCTCTGCATCCAGAGAAAGAATTGATATTAATTGAATACAGACTAATGCATGCTATTTTTTCACTTCCTTTCTTTCATTTTTTCTTTTATTTTAGTCTTCTTATGCAAAATTACTAATATGGAAATATTTTATATAATTATGCATGTATAACCTATATCTGATTGCTTACTGTCTCAGAGGGAGGTGAAAGAAACATAGGATTTGAAATTTGAAACTTTAAATAAAACTTTTAAAAAATTTTAAGAGATGAAGTGTCTCTGTCTCTGTTACATTGCTAGTTAGATAGATAAATGCAAGGTCATTCTAACAGTCTAACACAGGGATTTATTAAGAAAGTCTGTTTGATTTTCATCTTGGCTAATCTTGGCTATTCCTTTCTCAATCACTTTGTATCTGGATTTTCCTTCCCATTTACAAGATGATCGGTTAATCTGAGTCCTGGACAGCAAGTAGAATAAGGTGTGATTTGAATTCACTGATGAGTTTGATTTGACCTCTAACTTTCATATGTGAGGCTGAAACTAACTGGATTTTATCTCTAACCTCCATTTCACATTAGTGAACTTTGGACACAATCTTGATAGCGTGGCTCAAGAAATGTTTATCAACACAATCAGTGATGGTGAAATATTTATTTAGCATGCTGTGTAGAAAATACACATCTGGTTTAATTGTAAACATATGCTCTCAAGTAATGGGTGATTTTTTTGTAAATGCTAGGCCCAGCTCAGAGGCTATAAATAAAACTTGCTCCATGATCTTGTAGTACATTCAGTCATTATAAGGCTAGCGAACTCCATATGATCTCTTAAAATAACAATGCTCCTGATTGGTGTCTGTGCTTTTAATACAAGATAGGCATGTAGATTAAGTGAAACTCAAACTCAAAATTTTCTGTATTCAAAATTTGGCATACCAATACCTGGAGAGAAGTGACTTGGTCAAGGTCACACAGGGAATAAATTAAAGAATCAAATTTTGTGCCCAGGTCCTCTGGCTCCAAATTCAACAATCTTTCTGTTGCCCCATGGTTCCCTTTCTCTGACCAAGGAGACTAACTCTTAAGTCCTTTATTCTAGAGAGTGATTTTCTTTAGGAGGCTTAAGATTACACTTATTATTGTGTCAGTCTGACCCACAGTACATTTGTTTTCAAATCTGTACATTCTTTCATGTGAATTTCTTTTGAACCAAATCTACTGTTTCCTGTATTTATACAATGCACTTTTTTACTCAAGATCTTACGTTTATCTCTGTCAAATTTATTTTGCGAATATCAGCCTAACATTCCAGCCTGTCAAGGTCTTTTGGCATTCTGATGTTGTCTTCCAGCAACACCTGCTTGGTGTCTCCCCCAACTCCTGCTTGGTGCAACCCACAAATTTGCTGGTCATGGTCTCATGCTTTTCACCTATGTCACTAAGAAAAGCATTTAACAGGATGTGACTAAGGACAAAGACTTATGGTACTTACTAAATATTTACTGTGTACCAGACATTACTACTACAGATCTTTTGCATCTGTAGTAGCAATGTCTAGTACATTGATTCTGTCTGGCATTAATTCATTAATCATCACCTTTGCTGTATATTCATTCAACTGATCGTAAATAAACTAAGCAACAAAAACAGGCAAATTCAATTCCACCTTGATGTGCATCCCACATTTGGTTGACAAATATGTGACAGGCAGCCTGTCGAACGCTACTTGTAACGTGTCCCTTTATTTTATCAACCTAAGAAACATAATTTTAGAGGAAGAAAATGAGGTTAATATGAACTTGGATTGGCTCCTGGTTATCATCACTTTCCTTCTAAATCTTCACAATCCAGCCACATAGCAGTCCCTTCTAGAGTTTCATTCATTAGTCAATAAGCATTTATTATGTGCCAGGCACTGTGCTAAGTACTAGAGATACAAAGAAAGGCAAGAGGCAGGCCCTGCCCACAAGGAGCTCACAGTCTAAAGAGGGAAGACAACACACGGAAAGAAGTTCGAAAGGGGCATGAGGATGGGCAGAAAGTACACAATGTGGGGGCATGTTCCAGAGAAGAGGAACCAGTGAGAAATTACAAACAAAAGAGCTCCATGGGCTCCCTCCTTGAGTGGAAGATATGGGAGAAGCTCTCCACCATCCACCCAGGGTAGAGGATATTAAAGGAAGTATGAGTGTCAGGGTCGATGTGATTATGCAGCAGCATCAGTTTCTAGAGACAATAATGAAGTCCAAGAGAGCAACCAGTTGGGAAATGATGAGTTGGTTACCTTAAGCTCCCTCTTTAAAAGGAGGATCAGTCAGGATTCCATTTCAAGCTTATATGTTACACTTCAATGGAACTCTGATCTGATTAGTGTGAGCATTCTCTCCACTGATCAAGTCTGTCCGAATGACCAAATTAGAAAGGGACTTAGAGGAGACTCAGTATAACCTATGCAAGAATACTGAAAGAAAGATGAAGACATCTTTTAACCTTTGTCTGAAGACCTCTAGTGAGGGAAATCCACTACTTCTGAAGGTTCCTAGTTTCACCCTCTATGACCAAACAGAAAAAGTCTGATCTTCTATGAGTCCTTCAAAGATATGGAAAAGGCTACTATACTCTAGACAAGATTTCTTCAGACTAAGTATTTCCATTTGTTCAAATCAACATTCACATGGTTAAGCCTCTAGGTTTAGATAATTGATCCACATTGTCTCCTTCTGTACAAATTCTGTGCCCTTACAAATCTCCAATAAATGAGTCACAGAACATGCTAAGGACATTACCCTGCTGTTGTGTGTGTATCTGTCTGTTTAATAATTCTCTGGGTACCAAAGCAGCAGCCAGATTGTATCACTGTTATTCCTCAATCTCACCATATAACCAGCTCATTTCCATATACATACATACATATATGTATATATACATGTGTTTATGTATCTATGTGTATATTTGTGTGTGGATATATGTGTGTGTCCCAGATAACAGCATTTATTCAACTTCATACATCACTGGTAATTTACCATAACCAATTTATTTTACATATATATATATATATATATATATATATATATATACACATATATATATATATATACACATATATATAAACACATACATACACATATACATATATACATATATGTATATATTCTTATATGTGTATATGTATATGTGTGTATATGTATATGTATAAAACTTTTCTCATATAATTGCCAAAAACTGTGACTCCTTACTGGTGTTCCATGTTTTGTACCAACAAGAATCACTGACAGAAGATTGTTATAGAAAAACACATTTTTATTTCAGAGGGCAGCTTAGGATCACTGGAATTACTTTGCAATTTCCCAGGGGTAAACCAGCTCACTCTCCTCCTCCAATTAAAATCTGATCATAAGTTTTGGCCACTTAAAATGCCTATGTAGTTAGATCTATATACTTAGTAAGTTTTCCATACCACTTCATGCCATAATGTGGACAAAAAGTTATTCTTCATTCACTTGATTTTTCCAATATAGATTTTGAAGTCAAAGTCTTTTGAGTGGTTATAAATCTGATTAATGAATTCTTGAGTAATCTGGGGCTTGAGACAATTAGTACCATATCTATCCCAAACAGGAAAATCTGGAGAACTCCTTCATCTATATAAAATCCACTTTTCATTTGTATTGGACATCTTCCATGGTAGTAACAAATACCTCTGATTAAGTATTTATGTCCTGGTTTTATGCCTTTTTGTGATCAATCAACAATAAATAGTCACATACTGAATCTTCAGCACCTGTCAGTGTGACTGTGAAGATATGGTCCTCTGGAGAATATCCTTTTTAAAAGTTTACCTATCCTCTTCCCATGTTTTCAACAAGGATATTTCTTACACATATGTAAATCATTTTCATCAAGACTTTACAGATGCCAAAAATATTCATATTAGTATTATACAACTTACATCAAATCTGCCAGGAACAATTTTATTTAATTAATCATTCATCTATATCCAAGCCATTTCAAATTTGGAAAGAAAGACATCTAAATTGGCATGGTTCCCTATGCCCTTCAGCATGACCCTGTCTTAAGAAGATTTCAGGTAACATTTATATAAATCTTAAACAAGAAAAAGATATCTGAAAATAATAGAGTCCCAGTTAATATCCCAAAAGTTGTTGGGTAATGAAATTGCTATTCCATTCTTCCTGGATCTCTCCTCTTGAGGAAATAATGAATTTTCTCTGAAAGACCTGCATCTATATCTATATCCCCCCATTAGAATGTGAGCTTCTTGAGAACAGAAACTATTTTTTTTAACATGTATCCTTAGTGCTTTGCGATTAATAACCAAAAGATTGACTTAGTTTTTCTCCAGAATCTAAATTGGAGGCAGTGAGAGTGCCTTCCTCTTGCCACATAAAATGTGCCCTAGTCTAATCCCTTTGTGGATAAAGAAAAGAAATTTGTGTTTAATCTATTCACTTAATGAAACTTTTTTTGACCTCAACTTTTGACCCATCTTTCCAAGGGGTATTTCCAAGGAGTCTGGAAAGAGTCAGAGTTAATCAAGACACCATGCTAACTGTGGTAGTACATGGTGGTACAATAATAGCCCATGCCTTCAAGGAGCTCACAACTTTATGAGGGAGACAAAATGTGAAAAAAAGTTGGAAAGGGGTAGGGGACAGAATATCCATGTGGGGGCATGAAGACGTCATGAAGCCAGTTGGAAATCATCTGAGAATGTAGAAATTTCTGAGATTTCATTTTGCAGTTTGATGACTTTCTGTAAACAACGAAGCCCAGGATAGTGGGAAATAATTTGGAAGAAGAAATTCCCTGCAAGTCATTCGTAAGTAGTGGAGAATCAGGGAGGAACTCCCAGATGTTTGACCTCCTACCCTCTCCAACCATCATGGACAGGAGCTGTTGAGGAGATGTGAGTTTCCAAGTTGATTTTATCTTGCAGAATAATGAATTTTTGGAGATGATGAAGTCCAGGAAAGCAGTTGGATGAATTCTCTGAGTTCCATTCTCGAATAGGAGCACCAGACGTCCAACTCCTACCCCACTCCAACCAGAGGAAAGGAAAGAATCCAAGGGCAGGGAGGTTGGGGATAATATGGCTAAAAATATTATTAGTTAATAATTTCTAGAGAGATTTAAAATGAGAGTTTTAAAACAATCTTCCACAAGGTGATGATAAAGCAAGCGCATGGGTTGGTAGTTATTGATGTTTTCTGCATTAACATTACTTATACTTAGGTGACACACTGGATAGAGTTCCAGGCCTGAAGTCAGGGATATTCATCTTCCTGAGTTCAAATCTGGCCTCAGCATTAGCTATGTGACATTGAGCAAGTCCCTTAACCCCATTTGCCTCAGTTTCCTCATTTTTAAAATGAACTGGAGAAGGAAATGGCAAACCATGTTAGTATCTTTGCCTAGAAAACCTGAAATGGGGTTAAGAAAAGTTAAATATGAATGAAAATGACTGAACAACAACAAAATTCTCTAAGTAGTTCCCCCTCAACACACTCTACCCTAACTACAGTCCTCCACTATCTTCTCCTTCTTTTACAAATCTTTGAGAATTGAACTCTCAGTATTTTCTAAATTTGGTATCCTACAATTTAATTTCTTTGTTATAATTGGCCAGCTCAAGCTTATCT
This sequence comes from Potorous gilbertii, assembly GCA_028658325.1. NCBI lineage: Eukaryota > Metazoa > Chordata > Mammalia > Diprotodontia > Potoroidae > Potorous > Potorous gilbertii. The sequence continues at coordinate 118,051,244 of CM053774.1, read as the reverse complement.
TCTTCAGTAACATTTCCCCCTGATAATTGAGATATTAGAATTCAAACAGGGCAGCTCCTCAATAATTAAAGGAGAAAAGAGAAGTGCTTACAGAGGTAGTCTCTTTTTAAACTTTCTTTCCCTTCTAGCTTCATACTTCAATACTCTTTGGAATGACCTGGTTTAAGTGGAAAACATGCCAAACATTCTACCAATTTGCTTTGTTTTAACTGCCCTTTAGTGTTTAAAGGACTGATGCTATAGTAATCATCTTCCCTGTTCCTTCCCCAAGTGAATTTATAACCTAAATGAGTGTGGGTCCTGCTTGCTCTGTCTCTTAGGCAAAGAAAACAAATATTTGCTGACTGGGATGATTTCTGGGCTCTTTGGTTTTCTGCATTTGGATGATTTTCTTACATTAGTTAAAATTCCATTGGTATTGGAAATAGTCCATGTCAATATCCTTTTCTTTGTGGATTTCCCATTTTCCACATCCAAAAGAGAATAGTTCTGCTTCAAGCTATTGTAATTCCAAGACCTATTATTATATGTTTTCCTTTTTATGCTAGTTTGGTATTGATTTTGACCTTTTCTCTTAGAATTTGATAGTCTATCAGGTTTACTGTTGTGTAGTTGCTTGAGTTGTTTCTGACTCTCCATGACCCCATTTGGAATTTTTTTGGCAGAAGTATTGCAATGGTTTTCCATTTCCTTCTCCAACTCGTTTGACAGATTAGATAACTGAGGTAAATGGGATTAAGTCACTTACCCAGGGTCACACTACTAATAAGTGTCAGGCCAGATTTGAACTCAGAAAGATGAGTGTTCTTGAATCCAGGCTCAGGTATCCACTGTACCACCTAGCTGCCCCTGTCAAGTTTACCAGTCTGAAGTTTCCAGAATCAAACTTTTGCTTCCTTTTGGAAAGGACAAGGTATGTACTTGTCATGTTTCAGAAAAATACCTATTTTTATTACTGGTGGCACAGTGGCTAGAGTGCTGCCCCTCGAGTCGGCAAGACCTGAGTTCAAACCTGGTCTGAGATACTTATTAGTTATATGACAAGGGCAAGTTACTTAACCTCTGTTTGCCTCCATATCTTCAACTGTTAAATGAGGTGATAATATTATCTGTCTCACAATTATTGTGAAGATGAAAGGAGAAAATAACTTACAGTATGTAATAAAGTACCTGGAACTTAGTAAGTGCTATATAATATAAGCTATTATTATACATGATACATCAAAAATTATTGATAGAAGCTTAGAAAAAAAGTTTCTATAAGTAATGTTGGATTTAGCATTTTTAAATCTTTTTTCCCATAAGGGAAGAAAGAAAATGTTGCTCTTTATCTCACTTGGGGCTGGAAATGCAGCCGACAATTCATTGTCCAACTCCAAAGCTGATCAGCGCAGAAACTTTAACCTGCTTGCTTTTCCAACCTACACCCATTTATTTTGTCATTTTTATCCAATTGTGCTCAATATTTTATACCATATACCACAAAAAAATTCAAAACAGATATTCAACCTTAATTCTAAAAGTCATACTGCCAAAAATAAAGCAAAACAAAACAAAACAAAACACCTAGAAGAGTACTAATGCATGTGCCTTTGTGGATAGTGAGTGAATTACTTATTTATTTGTTTATTTGTTTGTTTAAGTTTTCAGCATTTATTTCCACAAAATTTTGAGTTCCAAATTTTCTCTCCATCTCTCCCCTCCCCCCACCCTTCTAACACTGCTCCCTTCCCTTATCCCCATCTTTTCTCTTGTCCTACAAGGCAAGATAAATTTCTGTACCCCATTACCTGTATTGCTTATTTCCCAGTTGTGCCCAAAAACAATTCTCAACATTTGTTCCTAAAATTTTAAGTTCCAACTTCTCTTCCTCCCTCCCTCCTCACCCATCCCCACTGAGAAGGCAAGCAATTCAATATAGGTTATATATGTGTAGTTTTTCAAATGACTTCCATAATAGTCATGTTGTGTAAGACTATATTTCCCTCTATCCTGTGCTGCCCCTCATTTCCTCTATTCTCTCTCAAGAGTGTTTACTTCTAATTGCTCTCTCTTCCCATTTGCTTATCCCATTCTCCCCTACTTTCCTGTAGTGTAAGATAGATTTTCATACCAAATTAAGTGTGCATGTTATTCCTTCCTTGAGCCAAATGTGATGAGAGTAAGCTTCACTTTTCCCCTCTACCCTTCTCTCTTTTCCCACTCCCCTATCCTCTTTCTTCTCCATTAGAAAATCTTTTTCTTACCTCTTCTATGATAAATAATTTGCCCCATTCCATTTCTCCCTTTCTCTTCCCAATTTGTTCCTCTCTCACTCCTTAATTTTATTTTTTCAAATATGATCCCTTCCTATTAACTCACACTGTGTGCTCTATCTCTATATGAGTGTGTGTGTGTGTGTGTGTGTAATCCCCCCAACTACCCAGATACTGAGAAACATTTCAAGAGTTACAAATATTATCTTTCCATGTAGGAATGTAAACAGTTCAACTTTGGTAAGTCTCTTGTGATTTCTCTTTCTTCTTTAGCTTTTCATGCTTCTCTTGATTCCTGTGTTTGAAAGTCAAGTTTTCTTTTCAGTTCTGATCTTTTCATCAAGAATGCTTGAAAGTCCTCTCTTTGAATGACCATTTCTTTTCCTTGAAGTATTATACTCAATTTTGTTGGGTAGGTGATTCTTGGCTTTTATCCTAGTTCCTTTGACTTCTGGAACATCATATTCCAAGCCCTTCTATCCCCTAATGTAGAAGTTACTAGATCTTATGTTATCCTGATTGTATTTTCACAATACTCCAATTGTTTCTTTCTAGCTGCTTGAAATATTTTCTCATTGAACTGGGAGCTCTGGAATTTGGCTACAATATTTCTAGGAGGTTTTTTTGGATCTCTTTCAGGAGGTGATCTGTGGATTCTTTCAATATTTATTTTACCCTCTGGTTCTAGAATATCAGAGCAGTTTTCCTTGATAATTTCATGAAAGATGATGTCTAGGGCTCATTTTTTGATCATGACTTTCAGGTAGTTCCATAATTTTTAAATTTTCTCTCCTGGATCTCTTTTCCAGGTCAGATGTTTTTCACATTATCTTCCATTTTTTCATTCTTTTGGTTTTGTTTTGTAATTTCTTTGTTTCTCATAAAGTCATCAGCTTCCATCTGTTCCATTCTAATTTTCAAAGAACTATTTTCTTCAGTGAGCTTTTGAACCTCTTTTTCCATTTGGCTAATTCTGCTTTTAAAGCATTCTTCTCCTCACTGGCTTTTTGGGCCTCTTTTGCCAATTAAGTTAGCCTATTTTTAAAGACGTTATTTTCTTCAGCATTTTTTGGGGTCTCCTTTAGCAAGCAATTGACTCATTTTTCATTATCTTCTTGCATTGCTCTCCTTTTTCTTCCCAATTTTTCCTCCACTTCTCTTACTTGATTTGCAAAATCCTTTTAGAGCTCTTTCATGGCCTGAGACCATTACATATTTATTTTGGATGTTTGGGAAGCAGAAGCCTTGACTTTTATGTCTTCCCCTGATGGTAAGCATTGTTCTTCCTCATCCAAAATGATGGGAGAGAATAAATTTTTGTACTCTTTATTTTTTTCCCTTTTTTAGGCATTTTCCTAACCAGTTACTTGACTTTTGGATCCTTTGTCAACAATGGGTTATTCTCTGGGGACCTGTAAGCTCTCAGTTCCTCCAAAGTGACACAATCAAGAGAGAGGCATTTACTCCTCAGGAGCCTCCAGCTCAGCCATGCCCCAGGACCTTGCTCAGGTCTGAGATTCTAATCAGCTACTCAATTCCCCCAGGGGCTTTAAGCTGAGCTGCTCCAACAAGGACCCAGGCTGCTACTGGGGCACCTGCTGCTGCTGCTGTTGCTGCTGCCACCAATGGCCTGAGGCTGGGGCTAGGGCAAGACCCTGCTCCCTTCTCGTGCTGGTTGAAAAAACCCTCTCACTGACCTTTGGTACCTGTGAGTTAAGGGATCTGCGAACCTCTGCTGCCGGGGATTCTGTCCCCAAGGCCTGCTCAGGTCCTACTCACCTGTTTGTCAGGAGCAGCCAAGGCTGGGCTGTGTTCCACTCCATGTCTTGTGCAACAGACCTGTCCTTCCAGCCCTCCAGATCACCCTGGGCTGGAAATCTCCTCCACTCCATCACTTTGTGGCTTCTGCTGCTCCAGAATCCATTGAGAGTCTTTCTTCACAGGTATTTTATGGGCTGTGGGGGAAGAGCTAGAGTATGTGCATCTTTCTACTCTACCATCTTGGCTCCACCTAGTAAGTGAATTCTTAACCAAACAAGGAATGAAAATCATGACAAAGCTAAAATAACTTCAATTGAATGAAATTGAAAAGTTTTTGCAGCAATAAAATCAAAACAATTCGAATAAGAAATCAAGATAAATTATGGAAAATATTTGCATGAATCTCTATTATAGGAGTCTGATATCATAAAACATGTATGATGTCATGGATATGTATGTGCATGACATATGTGTATATGTCCATACCTGTATATGTGTATTTACATGTGCATAGGCAACTTATAAAAATAGATAAGACCAAGAGTCATCCCCCAATAAACAATCAAAAAATATGAACAAATAGTTTTCAAAAGAATTAAAAATTATTAGCCACCATATGGAAGATTCTTCCCATTTAGTAATTTGAAATTAAAGTCAAAATAACTCTGAGGTTTCATGATACTCAAAACAATTTATACCCAACAAATTGACATAGATGACAAAAGGTGAGAGAAAGTTAAGGAGAAGAAGAAGGAAAAAAAAGAAGAAAAAGAAGATGATGATGATGATGATGATGATGAAGTACTTGAAGGAGGTCAGAAGTAGTGTAGCCCCTACTTTGGACTCACTTGCGCAATTCACAGTACTACTGGCAGGTTGAGTCCCCAGAGGGGTGGCTATCACTACTCCTGGAGTTTCAGGGATAACCCTGTGAGTGGCTTTTCCAAAAGCCTTTTCCAAAAGCTCATGATCCCCTACTGATATGTTTCCTCTTAACAATTAGTCACTAGACTCAGATCTTTAACCATGGCATTTACCCAAACAGCATAGCAAAAATAGACAAGTTATTTTTCCTCCAAAGTCAGCAACATATTTCCCCACAAATATACTCAGAATTCAGGAGAAAAAAAAATGGTCAGAAAGTCAAAATTCAATGGTAGAATGGTACACATGTAGAGGGCACATATGATGAGGGACCCATATGGAAAAGGCAATACATAATTCAGAAACTGAAAAGCCTTGATGATCTTTCTCTTGAGTCCTAATGAAATTCATGATGAATCACTCTACTGTTCAGCTGAACTGATTCTTTAGAAGGCACCCTATCTCTGGTGACTCAAAGGGGTTTGTGCTTCCTAAAGTGTGAGACCTTCATTGGATGGGCCAATAATGTTTCTGAACTCAGTCAGATCACACAGTGACTGTACTACTCTTTACTAGGCTCCACAAATATTAGACTGGACTGAGCATGATGTGCCACCACTGGGCAGTTGATAGACAGGCCAGTGAATTGTGGCATTCAATTTGACCTGTCATGGGTTAGCTGCTCTTAGGCCATTCTGCTACTGATCTTTTCTCTGGATATGATATGATGTCTTTATGGGCAAAACAAACATTAGCCATTGGTTGAATGTTGCCCTCACTTCAGTTGGAGTGTACTATGTGTGTTTGTTTTAACTCAAGTGCTACAAAGCCTCTTTCAGCTAGGCAAAAGTTCTTCATTTGGGACTGACAGACCTCCTTCCTTTCAGGAGGTTTGCCTCTCCTTTTTAATAAATTCTTCAATACTCAAAACCCCTTTCCTCTATAAAAAATTCCAAGTTCTCTTTTTTAACCTCAGCTACTCCTTTGAGAGATGCTGGGGCAGCTAGGTGGTACAGTGGATAGACTTCTAGGCCTGGAGTCTCATTTTTATGTGTTCAAATCTGGCCTCAGACACTTACTAGCTGTGTGACCCTCCAAATCACTGTTTGCCTCAGTTCCTCATCTGTAAAATGAGCTGGAGAAGGAAACGGCAAACCACTTTAGTATCTTTGTCAAGACAACTCCAAATGTGGTCCCAAAGAGTCAGATAGAATTGAAAATGTTGAACAACCATACCTCTTCGAGAATCTTATGTAGATGAGTGACTAAGGACAAAGAAGTACGCAATAAATACCCTATAGGCAAGTTCATTAGATCACTGACCATTTCAAGTATAGTTGAGCCATGCCCCACCTCTACTTTCATTATAGAAAATGTCTACCTGTATCCATAGAATTTCTTCTTTACTTTTTAATGTCTCTGTCTTTTAGTGTCTGCAGACCTTCTGGGGTATATGGGGTGTTCATGAAGGACCAGCCCCTCTGGTGTGAGGTTGAGTTGCTGAGCCCTTTTCAGGGTTTTTCATTCACCTTTGGTCTCCACTTTCACCTGTGACTACAAGAACTTGTAGCTCTTCAGTGTCCACACCTGGGTAAAATCATCTCAGCAGAGGAGATAAACCAGGTTGAAGGTAACCAATGGGTCTCAAACCCATTGGTGACTTAGGGGGTTGTCTACCCCAAGTACATGAAAATTTCCTCCCAGTAGAATGGGTGGGTAACAATAATTTGTTCCAACAGCCTTGAAGGTGGCTGAAGTAGGTGCTGCAGAGGTGCTTAGAGCTTGGTCAGATGTCCAAGAAGCCAAGGTCATTCCCTGCAGCTCAGATCATCAACAGTCATCTTGACTTTTGTCTTGCCATTGGATTTTAATGACTCTGGAAGAGAGAATGGGGCTGATGACTTCATGAGATTCTATCTCACTTAAATCCAATTCGTGGGCAAGTCAAGATATCCCCCCTCACGTGATGCCACCAGTCCTCTTCAAAAATGAAGACTGAGCAATATTGGGCAGACCTTATATTCTTTCTTGTCCTGTCCTGTCTTTTCCTTTCTCAGAACCTTAAACCTACTGTACTCTGAAGCTAGGACTCCAATGAGCCCCTGACTAAGGATTCTTCTGGACTCTCCTAGCTTTAAAGTGATTATCAATAGTAACTGTTGCTGTCTTTCTTTTCTTGACCTCATTAAAGGGGCAATGCCCTGGCTACTTCTTAAACAGGCCTGTTCAATGAATAGGCATTACCTCAGCCTAAGTGAGTGCCTGCAAAGACCTTGTCCTAAAGGACTCAAGGTTTTCCAGTGCATCCTGGGTCATCTCCAGTCATCCTGATGAATATCTGGTCACTGGATTCAGATGACTCTGGAGGAGAAGTGAGGCTGGTGACCTGCACAGCCCTCCCTCACTCAAAACAAAGTCAAGTGAAAGTCATGTCATCATTTCTCTGATGGCATGGTCTTCTTTGGCAATGAAGGACAAACACAAAAACTGGAAGACACTTCCCCTTATGATAGAAATAAAAGACCTGTGTGCAACAAAATACTTGACTCTGTTTAAAGTCCTCCACCAAGTGGGAATTCAATACTTCTTGAGAGAATTCATTACAGTTTTGGACAATTCTAAGTTGTTTCTTTCCTAACATGAAACCTATATCTACCTCATTGTAGTTTTCACCCTGGTTGTTTTCTCTTGGGTGAAATACTTCTGGCATAATACCTCCTCCATGCCTATGACAGTCATTCAAATTCTTGATGACTGCTCTCACATTCTCTGTGCCTTCTTTTCTCCACACTCAACCTCTCCAGCTCCTTCAGTGTGACATATATTCAATCCCCTACACTTTAAGGTTTGCTCTCTTCTGGACACATTCAAGTTGATTGCTCTGTGTGTGTCCTTGAATGGTAGCTCTCAAAACAAAACATAGTTCTGATTATATAAGGAAACATTGAATATTTACTGCAATTTTAAAGAATTGTAGAGAAAATGGGTTCACATTGCTGGAAATGGTGAGACAAATCACATGAATTTAATGGAATATTTTTAAGCCTTGAGATGTGATGAATATGAAGAATATAGAGATTTGTGGAAGGATGTGCATGAACTGATGTAAAGTAAAGTAAACAGAACCAGAAATGAAATAAATACAGTTACTATGATGCAATTAAAAAACAACAAAAAATAAACTGAATATTGTGTAATTAAAGGCACTAATATCAATTCTGAAGAAGAGATTAGGCAGTGAACATGTGCCTCCTTTGCCAGAGGTGTGGGATTCTGGGTGTGGAACATTGCATACACTGTCACATTCATTTACTTTTTCAGTTCAGTTTGCTTGGCTACTTTTTTTCTTTCTTTACTATTTGCTACTGGGAGTAGCTCTTTGGGTAGGGGAGAGAGGAGGTACCCCAGGTGTCCCAAAAGTCTTAGTGAAGTTTTAAGCTCTAATGAGCTTTTATAGGATTTGAAAGTCATGGAAAAACATAAGATAGCAATACAAATTTTGAACAAAGTCTAAAAAATAGCAGTTAAGTTGTATCTTGTCTTTCTTCAAGATGTTACAAACTAAATGAGTAATTTAGTCCAACTTCTGAAATTCTTCAACTTTGATTTTATCCTTTACACACAAAAAAAGAATTCCCTTATCTACACTAGCACAATTAGTGCAAAGCCACTTCTCCCTGAATCAACCATTACATTATGATTCAAGCTCGTGATTCATCTACTAACATGTTTTTGAGGAAAGAAAGCACTCCATGTTTGTCATCGGATGCACTTTGCATGGTGCCTGGCTTGCAGAAGGCTCTTGATAAATGCTTGTTGATTGATTATTTATCGGTTGATAACATAGGACATCTGCTTCTATCTCCCTCGTCTTTGTAAATCAGCCATCTCTACTGGGCCTCATGCAGTTTTCAGTAGTTTTACGGCAATTAGCACTCAGGGAAAAGTACAAACATAAATTCTCTGTCAAATAAATTAAACATTTGCTAATTATTGTTTCTAAGTCCCACAAAATAGTTTGAACTGCTTACTGTTAAGCCTTCTGGTGATGGAGTAATCTAATTAAAGACTTGAAAAGTTCCAACACAGCAATCATCATACATATTTGCATATCACAGAAAATGGCACACGGCATTTGAAGATCTAATTAAACACCCTGGGCTTTTCAATAAAAAAGATTACATTAAATATCTTGTCATTCTGGTTTAGGTTTTCTCAATCCCACCTCCTGAGCTGTAACGAGGGTGGTACAATGGGAAACATCACAGGGATAGCATTCCTGGCCTTTAGCTGTGCAGAGATAACTGAGCCTGGTACCTAGCTATCAGGGATATTTTTATTAAAATAGAAAATGAATAATAATATGGTTGCTTCACTCTATAGTCCTTTAAAGCTTTCTAAGTGCTTTATATCCACTACTTCACTGGAGCCTCACCAGTGGTGAGGTAAATACCTATGAAGTAGGTACCATATATATATAAAATTAGTGCCATTTTACAGATGTGGAAACTGAGGGTCAGAGAAGTTGAAGAATTAGCCTGTGGTTGCAGAACTACTAAATGTTAGAGTTGGGACTTAAACTTAGGTCTTCCTGATCCCAAGTCCACCACCATAGTACTTCCCCTCAAAGACACAATGACTTTGTTGGTGGGTTCCAGTTGAACTAGCCCTCAGACTCATAGCACTTGGCTCTTCCACCATGGCTACTACCTTAGCAGTAGTCTCCCAATGTCCCTAGGTTTTCAACTATGGGAGCCAGTGTTCCAGGATTTCTGACTCACTCCCATGGAATCTGTTTTTTTGCAGAAATTTTTTAAAAAATCTTTTTAATATAATCAAAGCCATATATTTAAAAGCATTGCACACAATTCTAGAAATAACTATAATTATTTGCAATAGAGAAACACTGAAAATTTTCCTACTACAAATATGGGTAGAACAAAGATGCTAAATGCTGGTTAGAAGAATAAAACACGAACAAAGACATTAAAGTAAAAACAAAATTATTCTAATTTGTAGATGATATGAGAGTATATTTAGATAATCTCTGAGAATCAGGGTAGAGCTAATTGAGGTACTGAACCTTCAGCAAGGTAGCAGGAGGCAAAATAAATCCACAAAATCCTTATTATGTCTATGTAATACTGACAGAAAAACAAAAATTTCCTTTCAAATAACTATAAAAATCTATACTCTATCGGAAATTGGACCTACAAAAATACACACAAAATTTATTATGGACCTCTACAAACATGCTACTACCAAGTAATCTTGTACAGAGTTCTCATGCTGTGTCCCCACCCTAATCCCCCAGAATCTAGATTAAAAACATGATAGGTGCTTTTCCATGTGCTTGCCCTAGGTACCAAAATAGCCAGTGATGGCTCTGAATCTTTCTTTGAGATTTCACCACCTAGGAAGGTTTCCTGAAACACTGATCTTAGTGCATCAGTATGACATTCCTGTGTTTTCTCAGAGTCTCTAACCTGCAAGTTCCATTAAAAAACAATGGGGACACTCAGGTCATGTGAACATGTAGAGCATTAGCCGATTCTTCAGATTTTCAATACACACACAATAATACTATTGCCAGATGTATAGGAATTTTAGCTAAATCTTCAGAAGGAAGAAAATAAATAACTCCCATCCTAGACAAAGAAAAATCTTAATTAAAACCAGAGAATTTTCTTATGCTCCCTCAGTGCCATCCTTCATGAAAATTTGAGAACCCACGCTAGTAAACACAGAATTTGTGCTTAGAGATCTGTCTTGAGAGTCCTTCCTCCTCCAGAGATTTTGTTTGAATATTGCCCCCCTCCCACACCCCACAACAAGGGACAAGTATAGATTCTGACCAGCTACATGAAGGAGAGGAGAGGGAATAATAAAGAGATGATATGCCATTGCAGCTGGTAATGTCAATGCTGAAGGAAAAGAAACTGACTTTTAGGTGGGGTCAGTGCTCTTCTTCCAGAGGTTACTCACAGCAGACATTTAGGTTAGTGAATCTTATATCCCCTAACCCAACTCAGAGTGGCTGGTGTATTTTCAAAATCCAGCTCCAGTGCTTGATTCACCAGTAAAGAGGGAAGGGCAGAAAACAAGTGACAGAATATGTGTACCATCTACAGCCCAAGGGGACTGGAGTGTCCTCCCTAGCTAAGCACCCAAGCTCTGCTCTCATTACAGACTAGGTTCAGTTCTAGAGATTCCTTAGGATAAGCTTAGACTTAACTTCCTTTCCAAAGTTACATCCTCCAGGACCATGGTAGTTCATTTAAAAAGCACTTTCCATGATATAGCCAGGAACAACTGAGGAATTTTCAGACTTGTCTATTAGGCTTGAAAAAAATCCATATGTCATGATTGATATTCAATCACTCATTTTCAGGAATCAAAGAAAGAAGCATTTCTCAAGTGCTAACTACTAAGTGCCAGGCACTGCACAAAGATTTTTTACAAATATTATCTCATTTGATTCTTATAGCAACCCTAGGAAGTAGATGCTTTTGTTATCTTTTTTTACCATTAAGGAAACTGAGGAAGACTGTGATTAAGTGACTCACCCAGGGTCAGACAGCTAGTAATTAATTATCTGAGACCATATTTGAACTCGGGTCTTTGTGAGTCCAGACCCAGTTCTCTCCAATGTGCCACTTAATAGACTAGGGAAAGAGCATAAAGCAGAAGAGGCTGCTAGGGTGTTGGGAACCAATTATCAGGTTTATCTAGACTAATATTTGCTAGTTGAGAGACAGAGAAAGAGATACAGAAAGGGACAGAAAGAAAGAGACAGAGAGAAAGAAATCATTTCTCCAATTCCTCAGTCATTAGCTGTGTGACCCTAGGCAAGTCACTTAGACATTTTGAGCTTCAGTTTCCTCATGGGCAAAAGGAGAATAATGTTAGCCCCTAACTCATGGGTTTCTTTTGAGGATCAAATGAGTTAACATGCATAAGGTGTCTTACAATTTTAAGGGTTAGCTGTTATTATTAGTTATTATTTCAAAAATGGCTAGAGTAACTATTCAATTTGCAAACTCTCCAAACAAAAGCAAGACAATAAAGGTAAAATAATAAAATCAATTATTTCATTTCTAAAAGTTATTATTTGAAAAATGTAAAAAAAATAAGGATTGTTCTATGGAGTAAGGGAAAAAACAGACCCAGTCAAGAGATGTGAAAGGACACAAAAGGATAGAGATTAAAGCCACTTTAAGGAATTAAGTAAAGCACAGGGGTAAGAGGTGAAGTAAAGTTTCATGTAATAAATTTCCTGAACCTCCCCCCAATACTCATTAATCAAAGTCTTACTGGAAAATTATTATTTTTGTTGCTTGTTATTTGTTCAAATAGGACCAAAGACATCACAAGAGTAATGTCTTGATGTACAAGTGAATTGAATTTAAGTGAGGCAGGGCTATGCAAAGTCACCAGCCTCACTATCTCCTCCAGAATTCAGTGGTAAGACAAGATTCAAGATGGCTGGTAATGGCCCAGGATGCAGTAGGTGACCTTGGCCTTTCTACATTAAAGTCTTTCCACATTAAGGTCTTTCCCAGGTTGCAGTTTGTCTGGGGCCATGTCCATTCAATGACCAAGGGCTTAGAAAAGATAATCTAGCTTACTATCACAAAAATATAAGTCTGGGAAGGACAAACCCTCAAAGTTTCTGGCCAGAACAGAAAACCATTGATAATTACACTCATCCTGACAATGTTATTGAGCAGAAAGCTACAAAAACGGGAATGGGTAACATTGAAGGAATGGTGATTCCTATAATATGCCAACAAGATGAGATAAAGAGTCAAAGAATGTAAGAAGCAAAGGTTAAACACTGAGTCAAAAAAAGGGGGTGTGCAAGAAAATATTTAACAATCAGCTCTCTGGGGAAGAAATGTTCATTCAACACATTTTTAAGTTTGATCAGCACCCACTAGTTTCTTAGGTCTAGATAATCAACAGCACAATAAATCAGCCCTGATTTGTAACTTTGTCAATTTCTGAGGTGTAAAGGCTCACACTGAAAATTTAACCAAGGTCTGTCTTGAGCTAATACAAGCTGGCTTCAGCATCCCTCTGTTTCCCAGTAGTGGTGAAGGAGGGGGAGATTACACAGTAGAAGAGCATTCTTAGGGATAGAACTTGCATTTTGGCATTAGAAGACAAAAAAAAAAAACCCAAAAACTTTTTAGTCCTGTGGAAGGAAGCCACTTTCTCTGCTCTCCAGAGGCAGTATCCTGCCTTAGCAGAAGTATGTATGAATTCTTAAGGTACAGACAATATCCAGATTTATTGAACTGGGAAAACATAGAGTTAGAAATGAAATGGTCCAGCATTAGGGAAGGAAATTGATCCTGATGAAGCCTGAGTGGAAGGGAGAAAGGTTGTTTAGCTAGACATGTGAGACAAAAGGTAACTACTAACAAAAACCACTGCTGTTGTTTCACTTTGTTTCCTTTGCAAGTGGTTATTATTAAGAGTGAATGGAAAAAGAAGATGAGACAAAAGTTACAAAAGTATTTACCCAGAGATTAGGTAGAAGAAGGAGCTGAAACTGAAAGCTTCAAAAACTTTAATACCCAAAGGGGTTAAATCTACAGATTTTTTTTTTTAAGGAAAAAAGTAAGAGTATAAGACACAAATCACCAAATTAAGTTCGAAATAGATTGGAAGGAATTGAAACAAAGAACACAAAGCAAGGAAAAATAGCTTAAGAAAAACCACAGTAAAAGAAAATGAAGAGGTTACAAAAAAGTTGGGAGGGAATATTTTGATCTAATCCCTTAACTGAATGGGGGAAGAGACTGGAATAAAGAAGAAAAGAAAAAGATAATTGAATAAATTAATAATTTAAATCAAATTCAAGACCTTGGGAAAGAGGAGGTAATTGGTAGTTGGGGGAGGAGGAAAGAGCCTGCGGGAATAGATTAGCATCAAAGTAGTTCAAGTAAAAGTAATTGGAAGGACAAAATACTGACTTAAAAGAGGAAGAGATTTTTTTAAAGCAATGCTAAAGAAATAAACTCGGTAAAAACAGAAGCCTAATCATCATAACTTTAATTGTGAATCAAATAAATTGTGCGATAATAACTAAAGAAAATAATTGAATTGATAAGAAATCTAAAGCAATGATCTGTTGTATATAAGAAGTACATCTTAAAGGCAAAGACAGAATCACAATGAGAAGCAGAAACAAAATTTATGCATTGGGTGATTTTTTTAAGGTAAAAGTTGTAAGCGTTCTATCAGACAAAGAAAAAGTTAAAAATCAAAAAGCACAACCATAGCTAAGAAATAAAACAAAGTACAAAATTATGGATTGGGAAAAAGCTGTGATACTTGAATGAAAAGGAGAGCTAAATGATGAATGAATGAGTGAATAAATAAATGAAAAAGCATTTATTAAGAGTTGTGCCAAAGTGCTAAGAGACTGTAGTAATCGAAAGAAAGCAAATATTGTCCTCCTCTCCCCCAAAAAAATTGTTCCGTCAAGTCTCATTCTTTTTTTCTTGGCGAAGATGCTGCAGTACTTTGCCATTTCTTTCTCCAGCTCAGTTCACAGAAAAGAAATTGAGGTAAACAGGGTTAAATGACTTGCTCATGGTCACCAGATTTGAACTCATGAAGATGAGTCCTCCCAATTATATATACATATATACAAAAATAAGTAGCTCAGCAAAAACAAATCAATGCACAGAAAAACTCAGACATTATATGAAATGTTCCATATCTATAGTCCCCCATCTCTGCAAAGAGGTTGGGAGGGGTGTTACGTCTTCTTTGCTCAATCATAATTTCAAAGCATTCAGTTTCTATTACGTTTTAATAATGTAAATTGTTTTCCTTTATCTATTTATATCACTTTGTATCAATTAACATGTCATTCCATACTCTTCTCTATTCATATTCTTTTACTTTTACTGCATGGTATTATCCCATTAAATTAAAATGCTACCACTTACATTGCCGTTTTCCAAGGAGAGTACACTTACTAATGCTTATGGTTTCTACTCCAAAGAGTACTGATTTCAAAATTGTTTGATGTCTTTGATCCTTAACATCCTTGTACAAATAGATTTGGCAGTGGAAACTATGTTTCAAAGAGTATAAACATTCTAATTACTTATTTTAATCATAATTTCAAGATGTTTTCTTTTTAATTTTCAAAATTTTTTTATTTTTATTCTGAGGAAATATTAAATAAGGGAAAATTAACACTTTCTATGCAAAGTAGGACAGAAAAAGATTGTACATAACACCAGGAGTTTTCTTTGTGGAAGTTTTGCTTTTTAAAAAATAATTTTAAAGAAACTACTTTTGACGTTATATTTCTTATCTGTTTCCTTCTAAACTTCCCGTGTTTCTCTTGTGTGCGATTTTAGAATGCTTCAATTGCCCTATTTCCTTTTCTTTTTTTAGCAACATTATTTCTAATTCTCCTTCTTCTACCAAATCTCTCCTCTTCCTCAATTGGAAATAAAAAAGCACCTTTGTCACAAATAAGTAAGGTCAAGCAAAAAAATGCCCACATTGTCCACATCAATTTTTTTTTTTTATTCTGTACCTTGAATCCTTTACCTCGCTTTATCATTGGCCCTCTGGAGCCCTGGTAGCTACTGTACTGATACTCTACTGTTCTTAAGTCTTTTAAAGTTGTTTCTTTTCATAGTCTTGTTGCTACTGTACAAAATGTTCTTTTGTTTCTGCTCATTTCGCTCTGTGACAGTTATATGTCTTTCCATTTTTCTCAAACTCTCCATTTCATCATTTCTTCCACTGCAAAAATAAATAAATGAATGAATTAATGAGAAATAAATTACATTCATCTAAGTAACTAAATTACATAGAGATTAGCATGCGGGACACAGTCAAAAGACCTAAACTGGAATTCTACTTCAGTCACTTAGTAGCTCTGTGACCCTGGATAAGTCATTTCTTTTCTCTTTTCTCACTTTCCTCAGGTATAAAAATGGGGATAAAAATAACATCAAATGCACAGGGTTGTTGAAAAACTAAAATGAATTAACAGGTATAAAGCACTTTGTAAAGCTTAAAGCTCTCTATAAATGCTAACTATTATTATTCAGATATAACAAGTGGCACAATGAGTAAGAACGCTGGACCTGCATGCATATATATGTGTGTATATACATATATGCATATATACACTTGCATATGCATATATGTATGACTACGTGTATATGTGTGTATTTATACGTGTATTGCATGCGTGTATATGCATATATGTACATGTATGTGTGTGCGTATATTTATGTGTATATGTATACATATGTATTGTGCATGTATATACACACATATTTGTATGTATATATACATGGAAGAGTCATGAACTCTTCCCTTATTCAAACATATGACCAATAACATATTCCATGGTCCCCTAATTTGCTTAAATAATCTTTTATGTCTAAATTATGTATTCATTTTTATCTTATTTCGGTATGTGAGATGTTGGTCTATACTTATTTTCTGACAAACTGATTTCCATTTTTAACAATTTTTGTCAAATGTTGACTTTTTATCCCCAAAATTTGGATCTTCAGGTTTATCAAAATTGTATTATTATGGTCATTTACTACTGTGTATTATGTACTTAATTTATTCCCATTGATCCCCCGCTCTGTTTCTTAGTCGGTACCAGATTGTTTTGGTGATTACCACTGCGTAATGTAGTTTGGAATCTGAAACTTTTAGGCTTCCCTCCACATTTTTTTCTGTGATTCCCTTGATATTCTTGACCTTTTGTTCTTCCTGATTAATTTGGTTACTATTTTTTCTAGCTTTATAAAGCTATTCTTTGGTAGTTTGATTTCTATGAATGTATAACATTTTGTAAACCTTAAAGTCATTTGCAAATTCTAGCTAGTATTTTTTATTAATCATAATTCATTCAGCCATTCACCCAATTGATAGACAACATCTTCACTTCTAATTTTTGCCACTTAAAAAAAGAACTATTGTAAAGACACTATAAAAGGGAATATTTTTGGAACATACTAGTCCTTTCTCTTTTTTAATCTCTTTGATTTATAGGTCTAATAATTCTATTTCAAGATCAAAAGATATAAAAAGGAGATAAACAGAAGTTTAGTGACTTTGGGAGCATTATCTTTCAAAATGACCACATCAATTTGCAGTTCTTAACAGTCTGACTGTCTTCCTGCAAACCCTCCACTTTCCTGTCACTTTCCTTTTTTGTTATCTTGGCCAATCTGGTAGGAACAAAGTGGAACATCTGAGTTATTTTAATTTTTCATTAATCTAATTATTAGTGATGGAGTACCTTTTTTATATGACTATATGCTTTTTTTTACAACAACCTGTTTATAGTCTTTTTTTTTTTAATCATTTATCCATTAGGATATGGCTGCAACTTTTATGTTTTTGAATCAGTTTCTTATACAGCTTGAAAATCAGATCTATACCAGAGAAACTTTTTTTTCAAAGATTTTTCTCAATTTACTGCTTCCTTGCTAGTATTGAGTGAATTGGTTTTATTTATGTAAAACTTTAATTGTATGTAATCAAAATTGTTCATTTTAGCTTCTTTGACTTTCTGTTCCTTGTCTGGTCATACACTCTTTCCCTATTCCTATTTGGGTTGTTGTTTTTTAACTGAAATAGTATCTAGTATGTCTACATATTGCATCATGTTATATTTCAGTTTTAAATATGGTTTTATTCCTTTTTTTAAAAAAAGGTCTCTCTTTGCCAACACTTTTTTTAGGATTTGTAATATAAATGAATTTTGTACTTTATCCAAGGCTTTTTCTGCATTTGTAGATATTATCATGTGATTTTTTTTTTAACAGGGAAGGGAGTTAGTATGATCAATTACGGTATTTTTTCTAATGCTCAACTATTTCCTTTATCTTTTAAGGAAAAAATGGAAGTTCTACATTTTAGTACTGCTTGGTATTAGGGCTGGAAAGTTTCATTAATGTCCTTCTATGAGTGGCAGTCAACTTACCAACTTTTCACAAGCATCTACGTGCCACATACTATGCTAGGCACCAGAAACACAAAGGAAAAGTTTAATCAAACTTCATGCCATATAGATATATATGCTATTGGTGCTAATGCTAATGGTGAAAAGGGAAGGAATACTAGCAGCTGGGAGAATCAGGAGAGACCCTTAGGAAAAATGTTCTTTAAGATGACCTTTAAGGAAGCTCTATAGAGTTTAAGATGCAGGATGGAGCACATTGCAATCAGGGGATATGTCTTGCGCAATGACCCAGGACAAAAGGTAGAATATCATGTGCAAGTAACCGTTAAGAAGGACAGTCAGACTAGAACGCTGAGTTCATGAAAGAGACCAGTATGTGATAAGACCAGGAAGGTAGTTTGAAGACAAGTTGTACATTCGAGAATCAATGTTTGTCATAAATTGCAGCTTTCATTGGTAGCTAAGTGGTGCAGAGAAGAGAGGTCTGGGCTTCAAATCAAGAAGATCTGCATTCAATTTTTGCCTCAAACATATAATAACTGTGTGACCCTGATCAAGTCACTTAAACCTTTCTGCCTCATTTTCATCATCTGGAAAATAGGGGCAATAATAGTACCTACTTCCCGGAGTTTTTATGAGGATAAAATGAGAAAATGTTTGTAATGAGCTTTGCAAACTTTAAAGTGCCATATAAATGCTACCTGTTACTATTATGACTTTGAGAACCACACCTCAGATTGATTATATGTACAGTATATTTTTTTAAATCATTCCCAGATGGTTAAATATTTGTAATTATTATATGTGATATTCTGGAATATTAAACAGATCTTCACTGAATAAACTTTATGATTTAGCTTTTTAACAAGTTTAAATAAACCAATGTTAGATGTCCATATTCTCTATCTGTATTCTTCCATTAAATATAAATTATAGCAACTCCTCCCATCTGAATCTCTTAACTGGTTAGCATCCACTCAAATATTTTCAAGAAAGAAGAGTACGATGGCATAAAATTACTTCCTCATAATATAACTCAACTCTGTGGCCATGTCTACACAGCTAGGGTAGATCTAGATGTGATCAAGTAATTGAGGAGTTCTAATTCATTGTGGTTTTTTAAGACAGCTTCCAAAGAGAAAGGAAGTCATATTTCCTGCTTTCTGCTGCTCCTAGACTTCGGTTGACAAGCCATGGCTATTCGAGCTGATGGAGGCTTTCAGACACACCCCTTCTACCATGCCCCTACAGACCCTGCCTCTATTTGATTTAAAGGGGACTCATATCATTTTTTACATCCCTGCTTCCAACATTGATTTTGCTTTTGCCTTTGAAGATTTGAAACTGCCCAGATGAACGCTAATTAGATTGGGCCGGAGACCAAGTGTTCAAACTCCCAATTCCCAAAGGAACATTTTTGAAGGAGTTCTCAGTGAGGACAGGATGTAGTAATGGAAAAAGATTGCCAACCTTCACTATAGAGTGTGTTGCCACAAGTGTTGTAGTGGATGTAACATACGTAACTAATCTTGATAAGAAATGAAAGCCAGAAACCACCCCCCCCCCCCCGCCACTTCTTTTTTTTCCAGGAAACCCTCAGATGTTGACACTGAGCCATGAGTTGTGAAGCCAAGTGGCAAAGATGGCCAGTGCCAGAGCTGATTTTCTTTGGGAGGGAGACAAGTTCCTAAAGACCTCTTTTTATCCTTTAATCACTGTGTACCTGGGACTCTCACTTCTTGTGATTTGAGGAAACTGAGACGTTTTACCTGGGCAACAGGACTAATCAAAAGTTATATGGAAAGCTAATTAAAGCTTCAAACACATGAAGGAGGGCTGGATATGACTTATTCCTACATATTCTGGCCAAAGACAACAGAGTAAGCTAAGTAACTTTTCCCCCTTAAATTTAGGAAGGATGAAAAGCAAGCTTAGACAAAGATACTTCATGAAGGCAGAAATAAACATATGGAAAGTTACTAAAAATACATGCTAAAGTATACCAGTATGTTCATCAGCCAAAAAATTGAAAGATGAGAAAACAAAGAAGAGCTGAGATAGGTCTTCATTAATTCTAATGTTTCTCATAAAAGCAGAAAGCTTCCTTGACTCAATAAAAAGTAATAAAATATATCCCACTGTTCTTTATTGTTCTTCCCATCAAGAAAACTCATGATATGAATATCTTCATTAAAGTTATAGCTCCCACCACATCATTTGATTCATTTAATTGGGTTATTCGTTTTGATCCTTTGTCACTCAATAAAATGTGAGTGCTAAGATATATAGTGTTAATTGTTCATTCGGATTTGTGATTTTATCAGCATAGGAAATATCTGACAACAAAATTCCTCTACAGAGATGGACCAGTAAATATTCTGCAAGTCATACTTAGAGTGAAAGATGAAAGGACTTTCCCCAAATTACACAGTCAGTATATAAAGGTGTATAAATTAGATCTAGAACCTAGATCTTACTATTCTATAGGCTGGCTCTGTGCCCACCATATCATGCTATTTCTTTGTTTAGATTACTATCTTTTTTTCTTATGATTATATCATCACATTTTTGTGCTAAGAAGGACCATACCATATCTGATATTTTCCCTCCAAAGAAATCTGTTTCTTTATTATCTTGATGGAAGCGATATATCATAATGGCAGTATACTACAGACCATCGAGGGAGAAGTATAACATGGATGATGAGTTCTGGAAGCCAACCATAAAACCAACACTGAGGCATGACAGAGCAATGATGGGAGACCTCTCATGTTTCAAATATCTAGTGTAGCTTCCTGTAGCATGGGATAAATTATTGATTTACTTTATTGATCATTTTTCTTTAAAAATTGAAAGGAATGTATTAGGAAAAAATGATACTCTGGGTCTTATTCTGAAGGAAATATAGGTCATATTTTATTCTGCATGTATGTAAATGTGAGGCAGTGCATTGTAGCACATTGAGTTCTGGCCTTGAAGTCAGGAATATCTGGATTAAAGTCCCACTTGTGACACATATAGGCTATGGAAACCTGGGCAAGTCAACCTCTCAGTTCTCTAAACCAGAGGTACCAAACATCCCTGCCTTCAACACCCCAGGACAACCTGAATCAAAATAAAATGTAATGGGAGATATTGAATAAAATAAACAAAAATACAATAGAACATAGATAATATTAAATGTGGTTTTCTAAGTCAATATTCACCCTGTATTTATATACAGGTTTAGAGTCCCCATTTCTTTTTAAGTTTGACACCATGCTCTAGGAACTCAAAGATTATAAATGGGAGTGGGGAGATGCTTCCCTGCATTTGTAGAAAGTAATACCTCAATTAGAAGTTCTTTATATTGACAAAATTACAGGTCTTGTTCCTATTCCTATGCATGTATATGTAGTTATTGCTAGATAGATGAGAGGTAGAATTGATGGAAGGAAGGAAGGAAGGAAGGTATTTCATCACAATCATATACCACAAATTATTTAGTCATTCCTCAATTGATCAGCATCCCTTCAATTTCCAGTTTTTGCCACTACAAAGAAAGCTGCAACAAGTATTTTAGAACACATAAGTTATTTTCCTTTTCTCCTAAACATCTTGGGGAACAGTGGTATTACCGGATAGAAAGGTATACAAAGTGTTGTAACTGTTTGGGTACAATTCCAGATTGCTCTCCAAAATGGTTGGATCAGTTCACAGCTCCACAAACAGTGAATTAGAATTCTAATATTTTTAACAAAGGAGAAAATCTTCATAACCGGTAATGTGAAATAAAAATGATGAAGAAGGGTATTGAAATCTAAGGTAAGCTGAAGAAAACTAATTGCACAAGTGACTAGGCAAGATGAAGGAAAGGTAGGATCTAAGATGGATAAACAAGTGTGATTGCTAAGCTGCTGTGTTGTGATGGTGGAGGGTGCTTGCTGGCAAGTAGGTGGTATGTTCATTAGGCCTGGAATAAGGAAGATCTAAGTTCAAATCCAGCCTCAGATATTTACTGTATGACCCTGGGCAAGTCATTTAGCCTCCATTTGCCTCAGTTTCCTCAACTATAAAAAATTGATAACACCTACCTCACAGGGTTGTATTGAGATTCAAAAAAGAAAATATGTGCTTAGCACAGTGACTAGCACATGGTAGGTGGTATAGAAATGCTATTTCTTCCCTTCCTCTCTCTCCATTTTTAAAACCTTGAAGAAGGATAGAATTTCCATAAGAATGAATGTGGGCAAATATTATCCTTTAAAAAATAAAAAAGAAGAGAACAGAATCAGAAGACTGTATATTCATGACCTGACTTTAATCTGTGTGAAAAATGTAGAATGCATTAAGTAAATGGATGACTTGTTAACATATAGAAAGGTAGGTCATGATTGCTAGATGTTTCTAGCAATGAGGAATGCCAGGCAGATCTTGTTCTTATTTTTGACAGGCTATATCAGTAGATCAAGAGAATGTCACATATATCACATGCACAGATTTAAACAGAGTATTTGACAGAGTCCATCATGATGTTCTTATAGGCAAGCTACAGAGCTCATACATTTAGGTAGATTTGACTGTTGATACCAAAGAGTAACTGATTAATAGATCTGCTCCAAACTGTTGAGAAGTTTCCAATAAATATCTACTTGGCCTAATTCTTTAAATCATTTTTTCCCAGTGACTTCAATGGAGTTCTAGAAGGCACTCATAAAATTTGCTGATGACGTGAACCCCAAACATCCACTAAACTCCTACTGTGATGGGGCTTCATGCCATGCAGGTAATTCTGGGTCTCTCAAAGACATGTCAGTGAAGTACAAGTTCTGTAGTATCATTTAAACCTGGAAAGAACAGTAGCATGGCCCCAGGAATAGGCTATATGTCTCTCTCATCTGAGAGTCATTCTAAGTTTAGAGAGTTGACTTACCAGATTGATTAAATGATGATGAATTTTTCAGTCACAGTGATTCTCACAACCTTCTACTAATTTATACAGATTGCAGGAGAGAATACCATGCCAATGAAATTATGTATGTGTGTAGATATGTGTATATATATATATATATATATATATATATATATATATATATATACATAGTGTATGTATATATATATATGTATATGCACACACATATATATGTATGCATGTATACACATATACATATATTCAAAATAGGAAAGGGAACGCTAACACAATAGGTAATGTCATCAGCAAAAAAAAAAATCTCAACAGGTTTGTGTAATGAAGAAAATCAAATAATGAAAGTGAAGACAGATAAATATAAATTCCTACCTTAGGCTAAAAACATCAGTAGAAAAAATATGATGGGGAATGGTGATCTGAAAATATTTCATGTGAAAAAAGACCCATGAATTTTAACGGACTATACTAAGCTTGACGTGTGCCTATAATAATATATATGAGTATATAATAAGCTCAGTGTGAGGTGGCAGCCAAAAAACCCCTTAATATAGATTGAATTGGATAATGAGAGTGCTATACTGTGGAAATTGAAAATTTTTACCCTCCTTTTTGAATAATATATGAGTTTGGGGGGAAAATATAATTGCCTTGCTCTAAAAGCATGACATCATTGATTTTGCTGCTTAATTTTTTTTCTGGCTACATATAATTGCTCATTCATCTTCTGCTTAACTATTTTGCATATTGTTGTTCAGTTGCTTTTCAGTCACATCTGAGTCTTTGTGGCCTCGCTTGAGGTTTTCTTGGCAAAGATACTGGAATGATTTCTGTTTCCTTCTCCAGCTCATTTTCTAGATGAGCTGAGGCGAACAGAGCAAAGTGATTTTGCCCAGAGTCACACAGTCTGAAGCTAGATTTGAACCTAGGAAGATCAGTCTTTCTGACTCCAGGCCCAGCACTCTATCCACTGTGCCACCTAGCTGCATGTCAGCTGCCCTACCCATGCATGCTTTTCTTTTGAAGGAATATCTCAAAGTCTTTTATTTTATTAAAATTTCACTAGTTTTTTTTATCAATGAATTCAGTTCAACTTTAAAGCATCTTCCATTTGTATCTGAAAGCTTGTCTGTTTTGTTTTCTGTAAGCTTTTACTGATAGATGTTTTGAAGTAATCTTTTCTTCGAGATTCGTATCTTGAGCATCCCTGGCTTCACAGGGGCTCTTTATCCCTGATATCGTTTTTGTCTACTCATTCTTGTCATTTTTATTCCTGAATTTGGACTTTGTATTAAAGTTGAGTTCTGTGCACTTCTGGAGGGAATATTGGAATGGCCTGTGTCTGTATTATCTTGGGTTCAACCACTACTTTCTCTAGGTAGGAAATATTGTGCCCCTTATGGATCTCAAGGGTGGTCAGGCCAGGGAGCTACTCTCAGTGATTTGGTCTATTATCTTACCACTGTCCTACTCTGAGCTTTGCATTCTGTTTTTGAGTCTAGATGACAACTTCAGGCTTGCTCCTGATGAAATTCCAGCAGAAAGCTGCAGCTCTAGCCTAATTCAGGTCTGTAGATTGAATTTATCTTGCCCCAGAATGAGAACAATGAAGTTGCAGCCTCAGCTGTGGTCTCCTCGCACTGCCTCAGTTCACAGATGCAAACCTTAGTCCTCTGTGACTGCTTTATGTTGAGCCCTGCTCTGAAGTCAGAGTAACACAGCTGCTGGTTACCATCTATGCCTGCTCCCTTCCCCGTCCACAGGCCTAGGGCCTGACTCCAGTCCCCATTCTAGAACAGCTAACATGGGCCTTCCTGGTTAGAGTCTCTCCCTAATACCTGCAGGCCTCTTGCTATCTTTCTGTGTTACAGTGGGCTAGAAAAATGACCACCTGTGATCTCTGGTTGGATTTCTCGAGAGTCTGGTGTTCTTCCTTGATCTTTTTTGGAATAGGAGAGAGCTGAACAGCTTCCTCTTCCTCCACTGTCTTGGCCGTCCTTTTACCTTTTGTTTTCCAGAATATCAAATTCCACCATGTCCTTTGATTTCTCACTACCTAGAAACAGCATGCATATTTCATATTGATTTTACTTTGCAAAATTCTCTCTTCTGACTACCTTCAATATATATTATTTGACAATGAAATTCTTTAATTTGACTAAAATGTTGCTTGATGAATTAAACTGGCACATTTCCTCTTCCCATGTACTGTGGAGTCTATCAATCTGAACTTTGCCCTCTATTTCCCATACTTCTAGACAATTTTCCTTTAGGATTTCCTAAAGTGTGATATTCAGGCATTTTGTCTCTTTCTACTTTTTTGAAAGGCCAATAAGTCTTAAATTATCTCATCCTATCATTTCTTCAAGTTTTGCTTCCTTTGCTTATAGAAAGCTCACATGTTTTACTTTTGCTATCTTTTGAATTTGATCAGTTAATTTTCCTTCTACCACTTCATGCTGTGATTCAAATCATTCTCTTTTCAAAGACTCAGTTACCAAGAGGAGTTTCTCTGTCATTTGTTCTTTTTTTAAAAAAAAAATTCACATTAGCTATGTTACCAAAAAAAAAACCAAGAAAAATATTTAAAGTGTTCAAAACTTTGCTTCAATCTGTGCTCAGAATATATCAGTTCTCTCTCTGAGTTGGGTTCATGTTCATAGATCATTGCACTAATCAGAGTAACTAAGTCTTTTACACTCAGTTATAGTTACAACATTGCTGTTATGTTGCACAATACTCTCCTGCTTTAGCTCACTTCACCTTGCATCAGCTCATATAAGATTTTCTCAGATTTTTCTGAAACCATCCCCTGTGTCATTTCTCATTAAATTATCTGCTCTCTACTGAGATTTCAATTTGTCGATTTTTTTAAAATAAATCAGAAACAGGGAAATACACACTCACCAAAGGTGTTCACCAGTCATTTAGTCAACAAGCATTTATTAGTGCCAAGCACTGTACTAATCATTGGAGATTCAATGAAAAGTAAAAGACCCTGCCTTCAAGGAGCTCCTCACAAAACAGAAGACATACTGTGCAAGCAACCATGTACATACATGCTATATACATAGAATAAATAGGAAATAAGTCAACTGAATGATACACTTCAGTTAAGAGCAGTTGGGAAAGGCTTCTTGTAGAAGATAGGATTTTAGCTGAGACTTGAAAGAAGCCAGGACAGCCTGGAGTCAAAGATAAGGAGAGGAGGGCATTCCAGGCCTCTAGGATAGTGAGTAAAAATGCCCAGAGCCAAGAGATGGAGTGTCTTATTAGAGAAACAGCAAGGAATGCTGTGGGGTGGAGGTTGAGTATATGGTATAAAAAGTCTGGAAAGACTATAAAGGGCATTAAACAGAGGATTTTATACTTGATCCTAGAGGTAATAGGGAGCCATTCGAGTTCATTAAGTAGGGGAGAGACATCATGGGACCCAAACTTTAGGAAAATCACTTTGGAAGGATGGACTGGAGTAAAGAGAAACCTGAGGAGTAAAGAGAAACATGAGGAGCAAAGAGCAATTAGTTTGTCAACATAATTAATAAGAAAACTTGACCCAGGAGAAAAGTTGAGAAAATGTACTTTTCTGCCTTCATTATAAAGAGTGGGAACTATGGGTGTGGAATGGTGCATCTGCTGTCAGATTTGGTTGATATTTTGGTTGGTTTTCACCAAACTATTTGTTTTCATTTTATCTTTACACATGTTTGACTGCACGGGGAATAGGATAGGGCTTTTTTGAAAGTGAAGATGACAAGAAAAATGAAATATTTTAAGTAACTACCCTCCCAAAAAAAAAACTTATCAAGTTAAAACAGTGAATGCTATAAGTCAAATAGCCTACCTTTTTGATTCAATAAGAACTTTTAAAATTAGCTTTATTTCTAACCTATTGCCAGTTAATTTAATACGTATTTTTACAATTAACTTGTCTTTGAACTTTCTCTTACTCAAAAATGTTATTTTTATTCATTAGGTTGTTTTTAAACCCCTAAATGGAGTGCTCAGGCTGATCCCATATGTCATTTTGCAAATGAGACATTTTCTGCATATGGGGCTTAACATTTGTCTAAAATCCCACTAACTCGGAATTATCCAAAATCAAATGAGGGGAATCCTGGAAATTCTTAACTAGAGAATAATTTTTAAATAAATGCATTTTTATCGCTTTCAAATGCCACTGTGAGAGCCCCTGACTCTTTAAGGGTGGCTGAATCAGCAAGTGGCATTGAGTCCAGCTGGGATTGCTTTGGGTACCCATGTTAACTGAGTATGGTGTGCATACCCTCTGCAATAAAAGCATCTATCCTTCTTGGCAGCAAGCTGGAGTTCAGGCAAGATGCTAACTCTATACTTTGCATTTCTCTTCCCAAATTGTTGACAGATTTCCCTCAGTTTTTGGGCTATCTCACGGCTGGCAACTGGTGTACATACCCCTTTACCCCTGGATTACAAATCCTGGCAATCATGACGATATCTAAACTCAGTCTGACTTTTGGATTTTCTTTGCATTTTCATCCTTTTAAAGTTTTGTTTTCTCAGACCTTGTCCAAGGTCAAAAATCGCCTGATATCACCTCTGTCCCATCATTAGTCTCTCTTCCTTTATCTCAGTTGGGAAGGGGGAGAAAGATCTATTCATTAATTTCCATAATTATAGGCATAGGTCAGTCTTCCATGGGTCATAGTGGTAATTTGAAAAAAAGAAACGTAAAATGTTCCTAAACACCAAATCTCATTAAAGAAATAGATGAGAATTATTCATATTTAGGATATTTCTTTATGAACAAAATTCCATTAAATGCATTTTAAAGGTAATTCTTGAAAATCTTGAGATCTTTATTCTTGAGATTGTAGATGTGATGTTAAGACCAACATGATAGTTGACTAGACGTATTTTTTTCAGTCCCCTTACTAATGCTCAAAAAAAATTAAACTCTCAAAAATAAATTTTGTACCAGAGGCAGAACAATTAATGCTCAATTCATTGACTGGACAAGAAAGTAGGAAAACCAATAAGATACTGGTCTTCTGTAATAACAATGGAGAAAACTCGTCCCTAAGCTACTCATCATCCCCTCCTCTGTGGCCTTCCATGGACTAGGCCCATAAGCCAAATCATTGGTTTGTTTTCAGGACTCTCATATGGATTTCTCTTCTCTACTGGAGCATTTCACTCACCATTCTTCCCCTACTCTGTTGCAACAAATAGTAGACATGGACTCTATCAAGCCACTTGAGGAGTGACAGGATCAGAGGGAAAGCAGACAAGTAAATAGGTTATCTTTTTTCCCCTAAGAAGTTCCATGGCTTAATGAAGCTCAAGGATGCAGAGACTACCCAGAACACTAACGTCACCTTTCCCAAACACTGCAAAAATGTCAAACTGATTCATCATGGCCAAAGAGGAAAGAATTAGCCAAAGATGGAATTGGAGCAGAAGAATAGAATGTGTAGTGGTAGCAGGCTAGAAGGAAAGGGGCTTGATATCCAGCTAGCCAGTCTCACCTCCTTACCTTGGAAGATAGTAGAGCAGGGACTGATAATGTTAAAAAATAAGTTCCCCAAGAGAAAAGGAAAATAAAGAGAGAAAGATGAGAGAAACTTGAAGGCTAGCCTCATGGGTATATACACCATCAAAGCAGAAGGAGTCTGAAAGTCAAAAGGGAATAAAGAAAAAC